>CM053026.1:627071261-627486746 GCA_028564925.1 Lithobates sylvaticus | reverse complement strand
ATCTCCCTTTATGCATTATTGACCCTTTGTGGTCAAATGACTGTGAGAATGCACTTCACCTGGTGAATGGAGCCCAGTTTGTGAAGTGGCAGAACACTGTGTGTTGTATTTATGAAGCACCCTATTGACCAAAGACTTTTGTTCCTTTGCACAATCTATAAGAAGAATCACCACCTGAATAGAATTATAAGAGGACCTTTTATTAGTATTTTTGCACATTTTAATCATGTTCCAATATCTTCACTGGTTTATTGTTTGCACTAGCACTAGTCTTTTATGCTATGAAATGTGGTTTCTTTAGATATATATTGTTATGGTGATCTAGTACATTATTGAATTAACTTGGGCAGCACTACCATATATTTATTATTTATACTATAAAAACAACTTACTTAAAATTCAGAAAAAATCTACTCACACTTTTCAGGTGCTTCCAGCGCACCACTCGTAACATGCTTACAAATCTTATTTGGTATATCCGTGACACTGCACAAGCTACATATGCAGGTACCCTTATACAGGGTACAGACACCATGCCCTCCCATTGCCCCACCCCTATGTGTTAGTCCACAGGGACACGTGGCTTGCTCAGGGAGATTCCTATTGGACGGGCTGGCGTTCACTCAATATATCAGTCTGGCCATCGCCATTTTCTTGAAGTCCACGGTCCCTAAACTCCAGACTGATCTAGATATTTTCACACTTACGTTACAATCCCTTGGTGCTATGAAAGACTATTTAAAATTGTTCCCTCTAATATTAAATATAATGGGTTTTCACCCGATGTCTACAAGATTGTGTGGCCGTGCATGTCAGAGATACTGTACATCAAATAATCACAAGAATATTACAGTTCCAAAATACTAGACAATTTAAACAATGTATAAAAATACCACGCTGAACGTGAATATGTAATATAAATAAGTAGAGTATTATTGGTGTATAAATGAATATACCCTATTACCATTAAAATTTGAATTAGTAAAACAAATCTACTGTGCTTTGTATTAGCTATGTGATATGTATATCTGCAGTGATATATTGCAATGCCTCCAAATCTGTCTACACAATGATTCCTTTTACCATTGTACTCTCTGTCTTAGACAAGTATCCATTAATAAAATATTATATTTCTCTGAAAGTTTACTTTAAAATCTGTACATTAATTACTGTACTTTTTCTGTAAAATTTGTTTTTTATAATCAAAGGTTATATGTCAATGCTTGATCATGAATATGCAGATGCTAACATCAAAGCCAGAGTGTAAAAAGTCCCCAAAAATAACAATCCCAAAGACTTATTATCGATATTTTTAACTTAGTAAAATAAATGTATAGAATGTGTAGAGGGGAATTTCCTTTAACCACTTCAGCCCTGGAAGATTTGGCTGCTCAATGACCAGGCCATTTTTTGCGATACAGCACTACGTTGCTTTAACTGGCAATTGCGCAGTCGCGTGACACTGTACCCAAACAAAATTGACGTCCTATTTTTACCACAATTAGAGATTTCTTTTGGAGGTATTTGATCATCCCTGCGTTTTTTATTTTTTGCGCTATAAACAAAAAAAGAGCGACAATATTGAAAAAAAACACAATATTTTGTACTTTTTTGATATAATAAATATCCCCAATTTGTTTAAAAAAAGCAATTTTTTTTCTCAGTTTAGGCCAATATGTATTCTACATATTTTTTGGTAATAAAAATTGCAATAAGCGTATATTGATTGGTTTGCGCAAAAGTTATAGCGTCTACAATAACTCATATTTTTAGAAACAAACGTCAGCTTTCTCTTGCTCATTTTGGAACAGGACACACATAAAAATACTAATTGGTTTAATTCAAATCCAACTGAGTTAAAGCAGAGCTCCAGACCCCCCCCCCCCCAACCACACCAAAGGATTTTAAGTCATCAGCTACAAATCCTGTAGCTACTGACTTTTACTATTAAAGCACTTACCTGTCCAGGGTAAGTTTTGACAAAAAATAACTAGAAGCTAATTGAGTTTCTATGTAGAGCTGCACCAGATTTTGCTCTCTCCAGTTTTAGTAAATCAACCCCATAGACATTGTACTAACAGCCTCCATTTAACAGTCTTATGCCGCGTACACACGGTTGGATTTTCCAACGGGAAATGTTGGCTGAAGTCCGACCATGTATATGCTCCATTGAACATTTGTTGTCGGACTTACCGCCAACAAATGTTGGCTAGCAGGTTCTCAAATTTTCTGTCAACAAAACGTTGTTGTCGGACTTTCCGATCGTGTGTACTCAAGTCCGTCGCACAAAAGTTCACGCATGCTCGGAATCAAGTACGAGCTGGAAGCGCCGGTCTTGTAAAACTAGCGTTCGTAATGGAGCTATCACATTAGTCACACAGCAAATTATGAAATCTCTCAATACAGCACATTCTCTTCTTCTTTATAATGCTATAATAATGAAGTTGCTTTGCTGCTGATATTCACAGAGCTCTGACAAACTTATGTTTTATTATTTCTTGTGATCTCCTGAATAATATTTGTTTTTTTTTCTTGTGATCTCCAGAATAATCTTTAGTTTTTTGTTTTTTTTCTAGTGATCTCCATAATTTATCCATTTTTTTTCTCGTGATCTCCAGAATACTCTTTTTTTTCTCGTGATCTCCAGAATACTTTTTTTTTCTCGTGCTCTCCATAATTTAAATTTTCATTTTGTGTGTCAAGTTACCACAAAACCATTATAATCTTGTATTTTTTAACCTCAAAGATACAACTATGTTGGTGTCCCTTGTTAATTTGACATTGTATTTTTGAAATGTACCTGCCTACTCACAAACAAACTGTCCTTTTTTAAGTAGATAGAAACAATTTATCAATCTATCAATTTATCAATCTACTTAGTAGATAGAAACAATTTAGCGTGACAGTGTGTGTATGGGCTGGTCTGGCTAATCTTAATAGACAACACAAAAAGCACCTAGTGCATGGAGCACAGCATATACCCCTCAGGATGATTTTAGGCAGACCAGTAAGTATTTAAAAAGTATAAATTTTTATTGAAAAATAAAAATTGTCTGCCTAAAATCATCCTGAGGGGTATATGCTGTGCTCCATGCACAAGGCGCTTTTTGTGTTCCTTTTTTAAGTAAAACACATAGCCAAGTATTTGTCCAAACAAAGAATTTTAAATGTAATAGGGAGCACAAGGTTAGGACGAAATAAAGAGGAGGGCAACGCTGGAGAAACAGTTGGAATTGGTGTAGCCTTTGTACCCCAGGGCAGACATCAATTATTTGCCTGTCAAAATTGGTAACCTGAGGAGTCCATTTAATAGGGAGCACAATATCGTCCAGGACTCTGAGAGATCGGGAGCAGCAGCAGATGACATATATGTCCCGAGGCTGTGGTCGTACAACATCTGTTCATGCCTATTTTGATTAAAAGTAGTTTATTACATTGTTGTCTAGATGTGTTTGAAACTATAATGAAAGGACAACTTGATTCAGTGTAAGGAGAGGACACTCAGCAGCTGTGTACACATCTAGACACCGGAGCACTAGTGTGGGACACCATAGCAACCTTTTTAGGGTGTCCCACACAGTTGCTCCAGTGGATACTAGGGGTCTCTTCATGTGTGAAACTTGCACAAAACAGGTAAGTATTCAAGTATGAAAGCAAAAAAATCATGTCTTTAGCTTGGAACTCTGCCGAAACAGACAATTGGACGATACTTCCAAGCAATGTTTCATATTACTATTTCTAGCCTCAAATATCTGTCTGCTAAGTATATCTTTTTTGTATTCACATAGGGGAGAGAAGAATTGTGACATCTGTGGACACCAGTAACCCCACACCTCCTGAAGAAGGGGAACTCGGCACACAACCTGAGGATGTGGATGCAGAACCTGAGTATGTGGATGCAGAGGTTCAGGAATTGGTCAAAATGGTGTCAACAACAGGTCAGTGTCTGAGACCACAGCTTCAGGTAATAGATGGATGCCTGCATATTTATAATACATCGTGTGTGTGGTTTTTTTTTTAGGTGGTGATGTGGATGTTGTGGAAGAAAAAACTCACTTCAACAGTGCAAGTGCTCATCAGTGAGATCATAGTGTGCAATCAGGATTTAGAAAAGGTCAAGCAAAATATCAATTATGTTCAAAAAAGCCTGAGCAACATCATTGATGTTTTAGGCAAAATCTAAACCCCCAAAAGATTCTAATTTTGTCGTTAGTGTTGGAAGTTTTTTAATGTTTTAAAGTAATTTCCAAGCCAAATTTTGAAGATGCACACAGTGTGTCAACATGTGCTATCTGCCATCATGGGATATCAATGTACGCGTTTTGTGGGTGCAACCCCTTCCTCCAAACTAAAGTAGGTGAGATAAAGGGGTTGCACCCCCGAAACACATCCATTGATCCTCCATGATGGGAGCTAGCACATGTTGGCCAAAAATAAAGGCCATTGGAGAACCTAGGAGATAGATAAGAAACACAAGTAGTAAATCAAATGAAACATGAGTTTAGTTTTGCAAAAAAAAATATTTTAAAGAGCTTGTAGATTTGCTGGTAAATCAATACTTTTGCCGTATTTCACGGGCGCTTTGGGGGGGCAAGCCAGGATGGCCACTTTCAAGTGCTGTCATTTGACCTGGTGAAAAGTCGGCCTCAGTTGCAACTGAGGCCTGATAGTTGGCTGCATTCTTCCGTAGGAAATTATGAAGAATACAGCAGCTCATAATGATGTGGTTGAGTTTGTATTCGGCCATTTAGAAAAGCCCTAACTGGCTGGCCATTATGCCAAAGGCATTCTCGACCATTCTTCTGGCACAAGCCAGCCGGTAATTAAAAACCTTCTGGTCCTCATAGGGAACAGCCTCATCAGATGGTCCAGCAGCGCAAAGGCCTCATCTGCCACAAAAACAAACTGGAGGCCAGCCAAGTTATCTGCTGGAGGTGGCAACCCCAAGCTGCCATTCTGGAGACGCCTGTAAAATTCCGTCTGTGTGATCACTTCTCCATCTGACATACAGCCATTCTTCCCTACATCCAGATATAAGAACTCATAATTCACTGTCACCACTGCCAACATCACAATACTACTGTACCCCTTGTAATTAAAGTAGTATGACCCTGAGTTGGGGGGGTGGGACGATCCGGATGTACTTCCCATCTATCTATTGGGAAAGTCCCACTGCTGGTCGAATTGGGAGGCCACAGTCTGCCATTCCTGTAGGTTGGAAGAAAACTGTGATGTCAAACAAGAAAAAAAATTGTACTTTTGCACATAACATTGCAATTAGATTAGACAAACATTCTTGGCAAACATAAGTAGAACATTTATTGAAATGAGTATTTAAAGACAAAAGTATAAGGTCCACTTATCAGATTCTTCACCCCCTCTGATGGCCCATTGTAAAAATTGTATGGTGGGGGATTTTTTGGACAGGTAACCTTCTCCACTTCATTGAGAGCTGAATGCATAAATAATGTGTGTTACTTTGGCCAGCCCCTCCTTACTTACACTATTGGCAGCCCACTGGACAGGTAAGAAGTGTCATAATACAAAAATATGAATACACACTGTCCAAATTTAAGCACATTTTGACATTCTGCAATTACCTATCAAGATAATAGGAGAACAAAACTTTAAACAGTACCATTTAAAAGTATTTAGGCAGGCACTTGCACTACATGCTTTGGTGAATTCATCCATACATCTGACCACAAAAGAGGTAGGTATAGTGTGTATGGGTTTGGAAAAGTCAGCAGATAGAGTATTTGTATCGGTTGACTTAGCAGTTGGGGGGAGGGAGGGTTCCAAATTAGTTTTGGCCCCCAAAAAAGCCTTTGGCACTCTGCCTGAATTTATAGACAACAATAACATTTGGACACATTTTAGGGGCTGTTTAGGGTAAGCACTACAATGGAGCTGACAAAATAGATTGTTAAGTGACTAGGCTAGTTGTATATGGGCCTGAAGGACAAAAAGGACAAAAAGGAGCATTAAAAGCTTACAGCATGCATGAGGACAAAGAGGACAGTCACAGCATATTACAATCATGGTAATTATGAAATGATGAAATCAATAAATACATTAGCAAACATTAAATACATTGAATGTGATGTTAAAGGATAAAATTTACCTTAATATAGTCCTTCTCAGGACCTGAATGATGGCAGAACAGGTCTCTGGAATAATGATTCCCAGAGCCTGGGGGGAGATCCCAGTCGTGAACTTGATATCCTGGAGACTCCTCCCCGTCGCCAAGCACTGCAAAGTGGCGACGCGCCTTTTTTCAGGAGTGATGGCTTGCCGCATGCAAGTGTCCTGCTTCATAATATAAGGGGACAGCAAGGCCAACAGACGGTGAAAGACGGGGCTCGTCATCCGGAGATAATTCCTGAAATCATCAGGATTATTCTCCTGGAGCTCCCGCAACAAAGGCATATGAGAGAATTTGTCATGATTAAGCAACCAATTCTTGGTCCAAGAACTTCTTCTCCTCTGTTCATGGACTGGACTTGGGTCAAAGCAATAACTCCAACACCAAGCCCAGCAACAGCACGAACTCTACGACGAGTACGTAACCGCAACATGGCTAGAAAACGAACGGCTACTCAGAATGAACTGACAGAACACACTGAAAATCAGAAAAGACCTAAGAAGAACACACTGAAAGACAGGAACGAACTGACAGCACTCACTGAAGAACAGATACGAACCAACAAGCACAAACTGAAAAGCAGAAACAAACTGAAAAGCACGAGGCTGAAAAGCGCGAATCGTCTCTCACCAAACTTCTACTAACACGAGATAAACACAAGATTAGCAGAAGGAGCCCAAAGAGTTTTTATCGGCTCATCGTACGTGTTGTACATCACCACGTTCCCATGTTCGTAATTGTTGCCCAACATTTTTGTGACCGTGTGTATGCTAGACAAGTTGGAGCCAACAACTTTTGAGCAAAAATCCATGGTTTTGTTGTCGGAAAGTCCGATCGTGTGTACGAGGCATTAGGCTCCATGCACACTGAAGCTCATAAACATCCTTCTGTTTGCATTGATACATGTCCCCTGGAGCAGGACCCAGGTCCCCAAACACTTTTTATGACAATAACATGCATATTAGCCTTTAAAATTGATTTTGAACGTTCGCATCCATTATAACTAATAGGGTTCTAAAGCTCGCATGGACCTTAGGTCCATTCGCGGGTTCTGGTGCGAGCCGAACGGGGGGTGTTCGGCTCATCCCTAGTTCAGACACACCATCTTTTTTCCTATGTAATTTGTTTATTTTCCATACTAATCGCTTTTTTTTATTTTTATATTTTTATTTTTTTTAATGAGAGTGTTGTACTTTTTCTTTGCTGTTGTTCATGTTGCACATCTCTATAAAACATATTTTATCTAACATAATATGTAATAATGACTATGGTTAAACAAAATCATATTGCTAAAATATAGAATAAAACAATCTCAGTTGTCCTGTCTATAAAATTCATGATTTATAAAAACATTGCCTTTACCCTTGCACGTCCTGCTATGTATTTCAATTTTAGAATAGCCTTTTCCCAATTTAAAAATGTGGCTATGACCTTGCATGGGTACATATTAACACATTAAAAATTAAAACAGTTTAGTGAGTGGGTTGCATAAATGTATGGATATACTTATTGTAAATTATAAATTTCACTTTAAAAGCAGAGTCCTTGTCAGTGAGCTGTGAATATCAGTTTAGGGTATGCATAAGATTCTCCTTAAATGCGACACAGATCCCTAAAGAATTAATTTTCTTTTGAACAGACACCATAAAATTCTTTCAGGTAAAATAATTTTTACCACTATATCAAGCACAATAAAAAATTAAAGATTTTATTGACTGTGTTTAATATTGAAGTTTAAGTGATGTGTTCATTGAACATTTTAATATCACATTTAAAAATTGCATTAACAATAACAAGTTTTAATTAAATTCAGCTATGGTTTGTCTGATATTATTATGTGTTAATAATTAAGAGCTATCCTTTATTCTTTAAGTTTATTGTGGCCATGCTTTATGGAGAAATGATGCACGAAAAAGTGAACAGTTGGCTTTTTTTGTGCTTTAAAATATTTAAAGTTTTAAAACAATTTTCTTAAGTCCATCCAGCATAAAAGTAAATTTTCATATTGTTATACAAATTTACAGACAGAGAAAACTCAAACTTATCTATGAAACTATCTTTTGGGAAAAAGAGTCTGACATGGTCTGTATTGTGCAAAACAACCAATCACATTATTTTTTTATTATCCCACTGTCATTTATAGTGATAAGTAAAATGGTTTGTGATTTGTTACTTGTGACAAATCTAGCCTTTGCAGTCTGGTCACTCTTTTTATGGTATTTGTCCCGCTTATGTGCCAACTTGCCCAGTTTACAGGGAATCATACAATTTGTTAATTCACCTGACAATAAAGGTTTATCAATTGCACTAAAAAAAGGACTGTTTATGGTTATATAACCAATAAAACTACAAACTTTAACTATATATTGTAGCTATACATTGACAAGATTCAATCCAGGAAGCCACCCCCCACTTAACCCTGCACTACATTTTTGCATTTTGCATTTTTACATTTTGTACAAAAAAATTAAACTTAAAAAAAAATCATAGTGAATTATTAAAAATAAAATCCACATTGAAAACCTCCTTTACACACCCAATGCATAACACCATCCATGAACATATACATTTTTGAGTATCTAAGCACCTATGGGATGAACACACGCCCCTTTCCCATAGATTATTGATCTCTGTGTGTAATAATAGGTCAGAATATATAATGTTATCCTATGGATGCAGTATTACTAGTTATTCTTAATTGTAGAAATATTTCACTCAACAAACAAAATTACCCCATGTTTCGATGAGTCTATGGTTATAGAAGATCCACATTAGGACTTATAGCTATATGTCTTTGCCCATCAGATTATGAAAAATGTGTACATAGTAGCTTGCTTTAGCTTTATCCCAATAAGCACATCCTAGTCTGCTATTGCAATTCTGTGAAAACTGCTTGCATGTAACACCGCAGACATTAAGGCACAGTACCTGCCCTGTTGTGTCTTTTATGAATCATGACAGACTTGCCAGAGTCCTGCTTGCAAACATACCAAACAATAACATGGATTCACTTTGCTTCCATGCACCTGTCCTGATTTTCAATTGGATGAACAACATCCTGTGTGATAGTATGGACCATGACAGATCCTATTTATTTCTTTTATGGAGAGATCTGTGGTCTATTATACCCCAGATCCCTCCTCCGCTCTCTAAAGCAGCCAATCAAACTGAGATCTGGTACAGTGGACAGGAAGGAAGCCGTTAATGATGTCACATGGTCAGGTGCCATGCAGAATGTCACATTGGGCAGACACCTCTCCAGTGGTGCTTTCCAATCTCAATACTCAACAGCATTTTGCATCCTAACCCTCCAAACACTAAAAATCTCTCTTATATAAAATCCATCCCTATGGGTGTTTCATGGGTACAAACACAAATGCTTCTTTGCATCAATACTTTACCATATTTGAATCTTTTTACTATTAAAATATTAATATACTATTTAAAAAAAAAGCTCAAACTAAAATTATGATTCAGCCCATGAGGGTATACTGCTACAATCTTGCTTGCATACAAAATGCCTTTTATAGGTGACCTCAATTTGGAATTTTTAAAGTTATAATGGTTATATAACCACTTTCAAATTTTTCTACCATTCTTTTTCATGTAGAAGGCTCCACAGGTGCACAACAAAACCACACCTTCAGTAATACAATCCACATATCCTTTACACATGAAGAGCCTCTCTAGAGTAATAATTTATTTTCAAATCACAAAAGAACTGTATTTACTTTTCCCACATCTAATTTCGTGTAAGAAAGACTGAGCTTTAAAGTGTAAAGTCTATTTTTTTTCTCTAAAAATAAGAAACATGTTATACTTAACTGCTCTATGCAGTTTGTTTTGCACAGAGCATGGATTCTCCTCTTCTCGAGTCCCTCTTTGGGTCTCCTGGCCCCTCCCACCTGTCGAGTGCCCACACAGCAAGCAGCTTGCTATGGGGAGCCTGAGCCGAGTCAGAGCTCCTTGTGTCCATTCAGACACAAAGCTCCGATTCGGCCCCATCCCCTCTCTCTCCTGATTGGCTAACTGATTTTGATTGACAGCAGTAGGAGCCAATGGCTCCGTTGCTGTGTCTCAGCCAATCAGAAGGAGAGTTCCGGACAGCCAAGCAACTCATGGACATCGCTGGAGAGAGATGGGGCTTAGGTAAGTATTAGGGTGCTGGGGCGGCTGCTGCACATAGAATGCATTAAGATAAAAAAACTTCTGATTTTACAACCCCTTTAAGGATGATAATTAGCAGGTACTTAGGTACTGTATGTCTGCCGTGTCCTTTTGGAGGAGCTTTCTTAAGTATTTTTACAGTTTGGACATTAAAGTGGTTGTTAACCCTTACAGACCACTTTGACCTACAGGCAAGCCTAGATTAAGGCTTACCTGTAGGTCCAAGAAATATCTCCTTAACCTACATGGTTAAGGAGATATTTTACAAAAAAAGGGTACAGCTGTCTATGGCGCATGCGCACTGTAGACAACGGTGATGCATAGTAGTCCATTATGCTTTACCTTTGCAGGGAAACAAAGAGGAAGTAAACCCATCAGGGTTTACTTCCTCTTTAAAGAGTGACCTCATTGTGCAGGTACTAAGCCTGTACATCTGCTGTGTCACATATGAGCAGCATCTAAAGCATTTCAGTTTAAGATTGAGACAAAAGCATGGAAGCAAAGCAAATGCGTTTTATTGTTTGACATTTTTGCCAGCAGGACTCTGGCATACAAGTTTATGATGATTCATGAATAACACCATAGGGTATGTACTGTGCCTTTATATCTGCTATGTTACATACAAGCAGTTTAACAACGTTGCAACAGAAAATTAGGATGTGCATATAGAAGTGAAGCAAAAGCAAGCTACTTGTTGGCAATAATCTTGATCCAGCTGAAAGTATTATATTAATGTACAACTTTATCATGATCTGATTAGCAAAGACATACAGCTATAGGTCACAGTGTGAATCATCCATAACCATGAGATTCATGGGAAAAAAAATATTATGCTTGTTGAGTGAAATATGTCTATAGGAGGACGACTTGAAATACTGCATCCACAGGTTTAAATGATAAAATTATAGACTCTGACCTTTCATTACATACAGGGACCTAAAAGCAACAGAAAAAAGTGTGTTCATTCCAAAGATATTTTGATACCCATAAACATATAGTATTGTGAATGGTGTTGTCCACTGGAGGATGAAGGAGGTTTTTGAATGTGAGTTTTTTTTTAATGATAATTCATCATGGCTTGTTGATATGTGGTCTTTGTACAAAAAAAAATAAAAACTGTACATGGTTAAGTGAGAGAACTCCTGAATTCATTTATGTCGCCATATAGTTAAATTGGTTTGTAAAGTGTGTTTTCTTGTTCAGAGAAACCTCTTTGTAGAGTTTTGTGGAGATGCCAAACCTTATTGAGGAAGGTTTATTTAAAATGATATTAAACCCAAAAATAAAACGGTATTGCATTGCAGCTTATCAGTCCCTAGATGGTGGCTGCATTCATTTTCTTTTTTTCGGCTTTATTCCTATATTTTTACCTGGTGATCTGGTCAGTAAATCAGTTATTTTTCTAATTACTTTTACAGACCAAGCTATCTAGACAAAATAGCAGCTAGAGGGTTGAGACAAATCATTTAGGTTTAAGGTACAGGGGCAGGGGACATTTTAAAACCTCCCCTGAACAATTTAATTTGACATGTAGTAACCGACATTTAAAAACATCAGTTTTGCCGTGTTTGCATGCTGCGTTTAGCCACGTTTGCGTTTGGAATATACTGTATATATATATTTTTTTCAAATAGTCAAAAATGTATCTCCATTAAAAACACGCGTTTACAAGCTGTTGCAGGCATTTGGTGTTTCAAATGCCTCTGAACATCCGTCCTGAATGCATTTTTTTGCTTTCCAAAGGACAGGGGAAATGCCATACGCTGGGACTACATATGAATAAGAATATAGGTGATGATTTCACCCCCACCAGCACATCTTAATGCTGTTTTTAAATAGATTGAATGTGAGTGTAATTTGATGAGTTTATGTTGCCATTACATTTATAATAAACAGAATTACACTATTGCATGCCTCTATTATTCCCTGTATGCATATGAGGTGAAATACCAGACGGAAGTTGTGGCTTTATTGATCAGCGTTCTTACCAGGACGTGGAGTGAATATGGGATTTATGCTTACCACTAACCAACCACTATATGGATGATGACCATCTAAGCTGTTACCATTCACTACAGGGATGTTTTTAAAGCCCTTAAGGTGAGGGCATACCTGAAGGGGGAGAGTGCACATTGCATGAAGACATCATTTGTTTCACTTATTCTTTTGATATTCCTATGGACTATTTTTGTGTGCTTGCAAATAATATTGAGGACTGTGTATATACACACTGAGCACTTGCACTTTATTTATTTTTTATTACTGAGCACTTGCACTGCATTTGGGGATTTGGGGATATATTTTATATAATACTTTATACATTACATTATCTTCTCATTAATTTTTTTTTAATTTTAGTACATTGTATATATTTGCTACTCTGTCACATGTTCATTTTAGCGCCACACATTGGTTATATATATATTTGCATTGTCACATTTTGAGGAAGTGCTGAGTGCTGGGGATATTTACTTAAAGGTAAGTAAGTATTCCCACGCTACTGCAGTAATGTACCCAAGAATCAATAAAATAGTGAGTATATAAATATTAAATAAGAAAATAAACTTAACAATTGGTTGCAGCAAACCACCGACAGGGGTGCAAACCCCACCCTTTAGAATATGTGAAAAATCAATGTATGGTGTTGCGCTCCAGATAAATATAAGCGATAAAATCTCTAAATATAAATATATCAATGCAATCCTCTAAATATACCTGAGTATGCTACGACAAATAAATATTGTGCTCGAAACAGCAAAATAAATAAAAAATAAATGAAAAAATAAATAAATAAATGTGCTAAAACATAGGATAATAGTATTTGCAACAAATAAACACACTGGTGTTCAAATCATAATCACAGTGAATCTGTGCAAAGTGGTGCAATAAATAAGCAATGAAAAAATGGACTACGTCAGTGATCCAAAGCGTAAGCGAAATGTGCAAAAATGGCCTGCATGGCAGAGTTCCAAGGAGAAAACCACTGCTGAGCAAAAATGCAAAATGCAAACAATATAATATATATAGGAATATATATATATATATATATATATATATATATATATATATATATATATAAGACTTTATATATATATATATAAAGATAAAAATATCTATATAAAAAAATATATATACAATATATATATGCAGTGCAAACGGTGTTTGTCCAAAAAAACAAAAAATTGATAAATATAAAGTGTGACAAGAAAAAAAAAACATCCACAAAAAAATATAAATATAAAGTGTGACAAGAAAAAAACATCCACTGGGATGTAATGTGGCTGTGTCAAACTGAGTGACAGGCAATGTCCACAGAGATTGTGAAACTCAGTTTAAATGGAGTGTGATGGATAGTATCAATCCAGAGATGCAGGGGAGATATCACTCTATAACTTGATGTGTGCCAGGTGATCCAAACCGTACTCCTCTGGGTGCCCGCAAATATCAGATGCAGTGGCTCCTTACCTCACTACTGTAAGGTAAACAGCATAAATCAAGATTGCTCTCCTGAGCCCTGTATCCTGAGTGTATGTTGTGGCCTGGTTTTTCACTCTCACCACATCAATGGTATTGTTTCACTCACTGCACATCAGGGGGTATTATTTCACTTGTAGTCCTCCCGGGGTATTATTTCACTTGTAGTCCTCCCAGGTAATAAGCATTTAAATCATGGAGGGAAGAGGAAGGAGCCCCAAATAGTGAAGTATGTACAGTTTATTCAGTAAAACCACAAAATAAATCACAAGGGTACTCACAATTGACAATGAGACAGAATTCAATGTAAAAATGAGCGCCCTGCTCGTGTTCCGGACATCACTTCCGGTGTCCTAGTGTATTCTATTTTCCTACTAGTGTCGTCACATCACATGACTTCATCAGGGAATAGGGTATACACACAGGACATGTCTTTACATACTCTATTCACTGACCTTCACGACAATTTTGTTTGGGAGCCACGTCGCACGACCGCGCAATTGTCAGATAAAGCGACGCAGTGCCGAATCGCAAAAAGGGGCCTGGTCCTTTGACTGCAAATTAGTCCAGGGCTTAAGTGGTTAATTATGTTATTGTTATTTCTTTTGATACATTGTAATTTTTGTATGTTATGTTCCTTTCGTTTGTGGTTTTGTAACATCACTATGCTATTATGGATTTAATATAAATAAAGAGGCTCAGTTTTTAAAAAGTCATTTTTATTTAAAAAAAAAAGTCCTACGATGTACATTCATCATTAATCACATTGTCTAGTAATGTAGAACCATGTAAATCATAATGCCCTATGTCTGCTGACCTTCTGAAAGAAAAAAAGGGCTGACTGCTGACACATGTCTGTTTTGTCGCTTCCCTCCGCAAAATGACAGTTCTGGCAAATCACAGCTGATATAAACAAAGGTGTGGGATCTCCCAAGTGGCATCATTGACATGGAAATAATCAACACATCACTGACCAAATATTGTCATATCCATATAGGAGAGAACCATATACAGGATCCTCATGACGTGATTGAGCAAATATGGTCATATCCATCATCATCCAGGAGACCTCGCCCTTTGTTTAGATTTTAACAACGGGGACTGGGAGAGCACTAAAATATAAACAAAGTGGTGGAGGAAATCGATAGTAACAGTCGGTGCTTTTTTTTGACCGATCGGCAGGGGACGGGCATCATTAATGACGTGGATCTACATAGCTGGATGACATGATTAAAGTGGAACTTTACCAGTAACAACTTGATAAAAATAATGTTCTTTAGCAAGGAACATACATTCCACATGATATGGACTTCAGCGGAGACCCCACTTGAGGTGCATGGGGTGACCCCTTAAAATCCACAGCAAACATAAGAAGGATTTAGGGGCCCACATTTTTTCTGTTTGTTTTTGCATTGGGTTACCCCTTAAAAATAATAAGAGACCCTTATATTTTGGTAGGTTCTCTTACCAATTTTTACATTTACATTTTTTGATACAGTGTGCAACGTGTGAGCACTGACAGGCTGACCCCCCTTCCGTTCAACCTCTGCAGCAATGCTGACAGCACTCATACGTCTATTTCCCAAAGACAACCTCTGGATATGACGCTGGGCACATGCACTCAACTTCTTTGGTCGAGGCCTGTTCTGAGTGGAACCTGTCCTGTTAAACCACCGTAACACTAATGAGTCACATGACACTGTTCACATGATATAATAAAATATTTACAAAAATGTGTGACATCAGCATGTAGGGTCCACCTCCTCTGCCTTAACCCCACCATAACCGTAGCAGTGAGGTCCAGCAGTATGAGCCTTGGAAACAGGTGATAATATGTGGTATAAGGTCTGTTCCCAAAAGAAAAAGGACACACTCTAAATTTTAATTAATAAATATAAAAATATAGCGCTCACAAGCGCAATGGATAAAAAATGCCAATCATAAAATTAACACAGCATGATCCGTGGAGCAAGTGCACAGCACATAGAGGTGGCAGCGGGTGACGTCCGTGCGACAAGCTCCTTCCCCCGTACGTGGGACATTTTCACTTCGGGGTGTACTTACTTTTTTGCTTTATTTGAATGAAATTTTTTATTAGATTAAATTATTTATTTCACATTGAAGATCACTTTGCGGCAATTTGCACTTGTTTGCAGCGGTTTAGATATTAATGGCGAGTGTGTTGAGTTTTTACTTCCCCCTCCTTAAAAGATTTCAGCTTGTTTGTCAATTGAGTTGTACAGTTTATAAGTCACTTTAAATGTAGAAAGAGTTTTGAAATGATTTATCTTTGTCTCATTTTTTACATCACAGAAACCTGACATTTTAACAGGGGTGTGTACACTTTTTATATCACTTTTCATATATGATAACACTGAAGAAATGACACTTTGCTACAATGTAAAGTAGTGACATTACATTACATTAGACATTAATGGCTGTGTGTTGAGTTATTTTGAGGGGACAGCAAATTTACACTGTTATACAAGCTATACACTCACTACTTTACATTGTAGCAAAGTGTCATTTCTTCAGTGTTTTCACATGAAAAGATATAACAAAATATTTACAAAAATGTGAGGGGTGTACTCACTTTTGTGAGATACTATATATATATATATATATATATATATATATATATATATATATTTTTTTTTTTTGTAGCTGCTTAATATACTTAATAAGAACTTGTATGATACCTTGTAATTCTGTGTGTCATATTAAAATATCAATGAGCTGTTTAGTGTGCTGGACAAATAATATAAGCTGCACATTAGTTTGATGCATTTTATTTAAATAGCTTTGGAATTATAATACTAAATCAATATTTAAAATCCTAATGTTAGGTATGCTAAACTGTCACCAGTTCTGAAGGAATATGCAAACCCTCCTTATTTCCTTTTATATTAATCTCTGAAAATATCATTACAAAAAAATGCAAAATGTTGCTAAGGATTTGAATAGTGTAAGAATGAATGAAAAACATTCCATTCTTGAAAATGCTGTTTAATTTTATGGGAACAGAAAGTGCAGCGCTCAAAATTAATAAGTATATAACTATATCTAAGATAGTGAAAGTGTACAGTGACAAACTAAGTTGGGACACCTAAAATTAATCAAATGTAACAAAAATTGTGTTAAATTAATACATGTGCATACAATGATAGTATGCACATAAAAAACATGAGCATGCAATAACATGAGTGAACAATTAGTAATGCATAAAAAATCGCATAGAATTAGTGCATAAAAATCCAAAACAGCAAATAATATGATAAATAAATGTGATAAATTATTCCATGTGCATATAATGATATGCGCCTAAAAAAGCATGAGTGTGCAAAGAAATGAGTGAACAATTAATATTACAAAAAAATCACATGGAATTAGTGCAAGAAAATCAAAGTCCAAAACTGCAAATAGTGTTGGATAATCTCCCAAGATCAACTTATAAACATGATAAAGGTGCATAAAGTTGACCACGCAGTTCCCATCAAGGTATCATAAAGTTTGAATGGAGGCTTACCAGATTCCTGGTCTTTAGTGCATGTATCCCATCAATCAGGATCCTCCAAGGGCAGGTGTCTCCCCTCCCAGCGGTACAGCTTCCAGATTCCTGGTCTAATGAAGCATGCGTCAAAAGCCACCAGGTGCCGGTAATTTTCCTCCCATCAATCAGATCCAAGAGGGGCACCAAAAAATACAAAAATACCTCCAAATCGTGTTGTACCGTAAAAACAAATGGCTCCTTTATTGGGCTCAATCAAGCAATGGATACGATGTACAGCATAGGTAAAAAACAGGCTAGCAAGCTACTAGACTGTTACAGCAAAACTATCTACGTTGTAGCAAAGAAGGATAAAAAACTCCTGGCCTCGGAGTTAGAAAGCGATCGCACTTGCGCAGGACGTGTGGGCGTTCACTCATGTTATTGCATGCTCATGTTTTTTATGTGCATACTATCATTGTATGCACATGTACAGTGGTGTGAAAAAGTGTTTGCCCCCTTCCTCATTTCCTGTTCCTTTGCATGTTTGTCACACTTAAGTGTTTCGGAACATCAAACCAATTTAAACAATAGTCAAGGACAACACAAGTAAACACAAAATGCAATTTGTAAATGAAGGTGTTTATTATTAAAGGTGAAAAAAAATCCAAACCATCATGGCCCTGTGTGAAAAAGTGATTGCCCCCTAAACCTAATAACTGGTTGGGCCACCCTTAGCAGCAACAACTGCAACCAAGCGTTTGCGATAACGTGCAATGAGGCTTTTACAACGTCCTGGAGGAGTTTTGGCCCACTCATCTTTGCAGAATTGTCCTAATTCAGTTACATTAGAGGGTTTTCGAGCATGAACGGCCTTTTTAAGGTCATACCACAACATCTCAATAGGATTCAGGTCAGGACTTTGGCTAGGCCACTCCAAAGTCTTCATTTTGTTTTTCTTCAGCCATTCGGTGGTGGACTTGCTGGTGTGTTTAGGATCATTGTCCTGCTGCAGAACCCAAGTTCGTTTCAGCTTGAGTACACGAACAGATGGTCGGACATTCTCCTTCAGGATCTCTTGGTAGACAGCAGAATTCATAGTTCCTTTTATCACGGCAAGTCTTCCAGGTCCTGAAGCAGCAAAACAGCCCCAGACCATCACACTACCACCACCATATTTTACTGTTGGTATAATGTTCTTTTTCTGAAATGCAGTGTTCCTTCTACGCCAGATATACTTGGACACACACCTTCCAAAGAGTTCCACTTTTGTCTCATCGGTCCACAGAATGTTGTCCCAAAAGTCTTGGGGATCATCAAGATGTGTTGTGGAGAAATTGAGATGAGCTTTGATGTTCTTTTTGCTCAGCAGTGGTTTTCTCCTTGGAACTCTGCCATGCAGGCCATTTTTGCCCAGTCTTTTCCTGATGGTGGAGGCATGACGCTGACCTTAACTGAGGCAAGTGAGGCCTGCAGTTCCTTGGACGTTGTTGTGGGGTCTTTTGTGACCTCTTGGATGAGTCGTCGCTGTGCTCTTGGGGTAATTTTGGGCGGCCGGCCACTCCTGGGAAGGTTCACCACTGTTCCATGTCTTTGCCATTTGTGGATAATGGCTCTCACTGTGGTTCGCTGGATTCCCAAAGCTTTGGAAATGGCTTTATAACCCTTTCCAGACTGATAGATCTCAATTACTTTCTTTCTCAATTGTTCCTGAATTTCTTTGGGTCTCGGCATGATGTGTAGCTTTTAAGGATCTTCTGGTGGACCTTACTGTGTCAAGCAGCTCCTATTTAAGTGATGCCTTGATTGTGAACATGTGTGGCAATAATCAGGCCTGGGTGTGGCTAGAGAAATTGAACTCAGGTGTGGACAACCACAGTTATAGTATGTTTTAACAAGGGGGGCAATCACTTTTTCACACAGGGCCATGATGGTTTGGATTTTTTTTCACCTTTAATAATAAACACCTTCATTTACAAATTGCATTTTGTGTTTACTTGTGTTGTCCTTGACTATTGTTTAAATTGGTTTGATATTCCGAAACACTTAAGTGTGACAAACATGCAAAGGAACAGGAAATGAGGAAGGGGGCAAACACTTTTTCACACCACTGTATTAATTTAACACAATTTTTGTTACATTTGATTAATTTTAGGTGTCCCAACTTAGTTTGTCACTGTACACTTTCACTATCTTAGATATAGTTATATACTTATTAATTTTGAGCGCTGCACTTTCTGTTCCCATTTTTTGTTTAGTTCGGTATCTTGAGCTATAGTGTCCAGCTGCTCTAGTCATATAATTTTTTCCAAGCGCAGATTTCTCCACTTTTTTATTTCTGTTTAATTTTATGTATCAAAACTCATGAATTTTCTAAACAGATTGTTATGTAATAGAATACAATTGTGTATCGTACTCGCTGTAAGCTTATAAACGAAATCCACATGCTGAACATTTCCACTAATATAAGTATATACTGTAAATGCTTAGATTTTTATTGGCAATGTGTTCCCCCCAAAAATTGTTAAAGAAATTGACTAGTCTGTAAGGGCTTGTTTACACTAGCAGTTGGGGGGGGGGTGGTAAAACCCTGCAGTTGAGACATGTTTTTAGTGCTCCCAGCAGCTCCTTCTTTAATTTCAAAGGCAGTGGCCAGTAGCTGCGATGCCTTGCTTTGCATCCAAGGCATGAGTTATATCCCCTGTCAAATTTGGTGGGCAATACCACATGCCAAATGTGACCAATTCAAATGAATGGGGCTGAGCTGCAACCCCCCTCAACTGTGTTTAATACACATAATGTGCACCATTAAAGGGGTTAAAACAGGTAGTATGGAGGTAACATATAACCTCCTCACTGTTATTCAAACATCTTGGATAGCTTTTCAGAAAAGTGGCAATCCTTGCCACTATAGAATTGAGTGATTGAATTATAAGCGCATGTAATCGTATGAAGTAGGTCAGCAGTTGTTCCTGGTAAATTTATAGAAAAGGAAGCCATGTCTGCATTGGTTGTGTACCAGATCCACATTCTGGATAAAGGTTGTTTTCTGTTTATTGGTTTATCCGATTGAATCATTTCTCAATGAACAATTCCATATTTCTTCATTTATTCATAAAATGAAATAGATGGTTCATAGTTATTCCCACTACCAACTTAACAAAATATCAAACAACCAATATGGGTAATCTGCTTATATGGCTTTATCAGACAGTGAATGACAATATATACTATTCTGCTTTGACACTAGCCATCTAGATCGTTCAGTCTTGTGTTGAAGGTCCATGTGCACAATGTTAAGGTGGTAAAGTCGACTCTGACCTTGACCTGAAAATAAAACTTACCATTATTATCCTCCTCCCCGCAGTCTGTCCCACAACTACATTTTTCTTACAGCAAGTATGTTTTATAGTGGTACCTGCTCCCACTTCCTCATTCCGCTCCTAGATGATGATGATGTCACCTTGTCTTACCCGCTCATCCCACATACATGTCACACATCCAAGGAGGCTACAGAATGAGTCTCTCTGCAGTCCGTAAATGATCAGGAAGTGACAGCCAGCTCTTGAATGCAAGATGGTAGTTAGCGTTGAGCCGAACACCCCCCGGTTCGGTTCACACCAGAACATTTTTTAATAAAGGACTTGTCCCAAAGTGTCTCCTGACATTTTTACTATTTTTTTGGGGGGGGGGGGAATTGGTAGGGGTACAATGTACCCCATACCCATTCACATATGGGGGCTGTGATCTGGGGGTCCCCTTGTTAAGTCCCCCGCCTGCAGACCCCCACAACCACCAGGCCCGGGCAAGATCCTCCCCATGTTGAGGGTATGTGACCTGGTACAGTTTCTTTATTTTGGTGCGGGGTTCCCCTTAATATTCATACCAGACCCAAAGGGCCTGGTAATAGACTGGGGGTGGGCCCATGCCATTTTTTTTCAATAAATGTTTTCTATATTGCCGGGATCCGACAATACATTACAGCCACGATCAGTTTTAAATTACATTTTTTCCTTTAGAAATTAAATTTTGCTGTGGTACTGTTATAAACATGGGAAAAATTCACTACTTTACAGGCATACTAAGAGGGCCCCCCAGGCATCATATTTAAAGGAATATTTCATTTTTATTGTTTCACTTTAAGCATTGTTAAAATCACTGCTCCTGAAAAAACTGTAGTTTTTAAAAAAAATGTTATATTGATTTATGTCCCCTGGTGCAGGACCCATACACTTTTTATGGCAATAACTTGCATATAAGCTTTTAAAATTAGCACTTTTCGTTTTTCATGTTAGTGTCCCATAGACTTTAACGTGTTCCGCGGAATTTGCCATGAACGCTGCATGATGTTCGCTGTTCGGCGAACAGGCGAACACCCAAATGTTCCATTTAGCTGTGGGTGTGCACCGTACTTAAGGTTCAGTGCCACAATCAGTAGTCATCATAGTATCCAACCAGTTTATGGGTTCAAAGCTTCCTGCAAAAGCAATCAAGTAGGGTCATCAATGGTCCTTTTTTACGTGTTCCGGACCACCTTCCACACATTTACTGCGGCAAGGCAGCCCGGCTGTGCGAAATGACGTAACTGTATGTTGTTTTGTGCAGTAGCTCTGGGGGGCATGTGTGCGCCGCCGGAGGGGCGATTGTGCACTGCACGTCCATGCAATTGACAGTTAAAGAAACGCAGTGCCCTATCGCAAAAAATGGCCTGGTCATGAAGGGTGTCAAACCTTCCGGGACTGAAGTGGTCAAAGGGTAGGTATTGGCAATTCCTGCCTCTGACACACTGCCATTCTATTTTTTTCATCTTGATAGCACTGTAATTATTTTAATTAAAAAAAATAAAAATCTAAGCATCTTTTTCCTAATCAATATATATACCTGTCACATGACCCAGATCCTTCCCAGCCTGTCTGCAGGGAAACATAAGCAGGAGGAGCTTTTAGTCCTTTGCTGCTGGTCACATGTTAAAAAAAAAAAAAGAAGAAAACCTCCTTTGGAATACAGAGGAAAATACATAAACACTATCAATAAACTGTTTAAAATTGGCATACAAATATATATTTGGAATCAAATCTTTATTATTTTGTGGAAATTACATGGTATGGATGAATTTCTGATGCATTTGTCACGCCCCTCCGGCCTGTGTCTTAGAATAAGAGGGAGGTGAGGAAAATTTTAATCTACATGTAATATCTTGCCCCCATTGTGTTTAGGTGGTTAGTGGGCATAGAGGAGGAGGGAGGTTGTGGGCTATAATTTACCACAATGTATAGCCCATATGTGTGACTCTATAGTCACATGGGCTGCTTAGATGTGATAGGGAGGAAATGCTCAGCATATAAACTCACTGAAAACTGAACATGGGCAGAAGTGCCACTACAGTACAGCTACAAAATCCCTAGCTGAATTGGGGACATGAATAGAAGGTGGAGCTAGAGAGTAGCAGGTGAACCAGCTTTTTTGCAAAATACACAAACCGAATTTCATAGTGACTGAGTGAGTTCAAACAGCATTTAATACAGCATTTAGCCTAGGTTCACACTGAATGTGGGTTTGAAATCTTGCGTTCAAACCGGCATTTCAGTTCGGCTTCGAGGGGATTTGAGAGACATCATGCACACATGTCTATTGAAATCGCACCACAAAGTCGCCAAAAGTAGTGCAGAAACCGATTTGAAAGTGCCATTTCCGGCAATAGGCTCTGATTTGGAATGTGATTTGACATGTCAAATCGCATGTCAAATCGGCCCGGTGTGAACGGGGACTTATTGATAGTTTTTATGATGTGGGTTTAGTGACACTTTAACTAGTTGCCGCCCGGTCCGCCATCAAATGGCGGCGGGTAGTTGCACCTCTCGTTCGGGGGTGGGCAGAGCGGCGATCACTGCCGTGCAGTGTTGCTAGGACATGTCGCGACCCTGATCTCTATATAGAGCCGTGTCCCCAGCTCTTTAACCATGTGATCGGCTGTGTCACCTGTCGCTGTGGACACTGTGGATCAGTGGTATCTCCTCACAGGAGACATCTACACATGTAATCAGGGCCCTGATCATCAGTGCCCTGATTACAATAGTGACACCAGTGTCACAATCAGTGCCAGTGATGAGAGCCCACCAATACCAGCAATCAGTGCCCACCACTGCCAGAAATCAATGCCCCCCACTGCCCACAAGTGCCACCAATTAGTGCCTATTAGTGATGCAAGTCTGTGCTGGCTATCAGTCCCACCTATCAGTGCTGCCCATCAATGCCCATCACTGCTGTCCATCAATGCCCTTCAGTGTCACCCATCAGTGCCACCCATCAATGCCCATCAGTACCTGTGCTGCCTATCAGTTGCAATCAGCGCTACCTATTAGTGCCCATCAGTGCCCATCAGTGCTGCCTATCATTGCTCATCAGTGCCACATATCAGTGCCACCAATCAGTGCCCATAAGTGCGGAATATTAGTGTCTCATCAGCACACATTAGTAATGGAGAAAAATTACTTAATTACAAAAGTAAAAACATTTTTTTTCACATTTTTTGGTCTTTTTTTTGTAAAAAATAAAAAAACCAGCAGTGATTAAATACCACCAAAAGAAAGCTCTATTTGTGTGAAGAAAATTATAAAAAATGAATCTGGTTACAGTGTAGCATGACCGCGCAATTGTCATTCAAAGTGCGACAGCACTGAAAGCTGAAAAATGGCTTGGGCAGGAAGTGCCCTGTAGGCAAGTGGTTAAAGACAGCTATGGAGCTGCATAACGTTCTCAGCAATGCAATTTCTTATTACACATGTCCAATAAAATAAATAAAAAACTCCCCCTTCAATTACGTACAGTAATAACAGATATTCTACTAGCCGCAAGACTATCGATTACCAGACTTTGGAAATCTACCACTCTCCCCTCCAATGCGAGTACAATTCAGTTAATCCACACCCATTATGCATACAAAACTATGTTGTCCCCATCTGAGGCCCCATTGGCGATCTGGCACACATGCCATTTCTCCCTCCCTAAAAATAATTATTGTACTTGAACCCAACCGGTGCAAACCGTTTCCTCCTTGTATGACCATCTTTCCCTCACTTCCCTTTTCCTTTTTCTATAATCTGTTGTTATGTTACACTTCAAGGCAATTCCCAAGGTTTGTCTCCTTAGTATGCTCATATATTTTGATTGTTACAGGCTATTGTCACTCTCTTATGTTATTTGCAGATATTACAGATAGCATGCCTTGATTGTTCTGTTTATGTCATGTCATGATTTTAATAATACATGTTCCTTCCTAAAAACTTCAATAAAAATGTAATGGATCTTAAAATAAATAAAAAACATTTCTTCAGATTCATAAGTAAGCCACAAATTTAAAAAAAATGCCTGAAGAATGATGGACGTGTTAATTAAATGCTTACTAGTATTAACAATCAGTATGAAGTCCCTGTAAAAATGCATATTCAGTTGTATTTATAGTTATATAGTTACAGAGTAGGTGAGGTTGAAAAAAAAATGTATCAAATCCAACCTATGTGTGTGATTACCCTGTTTCCTCGAAAATAAGACCTAGCGTGATTGTCGGTGATGGCTGCAATATAAGCCCTACCCCCCAAATAAGCCCTAGTTAAAGACCTTGTAGGTCTTATTTTTAGGGTAGGGCTTATTTTAGGGTAAACAGGGTAGGGCTTATTTGTGGGGTAGGGCTTATATTGCAGCCATCACCAACAATCACGCTAGGTCTTATTTTCGGGGAAACAGGGTATATGTCAGTATTACATTGTATATCCCTGTATGCTGCGCCTGTGGAAGGGAATTCCACATCCTTGCCGCTCTTACAGTAAAGAACCCTCTACGTAGTTTAAGGTTAATACTCTTTTCTTCTCATTTTAATGAGTGGCCACGTGTCTTGTTAAACTCCCTTCCACAAAAAAGTTTTATCCCTATTATGAGGTCACCAGTATAGTATTTGTAAATTGAAATCATATCCCCGCTCAAGCATCTCTTCTCCAGAGAGAATAAGTTCAGTGCTCGCAACCTTTCTTCATAACTAATGTCTTCCAGACCCTTTATTAGCTTTGTTGCCCTTCTTTGTAATCACTCCATTTTCAGTACATCCTTCCTGAGGACTGGTGCCCACAGCTGGACAGCATACTCCAGGAGTTAATCCCTTTTTTAATGCATGCCAATATTCTGTTCGCTTTGTTAGCAGCAGCTTGGCATTGCATGCCATTTCTGAGCCTATAATCTACTAGGACCCCCAGGTCCTTTTCCATTCTAGATTCCCCCAGAGGTTCTCCCCCTAGTTTATAGATTGCATTCATATTTTTGCCACCCAAATGCATTATTTTATATTTTTCTACATTAAACCTCATTTGCCATGTAGTTGCCCACCCCATTCATTTATTCAGATCTTCTTGCAAGGTTTCCACATCATGTGAAGTTATTGCCCTGCTTAGCTTAGTATTGAACTGTTTACCCTATCCTCCAGGTCGTTTATGAACAAATTAAATAGGATTGGTCCCAGGACAGAACCCTATGGGACCCCACTACCCACCCCTGACCATTCCAAGTATTTCCCATTTATCACCACCCTCTGAACTGGCCCTTGCCAGTTTTCAATCCATGTACTCACCCTATGGTCCATGCCAACCAACCTTATTTTGTACAGTAAACATTTATGGGGAACTGTGTCAAATGCTTTTGCAAAATCCAGGTACACCACATCTACGGGCCTTCCTTTATCTAGATGGCAACTCACCTCCTCATAGAAGGTTAATAGATTGGTTTGGCAAGAATGATTCTTCATGAATCCATGCTGATTAATGCTAATTATACCGTTTTCGTTACTAAAATCTTGTATATAGTCCCTTATCATCCCCTCCAAGTGCTTGCATACTATTGATGCTAGGGGATGTATTTTGGGCCCTTTTTAAATATTAGTGCTACATTGGCTTTTCTCCAATCCGCTGGTACCATTCCAGTCAGTAGACTGTCAGTAAAAATTAGGAACAATGGTCTGGCAATTACTTGACTGAGTTCCCTAAGTATCCTCGGGTGCAAGCCTTCCGGTCCCGGTGATTTATTAATGTTAAGTTTCCCAAGTCTAATTCTAATTCTGTGCTCTGTTAGCCATGAGGGTGCTTCCTGTGATGTGTCACGAGGATAAACACTGCAGTTTTGGTTACTGAAGCCCCCTGATTCCCTTGTGAAGAGAGAAGAAGAATACATTGAATACCTTCGCCATCTCGCCATCCTTTGTAACCAGATGTCCTTCCTCATTCTTTATTGGGCCAATATGTCTGCCCCCCCCCCCTTTTTAACTGTTTACATACTTAAAGAATTTCTTGGGATTTTTTTTGCTCTCCTCCGCTATGTGTCTTTTGTGTTCTATCTTAGTCGCCCTAATTGTACCCTTACTTTTCTTGTTGCATTCTTTATAGTTTGAATTCTGATGATGATGCCTCAACCTTGTATTTTTTGAAGGCCTTCTCTTTGCTTTTATATGCATTTTTACATTGGCATTAAGCCATCCAGGACTTTAGTTCGCCCTTTAAAATGTATTACCCAATGGGATGCACTAGCTAATGCCCTTATTTAATATGCTCTTAAAGTGAACCCATCTCTCCTCCATGTTCTTTTTTCCTAAGATTTTATCCCACTTTATATCTTCTAGCAAGGTTCGTAGTTTAGGGTAGTTGGCTCTTTTGAAATTCAGTGTCTTTGTATTTCCCTTATGTTTCCTATTTGTGTGATTTATACTGAAGCTAATTGACCTGTGATCGCTGTTTCCTAAATTGCCCCGTATTTTCACATCCGTGATCAGGTCTGTATTGTTGGTAGTCAGTAGATCTAGTAACGTTTTTTTTTCTAGTTGGTGCGTCTACCATCTGACCCATGAAATTGTCCTGCAAGACATTTAGGAAGTGGCGAGTCTTAGACGAATGTGTGGTTCCTTCCGCCCAGTCTATGTCTGGATAATTAAAATCCCCCATTATGATAACACTTCCCATCCTTGCTGCTAATCCAAATTGTAATAGGAGGTCCACCTCCCCCTCCTCCCTCAGTTTAGGGGGCCTATAGCATACTCCCAGTATTATTTCCCCTTAGGTTCATCACTTTGGAGCTCTACCCATAAACTAAGGAAATGTGATGGTTTGGTCTGATTCAAGTATGGTAATGTATTTCCCTAAAATCACTACATGTCTTATCTGTTTTAACCTTCCACTAACTTTTTAGCCTTTTACATATCATTCAGTCTAGAGCTATGACATTTATTTTTATTTTTAAAAGATCAAACATTTTACAAAATGTTGTGAGTTGTTTTCCAGGAGAAGTAATTGATCTCAAAACAAATTGAACAAACAGCTCCCTATAGCATTACACAAGTAGCATGTAGTAGTAATTATCTTGTATGATCTCACAATGCTTTGCTTTATGTATGCCCTTACATATCACTCCTCCTTCCTTACTTTCCCAGCCCTAATACGCCTTACTGTTCCAAAGCTTTTATTTTTTACTTTATTTTAACTTTCTTCCCAATGTTGTATGTATTGCATTTCATGACTGAGTAATTCTGTGCAATGTTTTACTTTTTAACAAGCAAGTGGTACAGTGTAGGGCAGTTTGAGTATATTTCTTGCAAGCAAGTCTAAACCTATTTACTTTTTCAATGAACATTGTTAGGGATTAGCTTTAAGTTAGGGTCACACATAAAGTGCAAATCCATGTTCAGCATACAAAAAAGATCCAGTGCCCAAAAATGTCCAGTGTGCATAAATTGTCCAAATCATGTGTCCAAAAAAAATATTAAAGTTTCAATATGAACAGAACAAATACAGTATGTGTCTTTCTTCTTTTTCTACTTAATATCACAGTGAGTACATATTTCTTAGAGAAATTGTATCCTTTATTTTAGCCTTACAAAGCTCACCATATGCTCTGACCTTACATGCAATAAGGTCTAAAAGGCATTATTCCTAATTATCCCACTCTTAATTATCTTCTTAAATATCTCACAATTACACCGTGGGGAGAAAGAAGTTACGACAATTAGTGTTATACCATTAGAAACGTTTAAACAATCTAAAACCAATGCACTCACATTGAATTCAATTAACTATTATCCTATAAAAAACTCTAAATTGTTGTCATCACTGCTTATGCTGCGTACACACGATCGGACTATTCGACCGGAGTATCCGGCAGACTTAATCCAGCGGACAATCCGGCGGACTTTCAAGCGGAGGTCCGCCAGACTTTCCGAACGAGCGGACTTGCCCACACACGACCGGACTTTTCCGGTGGACTAGGTACGGCGGACAATCCGCCGGACTTTTGAAATGAAGGGACTTGCCCACACACGGAGTAAAGTCCATTCATTTTGAACATGACTGCAGTTAGATGGGACTAGTGAAGGAAGCCAATGTTGCCGCCTCGATCGGCGAGATTGACACCTTCCTAGCCCCGTCACTTGGTATGTATTTTAAGGGGAAGCTATAAGCTGAAAAAACAGCGTGGGGGTCCCCCCCAAAGTCCATAGCAGACCCTTATCCGAGTACGCAGCACGGCCGGTCAGGAAAGGGGGTGTGGACTAGCGAGCGCCCCCCCTCCTGAGCCGTACCAGGCAGCGTGCCCTCAACATGGGGGGGGGCTTTGGGGAAGGGGGGCCCTGCGGCCCCCCACCCCAAAGCACCTTGTCCCCATGTTGATGAGGACAGCGGCCTCTTCCCGACAACCCTGGCCATTGTTTGTCGGGGTCTGCGGGCGGGGGGCTTATCAGAATCCGGGAGCCCCCAGATTCCGGCCCCCCACCCTATGTGAATGAGTATGGGGTACCATGTACCCCTACCCATTCACCTGGGGGAAAAAAGTGTACATAAAAAAACACAACACAGGTTTTTAAAATACTTTATTAGACAGCTCTGGGGGTCTTCACTTCTTCAGTCTTCGGGGGTCTTCTCACCGGACTCCTCCTCTATCTTCTGCTCTTTTACTAGCTCTTTTACTAGCGGAGGAAGTCGCCGCCGCCGTCAGGGGGTCTTCTTCCGACTTTGGGGGTCTTGTCCCGCTCTTTGTTTGTTCTGCCGGGCCTTCGCTATGGAGTTTACTCCATGTGTGGGCAAGTCCGTTCATTCCAAAAATCTGCCGAGTCCGGCGGATAATTTTCAAAATTTAAGTAAAAAAAGTCAAAACTTCTTTCTAAGTCCGAAATAGAAAAAATAAAAGCTAACACCGCGCTTATCCCTAAATGTGACAAAAAGTGAGTGCTAAATAAATATATCAGCATAGAAATATATGTATAAGCATGTATCAAAATGCGAATAGAATAATCATAGCAGCAGCTAATAAATGTGAGATAGACACATGAACCAAAAATATACAGTGAAAAAAGCCGCGCTGGAGTGATAATATGAACCAAATCACATGAAAAACAACATGAATGGTAATTAATGGAAATTAAGAATATTGAAACCACTTAGATAATAATTGATGAAAAATAAAAAAAATTAGTGAAAAAATCTGTGTGAACAAATTAATCATACAATGAAGTCCAATTCAAAGTGAAAAGTGATAGTGACACAAAAATAATAATTAGAATAAAAATGTTAAACAATCTGTGTGATCAGATTGATCATATCATAAAGTCCAATTCAAATTAAAAGTGATGGTGACACAAAAAAAATAGTGACATGTAGTATCCAAAAACGTGAATATGGAAAATCCACCAAGTGATCTTAATCCACCACCGTTCTAATATTGCGCTTACCAGAGGGCAAGCTTTAGTAAGCCTGTAACTCGAAAGCCATCAAGGTATAGCCAAAACCACTGGGTGTCGCCTCTAGGTCTCGTGCTTAACTGATGATAACAGCCGAAAATCCTGGATGGGGCAAATCTCCCTTATGGGGTATGAATGGAATCGAACTCCTCCAAGGATATCAAGCCAGGGGATCATGCACTCTCATCATGTGGATAAAAAATGAGGGATGCTCCCATAGTGTAAAACCATATGTAAAATTTATTGCATCAAAATAAAAGTTCTACTTACATCAATGGAAAGAAATGCTCGCAGAATACATGTAAGAAAAAAAAAAACGCCGGCCGGCTAGCAGAACACCCGCTCACAGTGCGGAACGTTCCGCACTGTGAGCGGGTGTTCTGCTAGCCGGCCGGCGTTTTTTTCTTACATGTATTCTGCGAGCATTTCTTTCCATTGATGTAAGTAGAACTTTTATTTTGATGCAATAAATTTTACATATGGTTTTACACTATGGGAGCATCCCTCATTTTTTATCCACATGATGAGAGTGCATGATCCCCTGGCTTGATATCCTTGGAGGAGTTCGATTCCATTCATACCCCATAAGGGAGATTTGCCCCATCCAGGATTTTCGGCTGTTATCATCAGTTAAGCACGAGACCTAGAGGCGACACCCAGTGGTTTTGGCTATACCTTGATGGCTTTCGAGTTACAGGCTTACTAAAGCTTGCCCTCTGGTAAGCGCAATATTAGAACGGTGGTGGATTAAGATCACTTGGTGGATTTTCCATATTCACGTTTTTGGATACTACATGTCACTATTTTTTTTGTGTCACCATCACTTTTAATTTGAATTGGACTTTATGATATGATCAATCTGATCACACAGATTGTTTAACATTTTTATTCTAATTATTATTTTTGTGTCACTATCACTTTTCACTTTGAATTGGACTTCATTGTATGATTAATTTGTTCACACAGATTTTTTCACTAATTTTTTTTTATTTTTCATCAATTATTATCTAAGTGGTTTCAATATTCTTAATTTCCATTAATTACCATTCATGTTGTTTTTCATGTGATTTGGTTCATATTATCACTCCAGCGCGGCTTTTTTCACTGTATATTCTTTCTAAGTCCGCCAAACTTTTGGGAAGAAAAAGTCCGCCGAAACCCACACACGGGCGGATTGTCCGGCGGACCCAAGTCCGATCGTGTGTACGCGGCATTAGACTTTCTCCTTTAAACTTGGAAAATGTACATTTTTTTATGTTAAAATGTTGTAACTACTTGCAAAACTAAAATATACTACTTGCCCAAAATATACTGTAGCATTCCATCAAATTCAAATCTGTATAAACTTTAAAGGTTAAAACAAGAAACACACATAACATGTTTATTTTGTGTTAATAGTTCTTCTAAAGCACTATGCACAGAATCATGCATCTGTTAATAGAAGACATTATAATACTTAATTAGGAAATAGGTCATTAGAGAGAAGTGTTTATTACCACAGTATAATCACCCAAGAGATGCAACTATGCAGCAGATGTAGTAATATGACTCCAAGCATCTAGTGGTATAGTTAGTATGATAATCACACCTGCTGCCGAATTCTTATGATAGCTGCCATAAAAATACTTATTTTTATGTTTAGGAAATGTATTATTAAAGGGAACTGCACATTTGAATCAGAATCAGAATACTTTATTAATCCCAATAGAATTTTTTTAGGAACATATTTGATAAGCATATTATGTGTCAGTTTTTGATAATCTATTTTGTGGCTACTTTAACGAATTGTAAAAAGATCTTTTGTCATAAAGTAAAAAGATGCTTTATTGACTTTTTGGTTGTACCAGTGCTTACATGAAATACAGCTGCCTTAAAGTGTAACTGGGGTAGGAATATGGGAATTCAAATAAATTATTAATGAGTAGTAATTAGGATTTAAACCAAACAGTCAATGACCTCTTTTACTTTTTACACCTGGCAAAGCACTTTGTATCCAAGGTGATGGGGACAAGGGCCTCTTCCCCACATCCCTGGTGCACATTTGACAAAGTCCTTTTTTTTTTTTTTTAAAGTACCATGGTGTTAACCTGTCATCAATTATGCCATCCAGTGGGTGGGGTGGAGCCGGCAGCCGGAGCGCATGGTGGTGTAAGGAGAGAGCTCTGCCACAGCGGACAGCATACAGCGGCACACAGCGAGCCCACAGCCTCATAAAAAGTATCCTCCGCATGGGGAACCTGCCAGGAAGCTACCGGTCACGATGAGCAAATGAAAAGAACGGGAGGGACCGAGAAAACTGACAGATTTCTTCCCCCCAGCCGCCGGTAAAGAAATCCAAGATGGCGCCTGCGAGGAGAGACAGGCTGTGGCCTCCCCTACACATTCTACCCACAATCTGCAGACATCCACGGGTGAGTCCTATCCCCTGGCACCCCAGCTGCCACCATCCCCCTTTGAGAGCCCTGTAAAGCAGAAAAAAAGGATTGGGGAAGAGGGAAACCCCCATACAAGCATAGGATTGGATGAGGACATAATGGAGGACTCTTCCTCATATGCTCAGCAGCTGGATGCTTTCTCTACCTCAGGCCAGCCTATAATAGACACCACCATAAAAGAAATGTTACAAACCCTGAGAGGGGCCCTCCAGCAAGATATGGTGTCATTCATGCATTTCACTAAGGCAGATATGTCAGCAGTCAGTACTAGAGTGACTTATGTTGAACGCAAGATGGAAGAATTTACCATTGCACATAATGAGCTGGTAGATGCCCGCTTCGATGTTGAGGATAAAATAAAAGCGATGCGTCTTAAAATGGCGGACATTGAAGACAGGGCATGCAGGAATAACGTTAAATTCAGAGGTGAGCCTGAAACAGTTAAACCAGTTGAACTGACTGCCTATCTCCAAAAGCTGATGACCTCTGCCCTCCCAGCCCTAGGGCCTGCTGACATCATAATAGATAGGGCACACAGATTGCCAAAACCTTCATTTCTGTCTGAGAAATTTCCTAGGGATGTCATCGCAAGAATTCACTTCTACCATGTGAAAGACCAGCTCATGCGCTATGCTAGACAGCATCCGACCCTCCCAGACCCCTTTGCAGGAATTGCATTATATGCTGATCTGTCGCAGGCTACACTGTCAGCCAGACATAACGTAGTCCCCATCACCAAAATCCTACGCAATCACAAAATACTGTATAAATGGGGCTTCCCAGCTAAATTACTGCTTGATTGGAATAATGAACCACATGTAATCTCTTCCTTAGAAAAAGGTATGGAGCTCCTCCGGAAGTGGCGTCTTCTCCCTGTGGATGGAGAAGCTGCAGACTCTGACCCTCTCCATGATCGGCGCAACTACCATCGCCAACACAGAAGAAACAGATGAGTATCTGCTAAACATGAATGAGACTTCATGCTGAACTCCACCTCTTCTTTACCAAATTCAGCACGACATTTCCCCAGTGCACTTACACGACCAGCCTATATAGGCAATGGCTCAACTAAGCATCTGCTGTTCGGCTATTTTCGAACACTTGTTTCCCCCTTAACTCAGTTACAGGATGAGCCCTATATCCTGTTTTCTACAACAAAAGCTACCTGAATATACCCATTTGCTTTTTGACCACTTGTTTTAGTTCTGTTTGTTCGTTGATGACCGTGCAAAGAAAGCTACTACATTCTATACACATGACCAACTGAATTACTTCAGATAGTTCACTTCCAAACTCTCCCACTGGATGGCAGTAAACCGCTTACTTACATTGTAATGAACATTACATTTATGTCTCACAGTGTGAGAGGCCTCAACGGCCCTTATAAACGCAGGGCGCTCTGTAAATCAGCCATAGACATGAACTGCGATATTCTGTGTGTGCAAGAGACGCATTTTGCATTGTAAGTTTATAGTATTAGTTTACATGATTACATGTTACCTATTTGTTACATATGAAACTTGCTTCATCCATTATCTCCCGAGACCCTCACTATGGTCTACGGGAAGCTACTTTAAGACTACACTTGATCTGAGCCTGCTCACAGTGTGAACCCAAAAGGGGTGACAGGCTTTGCCTCCTGAGAGGCCACTCTCTACTGTACTTTAGGTAGCTTATATACAAATTAACCTTCCAAGTTTAATAATTCAATGTCTGTTAACTATGGCTTGTAACTACCTGTTATATGCAATGTCTTACGTATCACATGTAAACTGCAAAACTAAAATAAAAATCTATGGTTAAAAAAAAAAAAATGATGCCATCCAGTGATTCAAAGTCACATTAATCACGATGAATAACACTGGAGGCAAAACACAATCACCACTGGAGATGGCACACTCCTAACAGAGTTTCACCACAAATTACACTTCTTGGCCTGATAGCTGAATGTAAAGCAAAGGGCAGGGGATCCCAAGTGTTGTCATTGACAAACAAAGATTTAACGTTACAGTTGAAGGAGAATACAATCACTACTACGATTTTCTTTAAGGCAACAGACAGGAATAGTTTTATCTCTGAAGATAGTTGCCACCAAGTGGCTGGATAATATTCCGAAGGGACAATTTTTAAGATTTTGCCATAACTGCCACTCTCTGGATGACTTCCCCTCACAATACACTGTCCTGAGATGGAGATTTCTTAGAGAAAGGTTATAAAGAGGAGGAGCTTAATTGAGGTATCCGGCAGGTGTGTGATACTACAAGACAAAGTCTGTTGGAAACTTTGTCTTGTTTCAAACATCATCTGTCCCTTCATTACTAACTTTCCAGGTCAATTTAAGCAGGTTAAGAATATTATCAATAGACATTGGGAAATTTTGAGGTGTACCCTATTTATCCCATCACAACCAGAAGTGATCTGTAGACGTTTACTCAATCTATGACATAAAATTGCCCCCAATGTGTTATAACCTCCCACTAAGGCAGATCTATTTTAAAAAATTTAAAGTTTTTACCCTTGCAACCAATGCATGATCTGCAAGGTAGATGGGCAGAGGAGAAGGATGTGTACATCATCTACATCCACATGACAGTGATACCTACCGCCCCCTCTCTTGTAATCCCACAATTGCTTTTCAACTCAACCCTTTTAAAACATTTACAAATGGGAAAGGAGATGGGTGTTCTTTCTGTCAATACTGCTGAATACCTTTTTCTGGACAAACCTGTGGTGCCCGTTTTTCATCACCTCCCTAAGATCCATAAATCTGACAGCCTGGTCCAGGGGTGCCCAATTGTAGCTGTGACCGATTCTCTGTGAGAACGTTTGAGTGAATGGGCTCGGCACCTACAGCCTCTGGTGTTCAGACTGGCCGGGTATAGCAGATATACTCGCACAGTATTACTCCACATTAATTCTATGAGGTGGACATCTACTCATGTATGGGCCACATTGTATGTGAGGGCTCTTTATTCTTCGATACCCACCATCGCTGGATTGCGGGCCATTAGATATCATCTCCAACACTATAGCGCCTATTCTCTGGAGCTAAAGGAGTTTATCTTACTTTGTGCTTAATTTCTTTTAACACACAACAATTTTTTGTTTGCTCAAGTCTACTGTCTATGTCCAGCGATGTGGGGCCTTGACAGGTACCAAATTTGCTCCATTCTTGGCGAACCTCTATATGGGCTGGTTAGAGAAGTGTTTTTTGTTTTCCCCTGACAATCCTTTTGCTACACGGTGACATCCCGGGTGACCCCGCCCCCCTCTGATGCACAGGGACTTCCCAATGGCTTCCCCAAGAAGTCAGAGGGGGGCGGGCCACCCGTAAACGGGTGGCCCTGTCCCCTCTGACGCCCTGGGAAAGCCATGGAGAAGTCCCTGTGCGTCAGAGGGGGTGTGGTCATCCGGGTAAGTCACCGTATGGCCCCACCCTCAGTTATAAAAGACCTGTCACCTGCGAGGATGCGTCATACGGCGGGTGGCTCCCATGGAGGCAGATCGGTGGCGGCTTGCGGCTTTTTATTTTCTATTGTTCGGTCTGTCAGCGGAGCGAGAGAAGAAGATGAATGGACTTTGTGGGACATTTTTATTTTTTAATAAAGGACTTGTCCCAAAGTGTGTTTATTTTTCATTTTGACACTTTTTGTGAAATGGTACGGGTACAATGTCAATTTCAAACGGGGGGCTGGGATCTGGAGGTCTCCTTGTTAAAGGGGGGTTCCAGATTCCGATAAACAAGGTGCTTTGGGGGCTATTGATACATGTCCCCTGGGGCAGGACCCAGGTCCTCAAACACTTTTTATGACAATAACTTGCATATAAGCCTTTAAAATGAACACTTTTGATTTTGAACGTTCGAGTCCCATAGACTTTAATAGGGTTCTAAAGTTCACACAAGCTTTAGGTCTGTTCGCAAACCGAACAGGGGGGTGTTCGGCTCATCCCTTTTAAGGGGAACCCCGAACCAAAATTAAAAAAAAGATTGCGTGGTGGTCCCCCTCAAAATCCATACCAGACCCTTATCCGAGCACGCAACCTGGCAGGCCGCAGGAAAAGAGGGGGGGACGAGAGCGCCCCCCCTTCTGAACCGTACCAGGCCACATGCCCTCAACATTGGGAGGATGCTTTGGGGGTCTGTGACTCCTCAAAGCACCATGTCCCCATGTGTCCTGGCCGTTGGTTGTGGCGGTCTGCGGGCGGGGGGCTTATCGGAATCTGGAAGCCCCCTTTAACAAGGGAACCCCCAGATCCCGGCATCCCCCCTGTGTGAAATGGTAAGGGATACCCCTACCATTTCACCAAAAAAGTGACAAAAATGTTAAAATGACAATTCCTTTATTAACCACTTCAGCCCCGGACCAATTGGCAGCCAAAGGACCAGGCCCCTTTTTGCAATTCGGCACTGCGTCGCTTTAACTAACAATTGCGCGGTCATGCGACGTGGCTCCAAAACAAAATTGGCGTCCTTTTTTTCCCACAAATAGAGCTTTCTTTTGGTGGTATTTGATCGCCCCTGCAGTTTTTATTTTTTGCGCTATAAACAAAAATAGAGCGACAATTTTGAAAAAAATGCAATATTTTTTACTTTTTGCTATAATAAATATCCCCAAAAAATATATAAAAAAACATTTTCTTTCCTCAGTTTAGGCCGATACGTATTCTTCTACATATTTTTGGTAAAAAAAATCGCAATTAGCGATTATTGATTAGTTTGCGCAAAAGTTATAGCGTTTACAAAATAGGGGATAGTTTTATAGCATTTTTATTAATATTTTTTTTTTATTAGTAATGGCGGCGATCAGCGATTTTTATTGTAACTGCGACATTTTGGCGGACACATCGGACATTTTTGGGACATTTGTCATTTATACAGCAATCACTGCTATTTAAAAAGCACTGATTCCTATGTAAATGACAGTTGTAGTTAGGGGGTTAACCGGGGAGGACTCAGTGTGACGTGTTGTGTTTTTTCTTACAGTAGGGGGGCGTGGCTGTACGTCTGACGTCATTGATCGGCGTTCCCGATGACAGGGAACCGCCGATCACTGACAGTCAGTGTAGGAAGCGCGGGGAGAGGTTTGTTTACATAGACCTCTCCCCGTTCTTCAGCTCCGTAACCCGATCGCGGGATACCAGCGGCGATCGGGTCCGCTGGTCCCGCGGCCGTGGTCACGGAGCTCCCGACCGGGTCGCGCGCGCAGGCAAATTAAAGGGGACGTACAGGTACGTGCTTTTGCCTGCCCGTGCCATTCTGTTGACGTATATCTACAGGAGGCGGTCGGGAAGCGGTTAAAGTCTTCTTTCATCTTCTTTCTTCTGGTCTTCTTCCTTCTCCCTTTCCTCCACCCCTGTGTGAAATGGTAAGGGCCTACCATTTCACCAAAAAAGTGAGAAAAATGTTAAAAATGACAGGAGACGGTCTTTGACAATTCCTTTATTAAAGTCTTCTTTCATCTTCTTTCTTCTGATCTTCTTCCTTCTTCCTTTCTTCATCCTTCGGTTTCTTCATCTTCTTCCATCTTCTTCTTCCTCCGATCCACTTCTTCTTGCTCTGGTCTTCTCGTCCGGCATCTTATTCCATGGTGTCGGGCCGTCATGGGGAAAGCCATAGGGAAGTCCCCATCAAGTCCCCGTGTGTCAGAGGGGGCGGGGTTACCAGGTGGCCCTGCCCTCCGTTATAAACGACCTGTCAGAAGACGCGAAGCCTCACACAGCGGGAGCCTCCCATTGCGCGAAGCGGCCCGACACAGAAGAAGAGACGCCGACGCCGTGGAAGAAGGTGCCGGACGAGAAGACCACAGCAAGAAGAAGCGGATCGGAGGAAGAAGAAGATGGAAGAAGTAGATGAAGAAACCGAAGGATGAAGAAAGGAAGAAGGAAGAAGATCAGAAGAAAGAAGATGAAAGAAGACTTTAATAAAGGAATTGTCAAAGACCGTCTCCTGTCATTTTTAACATTTTTCTCACTTTTTTGGTGAAATGGTAGGCCCTTACCATTTCACACAGGGGTGGAGGCCGGGATCTGGGGGTCCCCTTGTTAAAGGGGGCTTCCAGATTCCGATAAGCCCCCTACCCGCAGACCCCCACAACCAACGGCCAGGGTTGTGGGGACGAGGCCCTTGTCCCCATCAACATGGGGACATGGTGCTTTGAGGGGTCACAGACCCCCAAAGCATCCTCCCAATGTTGAGGGTATGTGGCCTGGTACGGTTCAGGAGGGGGGGCGCTCTCGTCCCCCCTCTTTTCCTGTGGCCTGCCAGGTTGCGTGCTCGGATAAGGGTCTGGTATGGATTTTGAGGGGGACCCCACGCCATTTTTTTGGCGCGGGGTTCCCCTTAAAATCCATCCCAGACCTGAAGGGTCTGGTATGGATAGTTAGGGGGAACCCCACGTCATTTTTTTAAATTTGACGCGGGGTTCCCCTTAATATCCATAGCAGACCTTTTTTTCCTGCAAAAATTACACTTTGTGCAGGGACAGTTCTAAGCATGGGAAACATGCGCCCCTTCACAGGCATACTATAGACACCCCCCAGGTACGAAATTTAAAGGAATATTACACTTTTATTGTTTCACTTTAAGCATGATTAAAATCACTGCTCCCGAAAAAACGTCCGTTTTAAAAAAAAAAAATTGCATTGATACATGTCCCCTGGGGCAGGACCAAGGTCCCCAAACACTTTTTATGACAATAACTTGCATATAGGCTTTTAAAATTAGCACTTGAGATTTCTCCCATAGACTTTTACAGGGTGCTTGCGGCTTTTCGAATTTGCCGCTAACACCCCAAATTGTTTGCTGAACAGGCGAACAGGCAATGTTCGTGTCGAACATGAGTGGGACTCGAACTCGAAGCTCATCCCTACCCCTTAATATTCATACCAGACCCAAAGGTATGTGGGGTATCCCATGCCGTTTTTTTCAATGACTTTTATCTGTATTGCCGGGACCGACAATTAATTATAGCCACTAGTACTTCTAAATTACTTTTTTTCCTTTAGAAATGTCATTTTGTGCAGGAACTGTTCTAAACATGGGAAAAATGTGCCACTTTACAGGCATACTATAGACAACCCCCAGTTATGAAATTTAAAGGAATATTTCACTTTTATTGTTTCACTTTAAGCATTATTAAAAGCACCCGGAAAAAAAATTCATTGAGCCCGGGTTAACACTATAGCGAATTTGCAGCGGGGCAAAATACTGCGAATTCGCAGGACATTTGAAAACCCATTGTTTTCAATGGGGCACGTTCACACATGTCCGGTGCATGCGCAATGCGAATTGACGAAAATCCGCCACCGACTTTGGTGCGGTGCGGGACGGATCAGGTGCGAATTCAGGCCCATTATCTTCTATGGGCACGCATCTGATTCGCATCTGGCTTGCGTCCTGACCAGAAATTCGCGCCACTCCAACACCTCCCCTTCTTCCTTTTCCTCCCCTGTGTCTTTTGAAATCCGTACTGGAACCAGCATGTCCAAAAGAGGTCGAAAAGCATCATCAAAGGAGAAAGAATCTGTGGATTGTGAGGAGTTGAACAGACTTGTGAGGGAGAAACCCATGATTTATGACACCCGGCATCCTAAATATAAGGACAACGTTGCCAAAAAACTTGCATGGCAGGACATTGCCAGAGTGGAAGAGGTGCTCTTCCCAAGTTCAGGCTGACAAATGTAAGTTTTTTTTATTACCTTTTACTACCTGTATATGCTGTCCTGTATTTTTTAGATGGTGTACATTAATTTAATTTATTAGATTTTAACAAACAGCATGTGGTCACCCCCAAATCTGTACCAGGCCACATGCTGTAAACATTGTGCACATAACAGCTTTATCTAGGGATGGATGAGGCCCTAAAAAAATGTATATTCTTATAATTTCTAAGGTTAGTAATATGACATACACCACAAATGTGAGATAAAAAAAGTTTTATTTCTCATAGCCAAAATGACATACAACACTTTTCATACAGCACACTTAGCATTATATTATCATGCATTTACATCCAGCAACAAAATACATATTTATTTTTAGTCAATAGAATTCATCTGCCAAGGCACCTCCCCAGCTGGTGACAAAAAAAATCTTAAATTCTTCTCTAATAAGTGTACCAGTAGTGCTGCCCCTAGGAATATTGCAATGTGCTGCCTCCATGTTATGGGTCAGGGAATCTTCAAAAAGAAACCCATCTCTTTCACGCACATAGTTGTGCAGTGCACAGGCAGCTTTAATCACACTGATCGCATGATCAATACTGAGGTTAATAGAGGTATGCATTAATCTCCACTTATTGCAAAGAAACATTCTACTACTCTGCGTGCCCTAGTCAGCCTATAATTGAACACTCTTTTTTCAGTTGTCAGAGAGCGACTTGAATAAGGCCTGAGCATGTTCTGGGACAGTGCAAAAGCTTCATCTCCGACAAATACATGTGGGAGGAGAGGCTCTGTAGTCCCTGGCAGGGGAGAATTATTGGGCAAGTCTAGTGTATTGTCACGCAGCATGCGGCCAAATGAGGAATGTGAGAATACACTAGAATCTGAGCTGCTGCCATAAGAACCTACATCAACATAAATAAATGTATAATTTGCGTCTGCCACTGCCATTAATACCAACGAAAAATATTTTTTATAATTAAAATATTGGCTCCCACTAGCTGGAGGCTTGAGGATGCGTACATGTTTGCCATCAATGGCTCCAAGACAGTTGGGGAAGTTGCATCTCTCCCAGAATAGGTCCTCTATCATCAGCCATTCTTCTGGTTTGGGCTTCTTCATAACAATGTCCTTCAGTTCTTCCCATATGACTAGGCAGGTAGCATGAACAATGCCACTAATAGTTGATTTTCCAACCTTGAATTCATAGTGCAAACTTCCAAAGGAATTTCCTGTTGCTAAGTACCTAAAATGTAAAAAAAAAAATGTCATTATGTTGTTCTTTATTTTTCAGTGCGCTACTTACAGACAAGATGGCGTAGCATGCGTGATGCTTACAGAAAATATATGAGGCACCTCAGAGAAACAAGGAGTGGCTCGGGGGCAGCGCCTAGGGTAACCTATATGTTTGCCAGGGACTTGGAGTTTCTACAACCCATTGTGGAGATGAGGGAGTAATCTTTCATTTACATCATCTATGTAACGCACAATCTGGTAATCATCAATATGCCGAGTTAATTTTTTACATTTTTACAATATAAAACAGGACAGAGTCTAGTTGGGAGGAGCAAGATGTTTTGGAGGAAGAACAAGAACAACAAACAGAGGAGGGAGCACCCATTGATATTCCAGAAGACACAGAGGATTTAGCACTAATCCAAACATCTTCCAGTATCTGGGAAACTAATCCAGAAGAACAATGTTCAGGGGCAGAGGAGGCTGTCCCTGGGCCATCCTCTGCTCCTGCACAAATTGGTCAGCCTGGCAAAGTGCCACGGAGGTGCCCAGCACTATCCCAACCTGACCTAAGTGAGCGTTTATTAGACATGTTAAAAAACATGACCGCAAAGGTGGATGCATTTTTATGTCCCGATACAATCCTGGCACTCAGCTTTGTACCACTAATTAAAAAGGTACCCCCAGAGCGGTACTATGAAATGCGGAAAAATATAGAAAAAATGATGCACTCCTTCTCCCAGCCACAGCAGAAACCTGCTTTTAACTACCCAAACCAAGACCTCCCCATCACTACCCAAGATACACGCACTACCCTGAGCAGCAACACCATCCTTACCCCTATAATCCACCATCATATCCCTCAAGTTATGACAAGCCAATCTGGGGGGCGTGTCCGGACGTTGAGCAGGGAAGACGTGTGGTAGCTGAGCTCCACACAAACGAACATCATCCATCGCCATCCTTGGCTAAAAATACCCCTCTAAAGCTCCATCCACCCCAGGGAGCCTGCAGGACATCTCACCCTACCCTGTGGGCACGATATTTGGAGATTCACAGCAACACAAGACCGTTCTCTGCCTCATAGCAGACCCCACACACGAGGCGCCCAACGCCATCTTGCGGCCTACAGACCCGGCGAGCCTGACGGCCCTCTCTTACATCCATCCCGGCCCCACCACACCACTATACCTTGGCCGGCCATCTGCTGCAGCACCGGAGGACATTTGAGGACGATACCTGCCATCGGAAGCCGCCTCCATCAGGCTCCGCTCCTAAACATCCAAGCGCCTCCTCTCAGGCCTGCAGGCCCAGGCTCCAATACCTCCAGGGACGCAGTGAGTACCGGCCATCGGCCCCTAGACACGTACTCGAACCCCCCCCTGAAAGCATCTGCCCCTGATCCCACCAGCGGTCCCCCGTGCTGCCATCTAGCTAGAAGAGACACCGGGCCAAAGCAGTGTGGTACAACGTACGGCGGTCGGCAAAGCTAATAGAGCCCCCGGCTCCGGCCTACCTTCCGTCGGCCATCTTGCTACACCCAGCGCTTCCTACTCCTGCATCCACCACTCTGCTCAGGGCGTACCCCCCCTCATACCTGGCCCACCATAGCCCTGGCACTGAAGTGGCACTTAAGGTGTTGAAAACGGAGGCATCTTGCTGGCATAATTAGGCTATCTTGCTGCCCCTGGAACACGGCGGCCATCTTGGTGCTCCATATACACCCATCTAGGCCTGTATATATCGCAGCAACCTGAAAATAGTCACAAAAAAAAAGAACAAACAGCCAAGACACTGGGTGAAACTCCCCCTCTTATCCTCCACCACTACATACCATCTGGCCACAGCAAGTCTGCACGAACCAGGGACACACAACACTGTAAATCCCACTCTCTAACATACACATGCTGTTAAACTAATGTGACTAAGGGGTGCTCCACCCGGCATCCGGCTCCAAGCTCCAGCTATGCCAGCAAAGACACCGAAAACACGCTCTGTAATCGCAAAGAAATCCTGCAAGGGTACGTCAATAAATCAGGCTGTTACCGGCTCTATACAAAAATTCCTGGCTACTAGCAGAACAGGCCCCAGCGCAAGCAGCACCCAATCCAGGTCCTCGAGGCGCAGCGCATCCCTGTTTCAATAGCTGCTTCCCTGAGGGAAAGTTCGCCTGCATCATCTTATTGTTCAGACCTCATGGAAGACCCTGGGTCCCCCACGGGCTCTGAAATGTCATCCCTAATGAGCGGCATTAAAAAAGAGCTAGCAGGAATGTTCCGCGGCCTAGAAAAATCTATAAAAAAGGAAATTACGGGGGTGAGAGCGGATATGGCACACATCCTAGACAGAGTCGAAGACACAGAACAGAGGCAGGACTCGCATGCAACGGCCATAAGAGAGCTGCAGGAAACTGTCACACAGCTAGCCTTTGCCCACCGCGCCTCGCTATACAAACTCGAAGACCTTGAGAATAGAAACCGCAGAAACAACCTGCGTATTAGAGGTCTTCCTGAGGCAACCGGCGATAATGACCTAGAGCCGTCAATACGTGGTATCTTTAACACAGTATTGGGAAAACCACCCACTGACCCGCTGCAATTCGACCGGGTTCACCGTGCGCTTAGGCCCCGCAGTACCAACACCGAACAACCTAGAGATGTCATATGCCGACTTCACTACTTCTCAGACAAAAATGCCATCACGGCCAAGCTGAGGAACATCCCCAACATTGACTTTGATGGAGCGATCCTAAACATCTTCTCTGACTTATCTAAAGAAACACTCGACCGATGCAGGGCTCTCAAGCCTCTTTTGGAGCATTTGCGCTCCAATGGGATCATTTACAGATGGGGTTTCCCGGCCTGCCTTATTGCCACCAAAAATGGCCGCTCTCATACCCTCAGATTCCCAGAGGAACTGCCACAATTCCTAAAGGATCTTAATTTACCTCCAGTGGATCTGCCCGGATGGCACGACCCGGTCCCTAAGTTTTCTCACATTCAAGATTCTCAATGGCAAAAATCGCCTACAAAGAAAAGGCGCTCATCTGTGTCAGGCTCCACCCAGCAGCACGGCTGATAATCGAGCGGTCTGGCCTTAGGGCTGCGCTCTCTGCTTTCCCCCTTTTTTTTTCTCTTCTTTTTTTTAGTTTAGTCATTTCTCGCTGTCTCTATGTTTAGATTGTTGCAGATACTCTACTATCTAGAAGCGCTCATAAGGAGGAATGTCCACTGGCAGAGACTATCCACCTGTTCATGACTACATATCTGGATACGGACTGCCTTCTGTAATGCATCGGGACTCCAGTGGACGACCCCTCATAAGGACTTCCTACTGTTGATTGAGTATCCCTACCATTCATAATGTTTCATACTTTGTGTCTCACCAGTTAAAGTATTCTGGTTAAACGGGTTTTATTAATATTGTTTACTTATGGAGAAAAATATTTGCTCTCTTGTTATGTGCAATATTGCTGGATGCGGGTGGAACACACTGCTCCCAAGTACCTTCTGTACGGTACGCCCCCCTTCCCACATTTCCTTCTGGGGTGGGTGAGAGCGGGCAGCCTTCGACTCTTTCGGTCCATGCTCCCTTCGGAGCTGTGGACGGAGGTCCGCTCTCTCTCCCCCCACAGGGATCACCGCAGAATTCTGCGTGACATGCTAAGATTTCCCACATGTGTCCAGTTGGACATCTTTGTTGTTATTGTAAATCTGACTGTTTCCCTCTACTCTTTTCTCTACTCTTTTTCATACTGTCACATCTTTCTTCACCTTTGTCCCCCCCCCTCCTGGTTGGCATGCATGGCATTTTAGGCTTAAGGGATACGTCCTACCGACATGATGGCCACAATTAAAGTCACCTCCTACAACGTTCGGGGGTTGAATGTTGCAGCCAAAAGGCATCAGATCACTCGTGAACTTCGGAAGACAGTCACTTCCGTTGCATTTCTTCAGGAAACGCATTTAACTCACACCACACAGGTCAAATTGACCTCGCCTTACTTCCCTCAATGGTACTATAGCCTTTCAGATACAAATAAAGCTAAAGGGGTTGCCATAGGCTTTGGTAGAGACGTTCCCTTTCGACTTGTAGCCATGCAAGCGGATTATCATGGTCGCTTCTTGTTCTTAAAGGTCTTTCTGGACAACACCCACTGTACATTGGCAAACATTTACTCTCCGAACCACAACCAGCCTACCTTCTTCTCCCAAATACTCACCAAGTTGACTGATTTTGCTGAGGGTCTGGTTATACTTGCGGGGGATATAAATATGCCCTTAGATCCCGTGTTGGACACCTCCCTGGGACGCTCTAACATCCCCTTTAAACGCCTAGCTTACGTTAAAAAAAGGCTCACAGAAAAACAATTAGTAGACGCATGGCGTATACTTCACCCCAAAGATAAAGATTTCTCTCATTTTTCAAAAACACATCAGTCATACTCCCGCATAGATAACATTTTCATAGATCACTACCATCTCCCGCAACTACAAGCCGCAAATATAGGCACTGCGACATTATCAGACCATGCACCTGTCTCGATTACCTTGAACATGCCCACCTTGGCCCGCCGCTCCTACAACTGGAAACTCAATGACTCTCTCCTAACTAATGAAGTTGAAGTTACTATGTTGTCTACACAGCTATCGCAATATTTCAAAGACAATAAGCCTTCGGAGACCTCACCAGCAGTAGTCTGGGAAGCTCACAAGGCTACCATGAGAGGTCGTTTTATTGAACTAGGGGCAAGGAAAAAAAGGAAGCATGGTCAACAACTCGAACAGGTCTTGCAAGAGATAGCAGATCTCGACAAACAGCATAAACTTACCCTGCACACAATACACCTAAAGGCTCTTACGTTGAAACGGGAAGAGCTGAAAAACCTCTTGAATTTAGACACTACTAGAAAATGTCAACGTTATTCACAAAAACTATATGAATGGGGGAACAAGCCTGGTAGACAATTAGCAAGATCCCTTAAAGAAACACAGACTAGATCGTATATACCGAAAATAAAACTACCTGATGGAAACTTAGTACACGCGACCCCACACATAGCGAAGGCCTTTAGAGAATATTACGCAGACCTATATAATGTACAATGCGACTCGCCGCCCCTGACTGTAAAAGAAAGGCAGCGTCTCATGCTCACATATCTAAGGGAAGCCAATTTGCCAAAACTGTCTTCTGTAGCCCTCGGGGAGCTGGAGTCCGAGCTTTCGGCTGAAGAATTTCAGACAGCTTTGAAGTCATCTCCGACAGGTAAAGCGCCGGGCCCTGATGGCTACACTATACTATATTATAAAACATTTAGCGAGATTCTCCTACCTCGCCTTACGGCATATGCCAATTCTATCTCACAGTCCTCGGGACTCCGCCCAGAATCCCTTACAGCCCACATTACGGTCATTCCCAAATCGGGAAAAGACCCTACCCAATGCAGCAGCTACAGACCGATTTCCCTGTTAAATGTTGACATTAAATTATACTCTAAAGTCATGGCCAATAGATTACTCCCCCTTATATCCAGTTGGGTCTCCATGGACCAAACGGGCTTCACGCCACATAGAGAAGCCAAAGATAACTCTCTCAGAGCAATATCCCTAATTCAATATGCCCAAAGGTCAGCCCAGTCCACCCTACTCATTTCCACAGACGCTGAAAAGGCGTTCGATAGGGTGGATTGGGACTACCTAAAAATGACCCTACGCCATTTCGGATTGGGGCCAAAAATGTTCCATCGCATAACATCCCTCTATTCCTGTCCCACAGCCCAAATTCGCATAAATGGTACCCTAAGTGACTCATTTCAATTATTTAATGGGACTAGACAGGGTTGCCCCCTTTCACCCCTCCTATTCGCTCTCACCCTTGAACCCTTTCTAGCTACTGTAAGGCGTAATGCAAATATCCACGGGATTCAAGTAGGCAATAACACCCATAAATACGCAGCATACGCAGACGATATTTTATTTTTCACTCAACAACCCCACATCTCACTCCCTAACCTAATGACGGCCTTCTCCACCTTTCAGACAATATCTAACTTTAAAATTAATTTATCGAAGTCCGAGATTTTGAATATTAACTTACCCAGCAGGGAAGAAGAACGACTAAAACCCCTCTTCCCATTTAGATGGGTACACCGAAGTATGAAGTATTTGGGAATATATCTCACACCCAACATCCAATCCCTCTTTAAATATAACTACATTCCTTTATTGAACAACATTAGGAATGACCTCACAAAGTGGAACACGTTAGCACATTCCTGGCTGGGTAAAGTGAGCATAGTTAAGATGAATATCCTCCCCAGAGTGCTGTTCTACTTCCAAATGATTTCGTTGGGTGTTCCCATAGGGTTCTCGTCTATATTGCAGACCATGATCTCCCGCTTTATTTGGAGGAACAGCCACCCTAGAGTATCCAAGGACGTGCTTTTTCGCTCCAAGGGATCTGGGGGACTGGCTCTCCCAAATTTTAAGGCATATTATAACGCTGTAGTCCTGTCCAGGGTCTCAGAATGGAAGTATGCCGCTAACTCTAAACTATGGGTGAGTCTGGAAAATGCTCTATGCCGCACAGACCTAGCAGTCTCTCCTTGGCTCCCACGCCCATACAGGCACCTCGCCCCAACTACCTCCTCGTTGAACACCTCCACCCTGGATATTTGGGACTCTCTACATAGGAAGTTTTCATGGTCATACACTTCACCATTACTACCGCTTCTGGGCAATGCCTTTTTCCTCCCTGGTCAACTTGATCCGGGATTCCAGACTTGGTCCCCAGGCAAACCCCTGTTACTACATCATGTTCTTCGGGCCAACACTCTCAAACCCCTAAGAGATATCCTTGGCCCCAAGCCACCTGTTTACCTGGATAAATGGAGGTTCAACCAACTGCAACACTTCCTCGGATCTCTTCCGCAGCCTCTAAGTGGGATACAAGACTTAAATGGTATCGAGGAAGTACTATACCCTACAGATCCGCCCGATCACTGTATCTCACTTTTTTACAAAGCACTCATTAAGCTCCAGGATGACAAACATCCTTCCTTCCTCGCTAGGTGGGAGGCAGATCTGGACTCCTGCCTTCCACACAGCCAAAAGGATAAAGTACTACAACTGACTCACATCTCTTCATTAGCATCAAAAATGACAGAGGTCAACTACAAACTGCTCACTAGATGGCACTATACCCCATCAAAGCTCCATCGGATGTTCCCAGCTAATTCCCCGTTGTGTTGGAGGAATTGTGGGAACAAAGCAACCCACGCACACATATGGTGGTCATGCCCACTCATTCGCCCTTATTTGGACAAGGTTATCCAAATAATACAGCAGATCTCCAATGTCCTCCTCCCCTCTGACCCGTGGATTATCCTTTTCCACGCTACCAAGGAACCGATCGGCAAATACAAGCGTTCTATAGTCCCTCACCTACTCAACACAGCCAAAGCATTAATACCTGCACAGTGGGGCCAGCCGAAGATTCCATCAATGAAAACGTGGTTTCGAAAAATTTCTGAAGTCGCCCTTATGGAAGAAATCACTCACCGTGACAAGGACACCTCTGAACGTCACAACCTGACTTGGTCCCAATGGACGGACTTCAAAAACACCACGACTTATAAGGAGATAATCACACGCCTGTGTTGAATCCGAATTTACATTTATAGACAGGCCTCATACGCCCTAGGCCGAATCCTTGTGGCTATTGTTTGATTGAATGTATATCACCTTCTCTTAGAATAACATAATTTGAGATAGCTAGCGCACAGTGTATCATGCATGCCAACCACCCCCCCCCCACTCCTCTTCTTCCTTTCTTGCGCCCTTGCATTTCTTTGCACTTTCCTCCTGTTCTTGCTATTTCCCTAAATAACTTGTGCCAAGACGGTGCACTTTATCCGCCTTAAGTGTTCACTTATTGTTCTTTTTGAAGGAAAGACCAAGTGCTTCTTTTTATTTTTGATGGTCTAGAAGCGAATTGATGAGGAAGTGGTCCTATAGCTTAGCGTGGGGTTAACACTGGTCGCATTACGTTTTTAAATGCGTTCTGTAATCCCCCACAACTTTAGCACAAAATTGCATAGTCTGTTTTGACGGTTTATTTCGACTGTATTTGTATTTCTTTCTGTATTTCTTCAATAAACATTTATTAAACAAAAAAAATTACAAGCCAATCTCCAGATATGAAGGGCCACACAGTAACCTTCCCTATCCCATCCCATCCCCACTTCCTTCAATTAGGGCCCCCCCACAAACTCAGGCTATGTATGGGCAAAGTCAACATGGGGAGGCAAGGCCTGCTCCCCACACTGCCAGTGATGATCCAGCTTCCGCAACTCAATACTCCTATGAGGCCCCTTTCCAAAAAACATATCAGAATTTGTGATGAGGTCTGTTCATGGTTAAGGACCAACATGACACATTTTGATAAAACAGGGAAGAGGCCTACTTGACAGGCAAGTTTTTTGTTTTTAAGTTATCGCAGAGTTCATTTATGTTTTATACATGGGTAAAGTTTATATTTTTATCATATTTTATGATACGTGAATAAATAATTATTCCTACATTTTTTGTGCCGTCATATTTTTAAAAATACCCAGGTAAAAAAACATAAAAAATGGAAAAAACATGGTCAATAAAACGCATGACAAATGACATGAGTGATGATAATTACCTTAATGTGATCAATAATCTTTCAGCAGGCTGGATACTTGGTCTGAAGCTCGTGTTCTGACGCTCCAAGCGAGGGGAGATTAAGCCCAGCAATTCGTCAAAACTGATTAAAAAAAAAAAAAAAACATAAATACGTGTGGGTAAAACATTGGGGCATACTGTAAAAAAAAAAGAGTAAGGTAAGTGGTTAAGGACATTATTTATGGTAACAAGGCAGGCATCCTTAGTTCCAATATAATTAGGGCTAAATAAGTGACAGGGAAATAAAAAGGCATATGGGTCCTCATTTGAACAAAGAAGAAGCCACTGGCCTTTTAATTTAACAGTAACAATTGTCTGAGCCAAAAATGCTAATCAAAGCTGCGTGGCATCACCACCACCCACAAAGCAACTTGTCACTAGCAATTTTGGGCCAAGGTATTTGGGGGGGTAAAACATCCAAAAAAGGGAATATGAGCTGGCTTACACCAGTAGGGGGGTGCTAGCTGACGCTCATTTTGTGCCCTTAAGGTAGCATGCTATAATAATGTACAGTTTGTATTTTGGGGGGGGGGGGGGACAAGGCTTATTAGGTACAATAATCTTAAAATAACATAATCACAAATAGGTTAGACTGGATGGACTTGTGTCTTGCAAATATAAAACACACTATACATCAATGGCTACAAATTAAGTATGGTTTGGCAGAAACAGTACTCACCTACTAATTGACATGCGGGTGAAATTGAAAAAAATTCTCTTCATGCCCACGGAGGTGCCCATACAATATCATGAACTGGCCTCTTTCTTCACGATTTGCAATGATGGGATGAGCCCAGTATCTTCTTCTTCTATGCATCCTTCTACGATTTTCTTCTTCCAGCAAGATTGCTGCTGTTGCAGCAACAACAGTTGGCATGATCATTGACAGAGCAGCACACATCTTGCAAAGAAACACGAAACACAGGTACAGACTGCTGGACAACCAGGAAGTGTAAACAGACCTACCAGGTTTTATAAGCAGCCAGACAATCAGCCAAAAAGCTTGGTCAGCACAAAATTAGCAACTCAAATTAGGCAGGAAGGGTTACTAATGAATTTGCAGCGAATTCGCACCGAAAACGCGTACAATCTGCAGAACAGCCGGAGTTTCACTGCGCAGTCACGCAGGGCCTTGAATTCGCACCGCACTAGTCTGAACCCAGGCTGATACATGTCCCCTGGGGCAGGACCCGGGTCCCCAAACACTTTTTATGACAATAACTTGCATATAAGCCTATAAAATTAACATAGACTTTAACTGTGTTCCAAATTTTCCCCGAACTTATGCTCGGGCTGAACCATTCGCCCATCCCTAGCGGTGAGTGCTTTTTTCCCAGACAGTATCAAGCAAACCTTCTGACTGTCCCCATGGTGAGAAGCAGTACTGCAGGGTGTCCCCATTGCGAGAATGGAGATGGTTGATCAGGTGTGAAGGATCCTGTTGACACAAACGCGCATGTTGCTGCTTTCCTCTGACAGCTTTAATGTTGGTGAGTGCATTTTAGTTCTGTTGCTCATGCGTGGTGGAGAGGATTTCCGTTAGCTTGTGGAAATCACTTTCTTTGCAGTGATATTTATCACATATTTTGGACTCTTTTGCTTTGGACCTTATTTACACCGATTTCCCTTTTATTATAATTTTGGAATATTGTGGATGCTTTTTGCACATTATAAATAATGTGTTGTTAGCACATGCTTTAAGCTTATTCTATATTTGGAGGCACTACAATATTTTCTTTGTTGGTTTGTTTTGGTACTGTACATTTTGTAAGCTGCCCATTTTTTGCTTTTCTTTAGGGCTGACCCCTTTATATGTTTTCATATACCATAAGCTCATCATCTGGGCCAGTGTAAATTATAAAGGTTATAAAAAGTGTCTCTGCTGCCATGGAGATCACAGCAGTGCTGCTATATGAAAATCTTTTATTTCTTCTCCTAGAGCTCACAAGTTCTTATCAATTTGTAAAGAACATGTTTTATACAGTAGTCCTGCATGTGCTTGCATTTTATTAACTTTGTCTGGTATAGCTTTCTAATTAAGTACAGTTACTTTCTCATGTACTTTCTGTATCTTCTCCCACAATTGCATACGCGTACAATTTGATCATCAGCTACGGTCAGAGATATACTGTAGGGCATTGAGCTTTTTGGTATTTCACCATTCATCTGAAAGTGGATTTGGTCTGGACTCTTGTATACACTTCCATGTACCCTCTCTTATAACCAGCATCTTCATTTTAAATGTCCAAGACTGATATGTTTGATGAAGCCCTGTTAGTAGCCATCATATATGGTTTCTGACTTTCTTTTTCATAGATTGTTTTGCTGTAACTCTGAGCTGTATCTGTATCTGCCGCAGTATTTAGTAGTTTGGCTGTATCTGGGCCTAAAACTTGAGGCAGATATGTCTCTTTTCAGTCAAGATGTGCTGGACACATAGCTAAGCCCTAATTATTTTATTGGAAGAGACAGGAAATCATATCATAATATGCAGGTCTACTTGGAAGAACATTACATCATGCAAGACATAAACACTACCACCCAGTGGCAGAGCTACTAATCGCAGTATAATATTTGAGAAATATTGTTGCAGCTATGTCTGACACCCCTCACATTTTAGAAAAAAGTGTATTATATATTTTCATGTGAGAACACTGAAGAAATTACACTTTGCTACAATTGTAAAGTAGTGAGTGAACAGCTTGAATAACAGTGTAAATTTGCTGTCCCCTCAAAATAACTTAACACACAGCCATTATTGTCTAAACTGCTGGCAACAAAATTGAGTACACCTCTAAGTGAAAATGTCCAAATTGGGCCCAAAGTGTCAATATTTTTTGTGGTCACCATTATTTTCCAGCACGGCCTTAACCCTCTTGGGTATAGAGTTACCCAGAGCTTCACAGGTTGCCACTGGAGTCCTCTTCCACTCCTCCATGATGACATCACAGAGCTGGTGGATGTTAGAGACCTTGCACTCATCCACCTTCCATTTGAGGATGTCCCACAGATGCTCAATAGGGTTTAGGTCTGGAGACATGCCTGGCCAGTCCATCACCTTTACCCTCAGCTTCTTTAGCAAGGCAGTGGTCGTTTTGAAGGTGTGTGGGGTTGTTATGTTGGAATGCTGCCCTGCGGTCCAGTCTCCGAAGGGAGGGGATCTAGTCCTGCGGGAACGCATGGGAATGGAGTTCCTGTACTTTTTTCCCCAGGACTTGACCCCTGGCTTCAGTATGTCACAGTACATGTTGGCATTCATGGTTTCCTCAATTAACTGTAGCTCCGCAGTGCCGGCAGCACTCATGCAGCCCCAGACCATGACACTCCCACCACCATGCTTGACTGTAGGCAAGACACACTTTTGTACTTTTTGTACTATTTTTGTCTTTGTACTCCTCATCTGGTTGCTGCCACATGCGCTTGACACCATCTGAATCAAATATGTTTATCTTGGTCTCATCAGACCACAGGACATGGTTCCAGTAATCCATGTCCTTAGTCTGCTTGTCTTTAGCAAACTGTTTGTGGGATTTCCTGTGCATCGTCTTTAGAAGAGGCTTCATTCTGGGACGTTGTCCCATGAAAAGATATAATAAAATATTTACAAAAATATTAGGGGTGTATTCACTTTTGTGAGATATTGTATATACAGTATCTCACAAAAGTGAGTACACCCCTCACCTTTTTGTAAATGTTTTAATATATCTTTTCATGTGACAACAATGAAGAAATGGCACTTTGCTACAATGTAAAGTAGTGAGAGTACAGCTTGTACATCAGTGTAAATTTGCTGTCCCCTCAAAATAACTCAACACCCTGCCATTAATGTTGAAACCGCTGTCAACAAAAGTGAGTACACCCCTAAGTGAAAATGTCCAAATTGGGCCCAATTAGACATTTTCCCTCCCCGGTGTTATGTGGCTCGTTAGTGTTACAATGTCTCAGGTTTGAATGAGGAGCATGTGTGTTCAATTTTGTGTTATCGCTCTCTCTCTCATACTGGTTACTGGAAGTTCAACATGGCACCTCATGGCAAAGAACTCTCTGAGTATCTGAAAAAAATAATTATTGCTCCATAAATAATTATTGCTACATAAAGATGGCCTAGGCTATAAGAAGGTTGCCAAGACCCTGAAACTCTGAGCTGCAGCACAGTGGCCAAGACCGTACAGCAGTTTAAAAGGACAAGTTTCGCTCAGAACAGGCCTCACCATGGTCAACCAAAGAAGTTGAGTGCACCTGTTTGGCGTCATATCCAGAGGTTGTCTTTGGGAAATAGACGTACGAGTTTTGCCAGCATTGCTGCAGAGTTTGAAGGGGTTGGGGGTCAGCCTGTCAGTGCTCAGACCATACGTCACACACTGCATCAAATTGGTCTGCATGGCTGTCACCCCAGAAGAAAGCCTCTTCTAAAGATGATGCACAAGAAAGACCACAAACAGTTTGCTGAAAACAAGCAGACTAAGGACATGGATTACTGAAACCATGTCCTGTGGTCTGATGAGGCCAAGATAAACTTATTTGGTTCAGATGGTGTCAAGCGTGTGTGGTAGCAACCAGGGGAGGCATACAAAGATATGTGTGTCTTGCCCAAAGTCAAGATTGGTGGTGGGAGTGTCATGGTCTGGGGCTGCATGCATGCTGCCAGCACTGGGGAGCTACAGTTCATTGAGGAAACCATGAATGCCAACATGTACTGTGACATACTGATCCCCTCCCTTCCGAGACTGGGCCACAGGACAGTATTCCAACATGATAACGACCCCAAACATACCTCCAAGACAACCACTGCCTAGCTAAAGAATCTGAGGGTAAAGGGGATGGACTGGCCAAGCATGTCTCCAGACCCAAACCCTATTGAGCATCTGTGGGGCCTCCTGAAATGGAAGGTGGAGGAGCACAAGGTCTCTAACATCCATCAGCTCCATGATGTTGTCATGGAGGAGTGGAAGAGGACTCCAGTGGCAACCTGTGAAGCTCTGATGAACTCCATTTCCAAGAGGGTTAAGGCAGTGCTGTAAAATAATGGGGGCCACACAAAATATTGACACTTTGGGCCCAATTTGGACATTTTCACTTAGGGATGTACTCGCTTTTGTTGCCAGCGGTTTGGACATTAATGGCTGTGTGTTGAGTTATTTTGAGTGTACATACTTATATTGTAGCAAAGTGTAATTTCTTCAGTGTTGTCACATAAAAAAGATATAATAAAATATTTACAAAAATGTGAGGGGTGTACTCACTTTTGTGCGATATTGTCTGTGTATATACATATTTATACTTTATATATATATATATATATATATATATATATATATACACACACAGTATATATATATATATACACACACAGTATATATTAGACTTGCATTATAAATATGACTTTAAGCCACAATGTTCATATTTTTTCTAAGCAGCATTTCTAAAATAATACTTTGAAACAAAAAGTTTACAGCATTATGACCTTTCCTGCTCCTTTTAAATTCACCTGTTAGAATAAGTTGTTTTAAACTTATATTCCATGCAACCAATTACTACAAAATGTTGACTTTTCAAACTATAAAAATATAAAATGCAGATAGTTCACTTAAGGGGCTTTTATTTTGCCATTAAATTTGCATTACTGCAATTTCACTGATTTGGTACTAAGCCCAGCAATTTCACTGCAAACACAAACTGCAAATATATCCATATGAAAGATGTAAGAGGAAAATAGGTGTCTTATGGATGCAAATGTTTTGATTATCTAGTATCTATCTTGTAAGCATATGAATAAATGTTTTATTTATGTGATTTTTGTTGATTCTTTTCGACAACTAATAAACATATTCAGACATGTAAACTGAGATAACATAATTTATATGCCGTCAGCATTGTGTAGCTTTTTGGTTGAATGGATCCTTGAAGTTCCTTTTAACATTTCTTGCAAAAAATGTGTTAACTGTAGCGTTTTAGATGTAGGACAAATTTTGCTTATAATCAAAATGCTAACATCACAATAACATTTTCTATGGTAGTCTTTGAATACAGTTGCTTATGTTAATCATACAAAGCTTGGACAAACCTGTTTAAGTTAAAGATTAACTTTTTTTCTTTATGAATAAAAAATAAAAATCACTGCAAAAACAATCATTTAAAGTGATGTGTACTCATTTTTATTTTTATATATTCATGTGAAGGTGATCTTGATGTGAAAACTCTTATCTGTGTTTTATCAGTTTTGTGTTTGTATTTCAAAAACCTTATATTATAGTTTGTAATTATTAAGGCACACTGGGCAGTCATATCTCTTCATTACATACAGTACACCATGGTTGTGCTTTAATGTTCTTTCTCACGCTGCAGAGCTATACATAAGCTGACAATCAGGGGGATTCAAAATGACTCTAATGCCAGTTTTCTGGAGGTAGTTCCTTTAAGAACTACCAGCATATAAATCAGGCAAGCATGTGTGCCAGTGTCGGTAACAATATCAACATGTGTGGCAAATTCAGGCAGTTCTTACTACCCCCAATTTAGGAATCAATTGCTATGGCAGCAACATATTCTCCAATAATGACCTCCAGTTCTTCATTTAGGAAACTAGTGGTAATTAAGATCAACTCTTAACTGGCATTCAAAACAGACTGTGTCTGTGCTGGGAAACTGTTATATCTGTGACAGTTTGCTGCACAATACTGTTCCCCTTTAACTGTGGACTGGGAGATTCCCCAGCCGAAAGCTAAATGTAAAAACAATAAGACCAGGCATACAGCTGATATCACTACCAAATATGAGCAATGCCCAAATGTGGAAAATGGCTTGTCACTGGGTGAACAACGCCAGATGGGGAACTGAGAGACTAGGTCCCCATCATGGCAGCTCCACTTTTGATTGTCAGTGAACAGCAGTGGGCAGATTTGAGAACCGCTAATGGAATGGATATTCGCTATGGAGCCTGATGGGGAACTGGGTCTCTCATTAGGCTCAGCCCACCCCCGTATATAATCATTGGCCATTTGCCTGTCAGTTTGATGGACACAGTGGCTGGAGAGGGAAGGGGAGTGTGTACTGAGGAAGGAGCAGTGTGGGCACTCCTTCTGAACTGATTTGGATCCATTTTGTATTTATTTTGCATTAACATTTTTCATTATTATAGAAAATGCACTTCATATTAAATAGAAGCATATTGCAATAAATTCTGTATGGTAACAAAAGTGAAATAAGATGATTCCTACTTACTGTGTTTGGGTATGATGGAGGTGGATCCACCTGAATCTCTGAATCATAACATAACAAATTAATCCAAAATTCATTGTGTTCCATTTGTTACTTTCAGATGCATACGACTCCAGTCAATACCGTCCAATTACCTCATTCCATTTCCCTTTGTACGCTGAAATAATGACTTAACATGTTAAAAATAATGCAGCTAATCTTCCCAAAATAACTTCTGAAAATACCAATCGATTCCAAACATATGAAATGAATTCCGAAAATGAGTAATTCTAACATAACGAATATAATAAAACAAAATGTTTTACTTAGCTAATGAATCCGAAACAAAACAAAATAAATGTTTCCATTATTCACATCTCTATTCTTCAGTGCAAACACAGACAAATTTGTTTATCTGTCTGTGACAGGTACATGAATTGGAAACAAGCACCAACACTTTTGGTGAAAAGTGAAAATTTTGTGGAGATTCGTAAATACGTTAGTAAATTAGTCCAAATAGCTCAGCATTTTTAGGTAAGAATATACCCGTATATTAGATTTCATACATGACCCAGTAATTCTTTAAAAGGTAGTCGCCAGCTTGGATGAAGAGGGCTGTCACTGCTGACAGGGAAGAGAATGGCAGTCTTGAAGTCTGCCCATTTTAAAACAAGCCAGAATTGTCAGCTTTCAGTTTTAGAAGTTGCCTTCAATATCTTGATACTTTAAATTTCATGACCAGATCTAGCAAGTCTATTTCTTTCAACTGAAGTACAGAAAGACTTTAGATAATAAAATTGCTGTGTCACAAAATTGTTATGTCCTTTCCTATTGAGAAAGATGGAAAATAATATATTTTCTGATCTTTCTTTCAGTAAAGTATCAGGCAAGCTTAGACATGTACTAGACAACTCTAAACTATTTCCTCAAAGTAGAATCATTCCACAAGGAATCCTTGTAAACCATATCCTCTGCATTTCAGAGGCAGGATTGGGTGTTGTCTGTGGACCTTGGTGTTTATCTTTATAACCCCATTGCCCATGAAAATTGAACATTCCTAAGATTTTATGTCAACAGCCATCATTATCAATTATGTTGACTATCATTCAGCCCCAATAACCTTCTAAAGGTCCTGGTAGGGAGTTTGTAACTTCCACTACCTAGATGATATACTCATCCTTGTGCAGTCCAGAACACTTCTGCTGACACATTGGGATCTTATTCTTTACACTCTAGCCAAATTTGGGTTAAAGATAAGCACACAAAATAGTCAGATTCCATATGGGCATTATATTTGACACAGTTCAACACAAAACTGTATTGCCTCTGAGGAAAATTGTTCTGGTTTAATCAACATTGTTACTTCAGATGCCAGTTCCCAAGGTTGAGGGACCCATTGTCAGGACCTGAGAGCCAAGGATGGCCTGAGAATCTATCATTCCCCACTGCCACAGGTGGGGGCAAGTGGGGCCTCAAAAGCTTTTCTGCCTGCAATTCAAGGGTGCAGGGTGAAGTGGATGATGAAGAGCAGGACAGCAATTGCTTGCATTATGAGACAAGGGGCAACAACTGGGAAAGGGGCTTTTGGAGGGAACTGCATGGTAGCCTCTTGCCTGCTGACTAAGGGACCTGGTATTTGAGTGAGCTACAAGAATTCAGGAAGATCTCCTGATGACATGTTATATTACCACATTTAACAGTCAAGAAAGCCAAGATGGTCCCTGCCAAATTGAAACTCAGTGAGAAAATGGATGTGAAAAGAAAGCTGGTTAATGAGATTTGGACAGCCCTGGGTTTTCTTGAATACTGGGGTACTGGTGCCGCACTATCTGGGGTGGGCTCCCTGACTAATCAAAGCTGGTCTGGGTGCCTGGCTGTTGATTAGCTTACTGTTAATTGGGTTATTGTTAGCTGTTCATTAGATGTACTGATGATATTACTGTTGTGTGGTATAAATTCTGTGTGAATTTAAAAATAAAGACAGTTTGTTTGTACCTAAGCTAGTGCCATATAGTTCTTGGGTGCAATTCTCAGATATAATACCTGGTTCCTGTGTTCCAGCGGTGAGGGAGCAGCTCTTTGGCAGAGGCACCCAGGCAGGGTGCAAGGCGGTCTTTCACATTTGGTTGGCAGCGGTGGGATGCTTCCTTGCAGTCTGGAACATCCAAACAACCACAGGGGTCAGAGGTCCGGTTAGTAGAAGAGTAGAGGTACAGATACCAGCAGGCATGGAAGAGGAATCCAGAAGTAGGCTATGAGAGTTGCGGATTCAGCATAGGGGACCAGTGTCAGTGCAAGTGCTGCTGGGATGGTATGATTCCATCTGCCGGCAACTCTGGAAGAAAGTGCTAGACCGCGAGCAGCACCACCAGGGAAAAATTGTCCCCTCCAAAAGCCCCAGTCCCAATTGGGTCTGTCACAAGCAGTTTACAATTACGTAAGATATTGGTGGAGATCCTGGGCAGCGAAACACCTGGAGGATCTCACTGCCTCCTATCTGCTTGATTTCCAGAATTCTTTGGCAGATGAGCTGAGGCATGAATCTCCAAGAGATACAAAATAAGTATTAAACTCCATCCTTCTGAGGATGATAGTTATATATTGCCTTATGGGGATATTGGAAGTGGACATGATGGCATCTTTAGACAACAACCAGGTCCACTATTTTATTCCCAGGACTTTTGCTCATAAGCCCTGGGCCGGGATACATTTTCCTTAACTTGGAGATTCAATCTGGTGTATCTGTTCCCTCCAACGGCCTTGATTCCCCACTCCCTGCTGAAAATACAGGAATAGAAGGTGTCAATGATACTTATAGCTCCATTTTATTCCAGTAGACCATGGTTTTCAGTTCTATTTCAGATGTCAGTGGATCCTCCAAGAAGGCTCCACTGCTCTCAGAAGGTTTTTTACCTTCATGCATTCTAAGCGTGAGCCTCTAAAACCACTTTACACTCTGATTCTGATAAAGCATGATACAGCATTCTGGAGCTCAAATCCCTATTGTATACTTACCTGAAAAGTAAGCAAACATTTTGGACAGTCTCTTCATTTTTCTAAAGGGTCCCATGAAGGGACTATACATAGTTACAAAGTGGCACTATTATAAATAAGACTTATATGGCGTACAAAGGCAGGCAGAGTGTTTGTTGCTGTATGTAGTGTAGGACAGTGGCATATTTGCGCCACTATTTTCTCCCTGTCACTGGATGTTAAAGACGCTGTTGGCTTCACAGTGACACTGCAGTGGGCAGATCCTGATGGGAAAGAACTAGTTCCCCATCAGGCCTGCTTTTACTGTGTAATTGACAGCAGGCAGTGGGTAGATTGTATAGCTAATAGAAGACTGTTTATGGGGAAGGATCTGTCCACTGCCTGCTGTCAGTCACAAGGGGAGCAAATGATGGGGAACTAGTGTTTGTGAATTCCCATCAGCCCCCCCCCCCCACAAGTACAAAACTCCCCACTACTGCTCTGTCTGACAGGTGCAGCCATGTGGAGGTTGTACTCTGGGCACTCTGGCATCAGTGCAGCTCCACACTAATGTATATGAATCTTTTGCCTGCAACCAACATTTGTTCTGTGGGAGCAAGCTGGAATTCTAAACACTAAAGGGTCATAGACAATGTTTATGAATTCCCTTGACTGTCCGCTGTTACATAGTTGCATAGTTAGTCGAGTTGAAAAAAGACACAGGTCCATCTAGTTCAACCATAAAAAATTAAAAATTAAATAAAATAAAAAATATCATACAATCTCATATACCCAATCCTATACCCCCAGTTGCTCCAGAGGAAGGTGAAAAAAACACAGAAAAGCAGGATCCAATTTGCTACAGCAGGGGAAAAAATTCCTTCCTGATCCCTGAGAGGCAATCTGATTTTCCCTGGATCAACTATACCTATAAATGTTAGTACCCAGTTATATTATGTACATTTTGGAATGAATCTAGGCCTTTCTTAAAGCAATCTACTGAGCTGGCCAGAACCACCTCTGGAGGGAGTCTACTCCACATTTTCACAGATCTTACTGTGAAGAAACCTTTCCATATTTGGAGATGAAAGAGTGCCCCCTTGTCCTCAGTGTTGACCGTAAAATGAATAACTCAACACCATGTTCACTACATGGACCCCTTATATATTTATACAAGGTGATCATATCCCCTCTTAATCTCCTCTTCTCAAGAGTGAATAAATTCAGTTCCTCTTATCGTTCCTCATAGCTGAGCTCCTGCATGCCTCTTATCAGTTTGGTTGTCCTTCTCTGCACTTTCTCCAGTTCCCTGATATCCTTTTTGAGAACTGGTGCCCAAAACTGAACTGCATATTCCAGATGAGGTCTTACTAATGATTTGTACAAGGGCAAAATGATATCTCTCTCTCTGGAGTCCATACCTCTCTTAATACAAGAAAGGACTTTGCTCGCTTTGGAAACTGCAGCTTGGCATTGCATGCTATTATTGAGCTTATGATTTCCAAAACCCCCAGATTCTTCTCCACCATGGATTTCCCCAGTTGTACACCCCCTAGTATGTATGATGCATGCATATTGTTAGCCCCCAAGTGCATAACTTTACATTTATCAACATTAAACCTCATCTGCCACATAGTCGCCCAATTAGACATTTAGTGCATTGAGGTCGGCTTGTAAATTGTAGACATCCTGTAAGGACATTATTTCACTGCATAGCTTAGTGTCATCTGCAAAGACAGAAATGTTACTTTTAATCCCAGACCCAATATCATTTATAAAGATAATAAAAAGTAAGGGTCCCAGCACTGAACCTTGGGGTACACCACTGATAACCTTAGACCATTCAGAGTAAGAATCATTAACCGCTACTCTCTGAATTCTGTCTTTTAGCCAGTTTTCTATCCATTTACAAACTGATATTTCCAAGCCTGTAGACTTTTCCAAGCCTGAGCCATGTGTGGGGAGCTATGTCAAATGCTTTTGCAAAATCCAAATATACCACGTCCACCGTTGACAACTTCGGTCTTTCATGAATCCATGCTGTTTGTTGCTTAAAATATTTTTTTCCAGAAAGAACTCGTCTATGTGGTCTTTTATTAAACTCTCCAGTATTGTCCCAACTATAGAGGTTAAACTAACAGGTCTACAGTTACTTGGTAAAGACTTTGTTCCCTTTTTAAATATAGGCACCACATTGGCCCTACGCCAATCCAGTGGTACAATTCCCGTCATTAATGAGTCCCTAAAAATTAGATACAATGGCTTTGAAATTACAGAGCTCAATCCTTTTAGGATCCGTGGGTGGATATCCTCTGGTCCAGGTGCTTTATCCACCTTTATTCTGTCTAAATATTTAGGGGCCATATCTCTTTTAAGCCATTGTGGATCATTTGGGGCTATGTCACTACCACCCCCATTATGGACATGAGCTCCCCCATGCTCCTTTGTATACACAGAGCTGCAGAAAGTATTTAATACATTTGCCTTCTCTTTGTCCCCAGTATATAGAAACACGTCCTAAGCAATGACATGCAGCTGCAACTACTGAGTGAGTACAGTAGACAGGAATTGGTTGATTTAAGGGTGCAAGAGATTAGCAGCACTGAGATGCAAAACTGATGAAAGAAAGTTGAAAACAGTATTTTATGAGAAATAGAAAAAAGCTAATTGTTTTTGATACATGATGCTCCAGCAAAATAAATGTCATCCAGGTAGGCTATAGATCTACCTGACATTGAAATTCAAGTTAATCCAATGTACTTTTCATACTGGATGACTTATTTGTATTGTCGTTTTAATTTCTGGGGCTGCATAAATGTGTCATTAAGGGGACAGTCAAAAAAAAAAAAAAAAAAAACTTGAAAAATGACACTATTTTTGACAAAAAATGTAACATTCCCTTTACAACTGAAAAAAAAACATGTTTATTTTCAGGCCATCTATATATGGATGTGTTTATATATTTTGACTGGGCTGCACCAGATCACAAGGCAAAATTACGTGTTGTGCAGTTTTAAAGGTGTAAAGAGGATTTAGCATCTCCAAGATTGCTCATCTGTGCAGGTTGAAGGGCTCCAGTTTTTTGTTTGAGCCGAGGAATCTGACTGTGCAGTTTTCTCCATATTTGGTAAAGCTTGGTCAGGTTTCCAGAGCTTGAAAGACTGGGTGGGATGAAACATCCAACCTTGGGTCCACGTTTTGGTTGTGACTAGTAATGAGCCAAATTTCCTTGGGTTCAGTTTGGGTGGGGTTTGGAGAACTTCAAAGATGTTCAGATGTTAAACCCAAACCCCACTGAAATTAAAGGAAGCCAAATCTGCCAAATGTGCTTTTTCTTTTTTTTTTGTAAACAAAGAAGCTTAACACCATTTTCCTTTGTAAATCTCAGTGCTGCTGCAGCAATTTCTGTATATCCCTTCACAGGCAGGATCTGAACACTCCAAGGCATGTCATTTAACTGCTTCACACCCGCTGTACGTACATACAGTATACATTCTCGGATGGGAAGGGTGATATCTCAGTCATCACAGCAGCCATCTCAGATGCGGAAGAACATGCGTAATGTCAAGGGGTTAGCACATTGTTTTTAATCACAAGAGGTGACTAATTGTGTGGCACCTTCAATTTAGATATTTGGACACTTCCTATACGCACAGTATATTATTGACCTTTGTATTCTTTGTGCATATTTATATTTCCTGGAGCACTTTATAATTGTATTTGTATTTGCACTTTTTTGTCATAGCACTTTATTGATGTACGTTCTCAGGTAGCACCCAATAACTAACAATCTAAGCAATGTTCACTTTTTTAATAAAGTTGGTGAATACACTATAATTTATTCATTTTGGGGCATTCACATTTTGAGGTAAACAATACATCAGTGCAGGTGTTTTTATAATCACATTTGCCCACTCGCCTAGAAAATGTGAATTTCGGATTGGACAGTTTCAGCTCCCATTTATTTCATAGGGGGTTTGGGTTTAGCATCTGAAATTCTTTGAAGTTCACCAAACCCTGCTTGAACAGAACCCAGGTTCCACTTGAGGCCCACAAAATCACAGTCTATCACAGCAATTATGTTATCAGGAGCTGGTCCTCCCAGCTCCCAGATGTTAGTATGAGACCCTGAGCTGTTAGTGGCATATGTTAATAATGCATTGAGCATATTTAGCATTTTAATTTTAAAAATCCACTGTAAACCCAGATAAATGTAGAAACGCCTGCCCTAAATGCAGGGAAGGAGATTCTTCACTGTAACATGGTTTGCAGAGTTGCCCAAAACTTTGTATTATTTTTTTTGGGACCAAATGGCAGCCTATTACACAAAGATTTCAAAAGTTAAACTTGCTATTAATCCACTGCTAATGCAGTTTGTTTTTTAAGATGAAGGTCAACCTGCCTATTCATTACAGAAAAATTGACAGTTGATTTACATATGTCTCTTGGCAGCCAGACGAAATATTAAGTAGGAATGATTATCTCCAACCCCTCTCAATTTAAATGGAGTATTTGAAGATTTAATATATTTAATATATCTGGAACAGCAGGAGACTGACAGAGTAACTAATAAACATTTCCAGACATTTTTTTTTGTTCAAAGCTAGCTTCATTTTATCAATCAAACGTTTAGCATCTAAAAGCAAAATCCCTTTTGTCTGTATTTAAATTTACATTCTGGTATGCTTTTGAAGTGCTTAAAAGTAAACTTGCTAGCTTTTAATCAATGATATTTAGAGCCCTTAATGCTCTTGTTACATGTAAAGAGGTACATAGTGCAATATATCTCACCCAAACCAAGATCTATTGCAATATATCTGACCCAAACTAAGATCTATATGTAGCCCAATCAGCACGTTTCATACACTGTTTGAATTAAAATTCTAATAATGTTTTGTTACATTTTGTATTTCAGTTATCGTTTCACCTGTCATATATAAGTTATTTTATTTATTAGTGGAACAATATCCAGAGATTTTGGGTAATTGCTGTTTAATGTCCTTACATGCTGTTTTTGTATTTCGTTTCTATGGGTTTGTTTTGTTAAATCTGAGGTCTGACTTCACTTTTATATGCATTTTAAAAATGTAAAACATTTAAATAAGATCTTTTTCAATGAAAATGTTTGGCTACTGCACAATTTTACAGAGCAGTTTTGTATCTTTGAGAATAAGCACAGCCTCAGTGACTAATGAAAAACGAAGTGTCTCTACTAAAGATACTGGAAAAATGTATACTCACCTTTCCGTAATTTTCCTTTCCTGACGCATCTTCATGGCAGCACACACTGGGTTGTAACTCCACCTTCACAACTTGACAGGATTGGTTAACTATACATTTTCAAGAGAGACACCCTGCTTCATTCTCTGTAGCTATCATCTAAGAACGGGCGGGCTGCTATGTGCTGCTATGAAGATGCACCAGCAAAGGAAAATTACGGAAAGGTGAGTATACAATTTTCAATTTTCCTGATGCCTTCATGGCAGCACACACTGGGAAATAACTCGCCAGTCGGGTGGGTGCAAGAAAAATGTTTATTCCTTATAATGCTGTAGAATTGTCTCTGACAATGGTTCTCCCAAAGTCTGCCATTGTCAACTGGGCAGAGTCTATTCTATAGTGGGATAGGAACGTATGTCTGGACGACCAGGTCGCTGCTTTGCAGATTGTCTCTGGTGAAACTCTGCAGTATGCTGCCCACAAAGTCACCACTGCCCTGTTTGGGCGATCTCTGATGCCTTCAGGAATTGCAAGCTGACAGATGGAATATGCTTTCTTGATGGACTTAACTAGCCAAGATGTAATAGTGTGAGAATTATCAAGAGAGTATCCGTATTTCTAGTTGTATCCGCCAGATAACTGGTGATAACTCATTTTACATCAAGCACATGGGGCTCACCTTGATTATTACTGAAAGATGGAAGGATGATGTCTTGGTTATAATTAAATTAAGTTGGCACTTTGGGGATGAAATGGTCCGAAGGTCTCAATACCACTCTGTCAGGATAAAAGATCAGATAAGGTTCTGTTATCATTAATGCTTTTATTTCAGAAACTCTTTTCGCAGATGTAATGGCGATGAGGAAGGTTAGTTTCAAAGTTAAGTCCCATAGCAAGATTGACTCGACCGGTTAAAAAGGAGGATTTGCCAGAGCATTGAGTACTAATGAAGGGTCCCATGCTGGGAACGTCATTTTTTTTGGAGGTCTTATCTTCATGCATGCTCTCATAAACTGAATTACGAGGGGATGTAATGCCCACCTAATGCCTGTTTTAGCAGATAGGGTGGATACATGAACTTTCAGGGTACTTGAGCTTAACCCCTTATTAATACCTGATTGGAGAAACTTCAAAATTTGTGGGGGTTCTGGTCATACTATATTCCAGTTTCTTTGTTGGTCCATAGAACAAAAATCTTCCCCATATTTGCGTGTACGTGCTGTTAGTAGTGTTTTTTTTATGGCCTGTAGAAGTGTTGAATTCACCTCTTGTGAACAGCCTTGTTCCATTCAACCTCCATGCCATCAAGTGTAACTTCTCCGGAGCCGGATGCAGGAATTGACCCTGGGATAGGAGGTCCGATGTTACTGGGAGAGGCAATGGCTGCTGCAGGTTGACTTATAATAAGATTATGAACCAAGGCATCCTCGGACAGAAAGGAATTCTTCTAATACCGTAGCAGATGATCTCCTGAGCCTGGACAGGAACCTTGCGATTAGGGGAATTGGTGGGAATATGTATTCTAGTTTGAAATTTCAAGGATGGATCAGGCAGTCTATTGCCTCGGCCGACAGGAAAGTTGCTCTTGACAGGAATCTTCGACATTTGGTTCAGAGGTGTGGCTGCCAAGTCGATCTCTGGCATTCCCCAAGTCTCTGTAAGAAGAGAAAAGGCCTGATGGCTCAACGACCATTCATTGTTTGAGACATGTTCTCTGCTTAGGTAGTAGACCAACATGTTTTGCACTGCCGGGACATACACTGCCCTCAGGTCTGTCAGATGTATTTGTGCCAAGCCCAAGATGGGGCAAACTTCCTACATTAGTGTGTGGCTCCTGGTACCTTCTTGTTTTTGGACATAGGTCACCGCAACTCTGTTGTCCATCCGAATCAGTACACTCTTCCTCCTCAGGAATGATGCAAATGCTATAAGAGCTTGAAAGAATGCTCTGAGCTCCAGTATATTTGAAACCACACTGTGTGCTTCAAACTGCCATTTACCTTGAGCTGTTTGATCTCGGTAATGAGCTCCCCATACCTCCTGACTGGCATCCGACATGACTACATGACTACTTCCGGCTCTGGAGGGACTATAGGTCTGTGCCTCCTGAGGTTACTCAAATGCGTCCACCACCATATCGACTGTTTTACCCACCTGTGGATGGAAATTGTCTGAAGCATTGATGCTCCATCCCACTGCCTCAGAAAATTTTGCAGAATTCTCATGTGCCATTGAGACCATTGAATCATGGGCAGACAGTTGCAGACATGGATCCTAGGATGCTCATACAAACTCTGGATGGCAAATGTCTTGCTGAGATTAATTTCTGCATCTTCTGAACTAGAGGCATCACTTTCTCTTGAGGGAGCTGTACTTTGTTTAGTTTCATATTCAGTTCTGCCCCTAGGAATATCATATTCTGTGTGGGTTGTAATTTGCTCTTTTCCCAGTTGACTAACCAGCCAAAGTTCTGAAGGGTCGCAAGATTTTACGGTTCTGGAACAAGGTCTCCTGACTTTCCAGTAAAAAGCAGTATGTCGTCCAGATAGTGGTGTATTCTTATGCCCCATACACACGGTCGGAAAATCCGACCACAAAATCCATCAGATTTTTTACGACGGATTTAGTCCGACACTGGTGTTGCATACACACGGTCAGACAAAGTTGTCTGAAAATCCGATCATTCTGAACGTGGTGACGTTTGTTCCCTACAACGGGACTACGTAGAGGCTAGTAGCCAATAGCTTTGGTCTTGTAATGTGATCTGAGCATGCGTGGCACTTTGTCCGTCGGAATTCGCTACACACGATCGGAAAAAGTCCGATAGGACTTTGTTGTCGGAAAATTTGAGAGCAGGAGATAAAACTTTGTCCGTCGGAAAATCCGATGGAAAATGTCCGATGGAGCCTACACACGGTCGGAATTTCCGACAACATTGTCCGATAGGACATTTTCCGTCGGAAAATCCGACCGTGTGTATGGGGCTTTAGTCCTTTCTCCCTGAGTAATGTAATGATGGGTAGAAGAACTTTGTTAACCACTTCACGACCGCTCACTGTATATATACGTCATTTTTTTGAAGAGGGATATCTCGGTAACGGCAGCAGCAGCCACAACCGAGGTATCCCTCTTTACAGTGAGCGGTCCCCTTTCCGATAATGGTGGTCATCACGGCGGATTCGCCGCAAGATCACCGTTATCGGCGGCGGGAGAGGTGCCCCCCCCCTCCCGCCGCTCTCCCGTGCCTTCCGCCGCTTACCGGAACCGTCGGCAGCAGCGGAGGCGATCAGGTCCGTTCCCTGCCTGTGTATAGAGATGAGTGAGGCTAAGATGGCCGCCACTCATCTCTATACCATAGGAGGGCGGAAGCGACGTCAAAAACGTCACTTCCGCCCATACGTCTTAAAGGGAAATTTACAAATGTCATTTTTTTAAATGACATTTTTTTAATTTTTTTTTTTTTTTTCCCATTGAAGTCCAAATATGAGATCTGAGGACTTTTTGACCCCAGATCTCATATTTAAGAGGACCTGTCATGCTTTTTTCTATTACAAGGGATGTTTACATTCCTTGTAATAGGAATAAAAGTGATCAATTTTTTTTTTTTTTTTTTAAAACTGTGTAAAAAATAATACAATTAAGTAAAATAAATAATAAAAAACAAAAATTTTTTTTTTAAAACACCCCGTCCCGACGAGCTCGCGCGCAGAAGCGAACGCATACGTGAGCAGCGCCCGCATATGAAAACGGTAGTCAAACCACACATGTGATGTATCGCCGCGATCGGTAGAGCGAGAGCAATAATTCTAGCCATAGACCTCCTCTGTAACTCAAAAAATGCAACCTGTAGAATTTTTTAAATGTCGCTTATGGAGATTTTTGAGGGTAAAAGTTTGACGCCATTCCACGAGCGGCCGCAATTTTGAAGCGTGACATGTTGGGTATCAATTTACTCAGCGTAACATTATCTTTCACAATCCAAAAAAAAATTGGGCTAATTTTACGGTTGTCTTATTTTTTTTATTCAAAAAAGTGACTTTTTTCCAAAAAAAAGTGCGCTTGTAAGACTGCTGCGCAAATACGGTGTGAAAAAAAGTATTGCAACGACCGCCATTTTATTCTCTAGGATGTTAGAAAAAAAAACAATATATAATGTTTGGGGGTTCTAAGTCATTTTCTAGCAAAAAAAAACAGTTTTAAACATGTAAACACCTAAAATCCAAAACGAGGCTGGTCTGGAAGTGGTTAAAGGTTCTGGGGGCTGAAGAGATGCCGAATGATAGGCACTGGAACTGGAAGTGATGGTGGTTGATTGAGAAATGCAGACATTTTTGAAAAGCAGGATGTATCGGACAGCATACAATCTTTTAGGTTCACTGCTATCAGTATGGACAGAAGGCTTTCCATCTTGAGCCTGGGTTCAGACCAGTGTGGTGCGAATTGAATGTCTGGAGTGACTGCGCACTGAAACGTCTGTTGTTCTGCGGTTTGTCAGCGTTTTAGGTTCGAATCAGCTGCGAATTCATTAGTAACCCTTCCTGTCTAATTAGAGTTGCTAATTTTAAGCTAGCCAAGCACTTTTTCTGATTGTCTGGCTGCTAATAAAACCTGAGATGTTTGTGTACACTTCCAGGTTGTCCAGGAGTCTGTAGTGTGTGTTTTGTGTTTCTTTGCAAAATGTGTGCTGCTCTGCCTATGATAATGCCAACATTTGTTGCTGCAACAGCAGCAATCTTGCTTGAAGAAGAGAATAGGAGAAGGATGAGGAGAAGAAGAAGAAGATACTGGGTTCATCCCATCATTGCAAATCGTGAAGAAAGAGGCCAGTTCATGATCTTGTATGGCGACCTCCGTGGGCATGAAGAAACATTTTTCAATTTCACACGCATGTCAATAAGTAGGTGAGTAATTTTTCATCCAAACCATACTTTATTTGTAGCCATTGATGTATAGTGTGTTTTATATTTTCAAGACACAAGTCCATCCAGTCTAACCTATGTGTGATTATGTCATTGTAAGATTATTGTAACTATTATTGTTGCCCCCCCCCCCCCCCCACAAAATACAAACTGTACATTATTTGAGCATGCAGCCTAAAGGGCACAAAATGAGCATCAGCTAGCACCCCCCTCCTGGTGCAAACTAGGTCATATGCCCTTAACCACTTCAGCCCCGGACCAATTGTCAGCTTAAGGACCAGAGGTCTTTTTTCAATTTCGCACTGCACTACTTTAACTGGTAATTGCGCGGTCATGCAATTTTGTAACCAAACGAAATTTGCGTCCTTTTCTTCCCACAAATAGAGCTTTCTTTTGATAGGTATTTGATTGCCTCTGTGATTTTTATTTTTTGCGATATAAACGAAAAAAGAGCGAAAATTTTGAAAAAAAAAAGAGATTTTCTACTTTTTGTTATAAGAAAAATCTAATAAACTCAATTTTAGTCAAACATTTGGGCCAAAATGTATTCAGCCACATGTCTTTAGTAAAAAAAAAATGCCAATAAGCGTATATTTATTGGTTTGCGCAAAAGTTATAGCGTCTAAAAACTAGAGTACATTTTCTGGAATTTACACCGCTTTTAATTTATGACTGCCTATTTCATTTCTTGAGGTGCTAAAATGGCAGGGAAGTACAAAACCCCCCCAAATGACCCCATTTTGGAAAGTAGACACCCCAAGCTATTTGCTGAGAGGCATGTTGAGCCCATTGAATATTTTTTTTTTTAGTCCCAAGTGATTGAATAAAGACAAAAATAAAAAATAATTTTTTTTTTTTCAAAAAGTTGTCACTAAATGATATATTGCTCACACATGCCATAGTTATATGTGGAATTGCACCCCAAAATACATTTTGCTGCTTCTCCTGAGTATGGGGATACCACATGTGTGGGACTTTTTGGGAGCCTAGCCGCGTACGGGGCCCCGAAACCCAAGCACCGCCTTCAGGATTTCTAAGGGTGCAAATTTTTGATTTCACTCCTCACTACCTATCACAGTTTCGAAGGCCATAAAATGCCAAAATAGCACAAAACCCCCCCATATGACCCCATTTTGGAAAGTAGACACCCCAAGCTATTTGTTGAGAGGCATGGTGAGTATTTTACAGCTCTCATTTGTTTTTGAAAATGAAGAAAGTAAAGAAAAAATTTTTTTTTTTTTATTTTTTCAATTTTCAAAACTTTGTGACAAAAAGCGAGATCTGCAAAATACTCACCATACCTCTCAGCAAATAGCTTGGGGTGTCTACTTTCCAAAATGGGGTCATTTTGGGGGGTTTTATGCCATCTGGGCATTCCATGGCCTCCGAAACTGTGATTGGCAGTGAGAAGTGAAATAAAAAAATTACACCCTTAGAAAGCCTGAAGGCGGTGCTTGGTTTTTGGGGTTCCGTACGCAGCTAGGCTCCCAAAAAGTCCCACACATGTGGTATCCCCGTACTCAGGAGAAGCAACAGAATGTATTTTGGGGTGTATTTCCACATATGCCCATGACATGTTTGAGCAATATATCATTTAGTGACAACTTTTTGTAAAAAAAAAAAATATATATATTTTTTTTTTTCATTATTCAATCTCTTGGGACAAAAAAAAAAAATATTTAATGGGCTCAACATTGCTCTCAGCAAATAGCTTGGGGTGTCTACTTTCCAAAATGGGGTCATTTGGGGGGGGTTTGAACTGTCCTGGCATTTTATGCACAACATTTAGAAGCCTATGTCACACGTCACCCACTCTTCTAACCACTTGAACACAAAGCCTTTCTGACACTTTTTGTTTACATGAAAACATATTTTTTTTTTGCAAGAAAATTACGTTGAACCCCCAAACACTATATATATTGTTAAAGCAAAGGCCCTACAGATTAAAATGGTGGGTGTTGCATTTTTTTTTTCCACACAGTATTTGCGCAGCGATTTTTCAAACGCATTTTTTGTGGAAAAAATACACTTTTTTTATTTTAATGCACTAAAACACACTATATTGCTCAAATTTTTGATGAAATAAAAAATATGATCTTAGGCCGAGTACATGGATACCAAACACGACATGCTTTAAAATTGCGCACAAACACGCAGTGGCGACAAACTACATACATTTTTAAAAGCCTTTAAAAGCCTTTACATGATACCACATTAGATTCACGGAGGAGGTCTACTGCTAAAATTACTGCCCTCGATCTGACCTTCGCGGTGATACCTCACATGCATGGTGCAATTGCTGTTTACATATGACGCCAGACCAACGCTTGTGTACGCCTTTGCGCAAGAGAAGGGGGGGGGGCAGGGGTGCTGCTTTTTTTTTTTTTTTATTTATTTAGCTTTTTTATTTTATTTTTAAACTGTTCCTTCCATTTTTTTTCTTTGTTATGATTTTTATTGTTATCTCAGGGAATGTAAATATCCCCTATGATAGCAATAGGCAGTGACAGGTACTCTTTTTTTGAAAAAATCGGGGTCTATTAGACCCTAGATCTTTCCTCTGCCCTCAAAGCATCTGACCACACCAAGATTGGTGTGATAAAATGCTTTCCCAATTTCCCAATGGCGCGGTTTATATCCGGGAGGGGGGACAGTCCCTCCCACTGCTTGTAAAAGCAGTCTAGAGGCTAATTACCCGCTAGAATTGCTTTTACATGAAAGCCGATCACTGGCTGAAAAGAATGATACCAAGATGATACCTAAACCTGCAGGCATCATTCTGGTATAACCATTCAAAGTCCAGCAACATACTGGACATATATTGTAATCTTTTTTTTTCATGCAGCCTCTTGGCTGAAGGAAAAAAAGAGATTGATTGGTGGGTATGCCCACCATTAGAATACCTCCCTTCATCCACCCACTTCTAATGATGGGCATACATGCACCATTTATATATGCCGATGCATGGGGGCATCCTCCAGCAAAAGTTATGCCGTGTACACACGGTCGGAATTTCGACCGTATGTACGTGGCATTAGGAGCCAATCGCTCCTCCCCCCCTGCTGCCCCCATGCTTCGGCACATATGCTGTTTTTTTTAACTGTGGTGGTGAAATCACCTCCTACAGCGTTGGAGTCGCGGCTTTATGTATCGTGGGAGCAAACGCTGTTGCTGTCAAGATAAATAAATCCGCGCTGCAACTGAATGGCGCACCTGAAAACAAAAAAATGCTTAACACTGAAACACAGTAAACAAAATTACATACCTGAAAAGCAAGCATGATAAAACATAATAAAAAACATTGCAGAATAGAATGGAGTAAAAAAAGAGCAACAATAGAGAGAGAATAGAGAGAGAGAGAGAACAATAAAACGACAACTATTTTTGTTTTTTTTATTTTTTTGAGATTCACAGGTAAAAAAGCTCCTGACTGTTAGCGACTGAATCAAAACGCTACCACAAAAAAAATGTTAGCGATCGCAGGGATCAGGCCTGACTCTGCGAACGCTGCAGTTATGTGTGCTTAGTGTTTTGTAAGTGACAGTGATCGATCGATACTGCACTTGGGTGGGCTGGGCTGGGCGGAGGGGGAAAACGCAGGTGCTAGCAGGTATCTGGGCTGATCCCGCTAACAATGCGTTTTTTTGGAACCCTAAACTGCTGGGACACTAGTATAGATCTGATCAGATCAGATATTGATCTGTTCAGATACTGTGCCACTAAGGGAGGTGTATGCTTTGCGCGTGGGTGTTTGCGGTACTGGCACTAACCTGGGGCGACGCAGACCTTATTTGACCCTAAAACCTAATTGATATCACCCACCGGGCGATCAGGGGTTAAACCGTTATTGGGTAATAAATGGCGGGTGCCCTGACAGTATAAAAAACAAGCTAACTAACCAGCGTCACCCGTAACAGTAATATGGTGATCACCTGGCGGTTAACCTAAAAAAAAAACTGGCTACCTAGCGGCACCAGTGACACTAATGCAGCGATCAGAAAAACAATCGCTTAGTGACACTGGCAAAAGGGGGTGAAAGGGTTAACTAGGGGCAATCAGGGGGTTAAACCTTTATTAGGTAATATATGGGGGTACCTGACGCTATATAAAAACCTGAGGGGGAACCTAAATAACGAAATAACTAACTGGCTAACCAGCGTCACCAGTGACACTTATACGGTGATCACTGGTGAAAGGGTTAACTCTAGGGGCAATCAGGGGGTTAAAACCTTTAGGTTGTAATATGGGGGTACCTGACCTATAAACCTATTTATGAACCTATATAAACCTGGCGGTTAACCTAAAAAAAAACTGGCTACCTAGCGGCACCAGTGACACTAATGCAGCGATCAGAAAAACGATCGCTTAGTGACACTGGCAAAAGGGGGTGAAACAGTTAACTAGGGGCAATCAGGGGGTTAAACCTTTATTAGGTAATATATGGGGGTACCTGACGCTATATAAAAACCTGACGGGGAACCTAAATAACTAACTGGCTAACCAGCGTCACCGGTGACGCTTATACGGTGATCATTGGTGAAAGGGTTAATCCTAGGGGCAATCAGGGGGTTAAAACCTTTATTTAGGTTGTAATATGGGGGTACCTGACCTATAAACCTATTTATGAACCTATATAAACATGGCGGTTAACCTAAAAAAAAAAAATGGTTACCTAGCGACACCAGTGACACTAATGCAGCGATCAGAAAAACGATCGCTTAGTGACACTGGCAAAAGGGGGTGAAGGGGTTAACTAGGGGCAATCAGGGGTTAAACCTTTATTGGGGGGGGGGGGGGGGTAGGGGGCTACCTTAGACCTAAAGGGGCCTAAAACTAACTGCCCTGACAGTTATTACAGTCACACTGACACTAAATGCAGTGATCAGTAAATAAATGATCACTGCAATTAGTGACACTGTGACTGGGGGGGCAGGGGGTGATCTGGGGGGTGATCAGGGGGTGACAGGGGGGTGGAATATGTGCCTATGTGTACTGGTGTCAGTGTACTGTTGTGCACTAACCTTTACACGTTCACAGCTCGGCGTCCCCGGTCAGATAGACCGGCGCACCGAGCGTGACATCACTTCCGCCTTCCTGTCTATACAATAGACAGGAAGGGGAAACTTTTAATTCGCCAGGAGCGATCGCGAGGGGGTGGCCAGAAACCACTGGCCGTCCCCTCGTCCCGGATCGCTCCTGAAGCGATGCCGACCGTCCCCGCCGGCGGAGGGGGTTCCGATCGGACACCCCACCCGCCGGAAGAATGTCACGTACAGGTACGTGATTTTGCCTGTACGTGCCATTCTGCTGACGTATATCTACATGGGGCGGTCGGCAAGTGGTTAACATGTGTTTTTGGATATTTTACCCCCCAAACACCTTGGCCCCAATTTGCTGGTGACAAGGTGCTTTGTGGGTGGTGGTCTTGCCACGCAGCTTTGTTTAGCATTTTTGTATCAGACAATTGTTATTGTTAAATTCTAAGGCCAGTGGCTTATTCTCTGTTGAAATGAGGACCCAAATGCATTTTTTTTTTTTTTGCCACTTATTTAACCATAATTATATTAACTAAGGATGCATGCCTTGTTACTATAAATAATGTCCTTAACCACTTACCTTACTCTTTTTTATACAGTAGGCCCAAATGATGTATTAATTTAATATTTTTTTACTTAGTTTTGACTAATTGCTTGGCTTAATCTCCCCTCGCTTGGAGCGTCAGAACACGTGCTTCAGAACAAGTATCCAGCCTGCTGAAAGATTATTGATCATATTAAGGTAATTTTCAGCACTGATGTCCTTTGTCATGTGATTTATTGACCATGTAATCTAAGGTTTATTTAAGATTTTTAACCTGTGTATTTGAAAAAATATGACGCCACCAAAAATGGTGGAATAATTATTTATTCACGTATCATAAAATATGAAAAAAATATAAAATTTACCCATGTATAAAACATAAATTAACTCTGAAATAACTTAAAAAATAAACTTGCCTGTCAAGTAGGCCTCTTCCACGTTGTTTGATCAAAATGTGTAATGTTGGTCCTTAACCTTGAACAGACCTCATCACAGATTCTGATATGTTTTTGGAAAAGGGGCCTCATAGGAGTATTGAGTTGCGGAAGCTGGGTCATCACTGGCAGTGTGGGGAGCAGGCCTAGCCTCCCCATGTTGACTTGGCACATACATACCCTGAGTTTGGGGGGGGGGGCCTAATTGAAGGAAGTGGGGATGGGATAGGGAAGGTTACTGTGTGGCACTTCATATCTGGAGATTGGCTTGTTGTAACTTGAGGGATATGATGGGGGATTATAGGGGTAAAGATCGTGTTGCTGCTCAGGGTAGTGCATGTATGTGGGGTAGTTAAGGGGAGGTCTTGGTTGGGGCACATTTGGGTATTTAAATGCAGCTTCCTCCTGGGGCTGGGAGAAGGAGTGCAGCATTTTTACGATATTTTTACGCATTTCATAGTAACGCTCTGGGGGTACCTTTTTAATTAGTGGTACAAAACTGAGCGCCAGGATTGTATCGGGACATAAAAATGCATCCACCTTTTCTGTCATGTTTTTTAACATTTCTAATAAGCGCTCACTTAGGTCAGGTTGGGATAGTGCTGGGCGCCTCCGTGGCACTTTGCCAGGCTGAACAATGTGTGCAGGAGCAGAGGATGTCCCAGGGACAGCCTCTGCCACTGCACATTGCTCATCTGGATTAGTTTCCCAGAGATTGGAAGATGTTTGGGTTAGTGATAAATCCTCTATGTCTTCTGGAACATCAATGGGTGCTTCCTCCTCTGTTTGTTGTTCTGGTTCTTCATCAAAAACATCTTGCTCCTCCCAACTAGATTCTGTCCTGTTTTATATTGTAAAAATGTAATAAATTAACTAGGCATATTCATTGTTAACAGATTGTGCGATACATAGATGATCTAGATCAGGAGTCTCAAACTGGCGGCCCTCCAGCTGTTGCAAAACTACAAGTCCCATCATGCCTCTGTACTGTGGGAGTCATGCTTAAAACTGTCAGCCTTGCAATGCCTCATGGGACTTGTAGTTTCGCAACAGCTGGAGGGCCGCCAGTTTGAGACCCCTGATCTAGATGAAAACTTACTCCCTCATATCCACAATATGTTGTAGAAAATCCAAGTCCCTGGCAAACATATAGGGTACCCTAGGCGCTGCCCTCGAGCCACTCCTTGTTTCTTTGAGGTGCCGCATATATTTTCTGTAAGCATCACGCATGCTACGCCATCTTGTCTGTAAGTAGTGCACTGAAAAATATATAACAACATAATTGTAATTTTTTATTTGTTTTTATAGGTACTTAGCAACAGGAAATTCCTTTGGAAGTTTGCACTATGAATTCAAGGTTGGAAAATCAACGATTAGTGGCATTGTTCATGATACCTGCCTAGTCATATGGGAAGAACTGAAGGATATGGTTATGAAGAAGCCCAAAAAACAAGAATGGTTGATGGTAGCGGACCTATTCTGGGAGCGATGCAACTTCCCCAACTGTCTTGGAGCCATTGATGGCAAACATGTACGCATCCTCAAGCCTCCAGCTAGTGGGAGCCAATATTTTAATTATAAAAAATATTTTTCGTTGGTATTAATGGCAGTGGCAGATGCAAATTATAAATGTATTTATATTGATGTAGGTTCTTATGGCAGCAGCTCAGATTCTACTGTATTTTCACATTCCTCCTTTGGCCGCATGCTGCGTGACAATACACTAGACTTGCCCAATGATTCTCCCCTGCCAGGGACTACAGAGCCTCTCCTCCCACATGTATTTGTCAGAGATGAAGCTTTCGCACTTTCCAAGAACATGCTCAGGCCTTTTTCAAGTCGCTCTCTGACAACTGAAAAAAGAGTGTTCAATTATAGGCTGACTAGGGCACTACGAGTAGTAGAATGTGCATTTGGAATTCTTTGCAATAAGTGGAGATTCTTGCATACTTCTATCAACCTCAGTATTGATCATGCGATCAGTGCGATTAAAGCAGCCTGTGCACTGCACAACTATGTGCGTGAACGAGATGGCTATCTTTTTGAGGATACCCTGAGCCATAACATGGAGGCAGCACATTTGAATATTACTAGGGGCACCACTACTGGTACACTTATTCGTGATGAATTTAAGTATTTTTTTTTGTCACCAGCTGGGGAGGTGCCTTGGCAGATGAATTCTATTGACTAAAAAAAAAATATGTATTTGTTTTCTTTATGTAAAGGCATGATAATATAATGCTAAGTGTGCTGTATGAAAAATGTTTGCTGTAATTTTGGCCATAACAAATAAAACTTTTTTATCTCACATTTGTGGTGTATATCATATTACTAACCTTACAAATTCTAAGAATATGCATTTATTTAGGGACTCCTCCGTCGCTATATAAAGCTGTTACGTGCAGAATGTTTAAAGCATGTGGCCTGGTACAGATTTGGGGGTGACCATATGCTGTTTTTTCAAATATAATAAATGAAATAAATGTACACCATATGAAAAATACAGGACAGCATCTACAGGTAGTGAAAGGTAATAAAAAAAACTTACATTTGTCAGCCTGAACTTGTGAAGAGCACCTGCTCCACTCTGGCAAGAGGTCTCTGGCAATTTCCTGCCATGCACGTTTTTTGATAACGTTGTCCTTATATTTAGGATGCCGGGTGTCATAAATCATCGGTTTCTCCCTCACAAGTCTGATCAATTCATCACAATCCACGGATTCTTTTGCCTTTGATGCCGCTTTTCGTCCTCTTTTCGCCATGCTGGTTCCAGTCCGGATTTCAAAACACACAGGGGAGGAACAGGAAGAGGGGGAGGTATTGGAGTGGCGCGAATTTCTGTTCACAACGCAAGCCAGATGCGAATCAGATGCGTGCCCATAGAAGATAACGGGCCTGAATTCGCACCTGAGCCGCACCGCACTGGCCAAAAATCGCACGTGTTTTTTCTGCAATGCGCAGTGCGCATGCACCGGAGATATGTGAACATGCCTCATTAAAATCAATGTATTTTGAAATGTCCTGCGAATCCGCAGCGTGGTAGGCCGCTGCGAATTCGCATAGGTGTGAACACAGGCTGAAGGTTTTTATCTGGATATTTTGGTTGAGGTTCTTTAAATCCAGTACTGGTCGTAAATCCCCTGTTATCTTTTTTACTAGCAATAAGGGGTAATAGAATCCTCTTCCCTTTTGTTTTAGCTCCGTTACATACTTTAGTAGCATTCTCCTCTTCTCTGAAGAAGACGGGAGACTGGTTGGCTTAAAGTAGTTTTTGGGTATTCTGCCTATGAACCTCAACCTGTGACCGAACTTGATTGTGGAAAGAGTTCAGGAATCTTTGATGTGATCCATCCATACTTGTAAAAACTTCTTGAGTCTGGCGCCCACCTTTACAGGATGAGCGGGCGCACCCTCAAAAGGACTTCTGCTCCTCTCCAGGTGGGGTGGTGTTGGGTTACTGCATTCTCAGGAAAGATGACTGTGTATTTCTCCAGTTTCTTTTAAATTCTCTTCCTGGTCTATAGGATTTTGCCTCCCTGTACCTTTCAGGAAGGTTGTGTCTATAAGAAGAACCCTTTTGGGTTTTTGGTCTTCTGTTGGAGGGAATCAAGCCTGACTTGCCTCCTGTTACTTTGGAAATGGCTGAGTCCAGTTTGGGACTGAAAAGATTAGTGCCGTCATATGGAATTTTGCACCAATTTGTTTTTGATGCGGCGTCGGCTACCTAAGGTCTTAGCCACAAGGATCTTCTCGCCATCACCGAGGTTAACATTGCTCGGGCCGAGGACCTGATGATGTCCACTGAGGCCTCTGCTACAAAATCAACTGCCAATTTGAGTTCCTGGAGAGAGGTAATTATCTTCTCTTGGTCGGCTCCTTCCTGGAACGATTTTTCTATATTAGTAGCCCATCCAAAGATAGCTCTGCCCACTGCTGCCATGGTGACTGCTGGCCTACAGGCCCCTCCCGCCATGGAATATGCTTTTTTAATTCCATATCAATCTTCCGATCTAATACGCCCCGAAAGGAAACAGTGTCCTCGATGGGCAGGGTGACATGTCTGGCAAGACACATCAACGAAGCATCAACTACTGGAGCATTAATTAAGGGGTTAACCCTAGGTTCTTTCAAGGGGTACATTTTCGCTAGCCTGTCAGATATATGTACCTTTTGTCAGACCTCTCCCATTCATCCTTAAAAAGATCCTCTAGCTCTTCAATGAAGGGAAAGGTTTCTAGTTCCCTTTTTAAATTCGGGAAGTATTTTCAAATTTTCTGAGGAGCTTCTTTAGGTTCGTCCCAACCTATAGCCTCTTTGACTGATTTTGCAAAGGGTTCTACTAGGGTAAAATCAAATCTGGCAGACACTTCTGGATCCTCATTCTCCGAAGGAGATTCTGGCGCTAAAGCATGAAGGGGAGCTGCAGATGATGTGCTTGGAGTCGGCCTGTCTGACACAGGTGCTGTTGTCTCCATTATGGATTCCCGCACTGACTCCCTGATAAGCTCAATAACTTCTCTGACGTCTGATTCCTTTTCCTTTGTAGCTTCCTTGAAGCATGTGCAGCAAGCCAATTTATCTAGCAAGGCTGGAGCGCCGCACACCCAGCAAGCATTTTTTTATTATATTTTTTGTCTACTGGACAGAGCCGATGACTAATCACTGTAACAGCTCACTGCCGGTACCATGTGACCTCTGTGACTAATCACAACAGGTCACCTAACAGTTGTACACAATGGATGGCTTCCTTTCATACTTCCTTTCATGCCATCCATTGTGTACAATTGTGTTGCTAGCTGTGATTGGGCTATTTGCTCACATGGTACAGATAGGGCCAATCACAGCCCATCTGTACCATGGGATTAGCTTTAACCAATCACAGCTAATCACAACAAAACAAACTGAATGAATCCATTTCATTCAGTAAAATGCTTGCTTATAGCAATGTAATTCACTCCTATAAGCAAACATAATATGTAAAAAAAAAATCTTGATCACTTCCCCAGAGTAGGACAGTGCTACTATGGTAACATTATATTGCACTAGTCACAAAAAAATCTCTTAACAAAAAAGTCATTAAAAAAAAGTAAAAAATGTAATAAAAAAAAATTATTACTTTTTTTTTGCACTGTCACCAGTCAGTGCCCCTGATCACCGCCACACCAGTTATATGATGATGCTGTACTGCACTGGTGACAGTATGTAAAAAATAAAATGTTACTAAAAAATTACAACTTCAAAAAAACTTGTCTCTTGCTAAAGACCTTGGACTGTCTACTTTCCAAAAAGGTGTCACTTGGGGGGGGGGGGGGTAAATTTACGAAGAACAATGATTTATTTGCAACATTTTATATCTTTCAGATCTTATAACAGATCTTATAACATTTTATAACAGAAACAAAGAAAAACTATTTTTTTTTTCAAAAATGTCAGTCTTTTTTCATTTATTTAGCAAACAATACAAACCCAGTGGTGATTAAATACCACCAAAAGAAAGCTCTAGTCAGAACAAAACAATAAAACATTTTGTTTGGGTACAGTGTTTCAAGACCGCGCAGTTGTCATTCAAAGTGCAACAGTGCTGAAAGCTGAACATTGTCCTGGGCAGGAAGGGGGTAAAAGTTCCTGGTATTGAATGGGTTGAGCAGTGCACCTTTTTTCTTTATTAACCACTTGCGGACTGCCCACCATACATTTACTGTGGCAGGGCAGACACTCTGTGCCAGATCACATACCTGGTACATGATCTGACACTTCCGGGTCTGGAGCGCGCGGATGTGATTATACACAGCCGGAGCTCAGTGGCGGGTACCATAGACTCAATGTTTGCCAAAGCAGAACTCTATGTAAACAAGGCAGATTGGTATTTGAGAAGGGGAAGTATTGATGCTGTTTTTCTGCAAAGCAGGAACACGGAGAACCTTGCTTGCCTTGCTTGGTCAAAACACCTCCCCCACAGTGAGTAAGCACAACCTAGGCACACAAATAACCCTTTGATTGCCCCTGATGTTAACCCCTTCCCTGCCAGTGCCATTAGTACATAGGATATTTTTTTTAGCACTGATCACTGTATTAGTGTCACTGGTCCCCAAAAAGTGTCAATTAGGTGTCCGATTTGTCTGCTGCAGACCCGCTATAAGTCGCTGATCGTCACCATTACTATTAAAACAATTTATAAATAAATACAAAATAAATACATAAAAATATCCCATAGTTTGTAGATGCTATAACTTTTGCGCAAACCAATCAATATACGCTTATTGGGATTTTTTACCCAAAATATGTAGCAGAATACATATTGGCCTAAATTGATGAAGAAATTAGATTTTTTACATTTTTTTAATTAGGTATGTTTTATAGCAGAATTCACACACAGAAAACCAATGAATGAAGGGCATCTACATAACTAGTTTGGAGCTGTGTTTTAAACTGGACAATGACACTTTTGATGAATGCCTTAAATGTTCTAACAATACTCACAAAACACAATACAAAGCACTTTTTATAACATGTATTTTTGCTTATTTTTACAATTTATTCTACAACCTACTAATAAAATACAAACAACTGTATATTAACACATTTACTAATATTCAATGTGTTTGAAGAAAGCAAGATTTTGCATGTCACTTTCTTTATTTTGTATTGTTATTTTAAACCAGTTACCTTTCTTTTACATGAAGCCAAATAAAGATTTTTTTCTAAAACACTCTGCTGCTACATTGTGTGAATACAGAAGCAATACATATGTTTGTTTCAATTTTGTGACAGCAGGAAATGCAATGGAAAAAATACCTTTTTTATAAAACATGATCAGTGATCACACTTTGTAGGGAAGTTACTGGTGAGAAAAATCAAAAGTTTGCTTGGCACCAATATGGCTGCATTAGCTATAATCTACTTATTTCTAGGTGAGAATGAAACACATTTTCAAATAAAATAATAGATTAATGAGCTTCATTTAAATGCAATTCCCTTTCTATTAGGTAGCATAAAAAACACAAAATCTATTTATTTAATTTCTCATTGTTTGACTTTAAAGCCAACATAGATTTAAGCTAGAAAAAGAAATATAAACATGTATTTACTAACAACTCTAGTACCAAAATTAAACCATATAGTGCACAGCTCCATAAAAAACATAAGCATGAATACAGATTAAAAATAGAGAATAGAAGAATAGGTCCAAACAAAATGAAAAAACAAACAAACAGCTTTCATAAGTAGCGCATGACGCTACCCATTTCCCTTGCATTTGGACTTACTATCCCCCCTTCCTTAGTCCATCCTCCTCCCTACTTATAGACTAAAATAAACTCCACACCTTGTTACTTTACAAATATGATCTCAACTTTAAAAAATCCAAAGCGCTCTACTATTCCCCAGGGAATAAAGTGGGGTCCCTTCTGGCTAAATCACTAAAACCGCAACGCCTTAAAACCAAAATTGCCCGAGTCCATCACTCTCTCACCAATTCTCCACTGAGTAACCCTTTAGATATAGCTAACGTGTTTAGCACCTACTACCAATCCCTATATAACCTCAAGGATGACTCTTCTACCCCCTAACCTAACTCCACGTCAATCCAGCCCTTTTTAGAAAAATGTTAATCTCCCTGCTTTATCGCCAACCTAAATTCAATCTCTATCTGATCCCTTTTCTCTGACAGAAACAGTCATTAATACCCTCCCCTCTAAAAAAATCTCCTGGAGATGATGGATATGTCAACAAATTCTATAAACAGTTCACTTCTATCCTCTCTCCCCACTTGTCTGACATCTTCAACTATGCTGTGACCTCTGGCTCCCTGCCCAAAGAGATGCTGCAATCAGTTATTACAACTATACCTAAGCCAGGTAAAGACCCAGCGCTAGTACAAAACAATAGACCTATATCTCTCATAAATGCAGATGTGAAGTTGTATGCTCAAGTGATTGCTCGTAGGCGTATACCACTTCTTCCTACCCTGATCCATCCCAACCAGGTGGGATTTATACCTGGTTGGCAAGCACCAGATGCCACTAGAAAGCTGCTTTCTCTAATTCACAGCCTAGAATCTAACAAAATGCCTTCTTTGCTTCTATTTCTGGATGCTAGAGAGTTTACCTGTGAGCCTGCTTTCCAGAGATCCTGCCAGCCCTGCTATCCAGTTTACCTGTGAGCCTGCTTTCCAGAGATCTTGCCAGCTCTGCTATCCAGTTTACCTGTGAGCCTGCTTTCCAGAGATCCAGTCAGCTCTGCTATCCCGTTTACCTGTGAGCCTGCTTTCCAGAGATCCTGCCAGCCCTGCTATCCAGTTTACCTGTGAGCCTGCTTTCCAGAGATCCTGCCAGCTCTGCTATCCCGTTTACCTGTGAGCCTGCTTTCCAGAGATCCTGCCAGCTCTGCTATCCAGTTTACCTGTGAGCCTGCTTTCCAGAGATCCAGTCAACTCTGCTATCCCGTTTACCTGTGAGCCTGCTTTCCAGAGATCCTGCCAGCCCTGCTATCCAGTTTACCTGTGAGCCTGCTTTCCAGAGATCCTGTCAGCTCTGCTATCCAGTTTACCTGTGAGCCTGCTTCCCAGAGATCCTGCCAGCTCTGCTATCCCGTTTCCCTGTGAGCCTGCTTTCCAGAGATCCTGCCAGCTCTGCTATCCAGTTTACCTGTGAGCCTGCTTACCAAGATCCTGCCAGCTCAGCTAACCTGCTTCCTTCCTACCGGTCTGTAGATCCTGCCAGGCACCCGTGTTCCTCCTCGCTCCTGGCTCTCCTGTTCCCACACCAGGGGACCAGGAGTGGGAGACGCAAGGGAGGCCTCTCCCTGCAATCTCGGGCTCGCACCACCAGGTACGTGACAGTAGCAGACAGCCATGTCTGAGCCCGAGCAGGGAGCCCCCGCCATGGAGGGGCTATGCCAACACCTGGCGGGTCTGACCGAGGCGGTGAAGAACCTCCAGCAAGGGTATACCCGGCTGGAGGAACGGGTACTGGCTTTGTCTGGTCCATCCAGTACCCAAGGAACTCCTCATCCAGCAATACCCCCAACGGGGCCTGCACCTACCCAGACTATAGTGATGCTACCACCTGAGCCCAAGGTACCCACTCCAGAGAAATTTACAGGTGCCCGTGGTAGCTTTAGAACTTTCCGTAACTCCTGTGAACTCCATTTTGCCCTGCAACCTAGGACCTTTTCTCTGGAGACCACCAAAGTGGGCTTTGTGGTAGCCCTACTAACTGGGGATCCCCAAATCTGGGCCCACCGTCTCGTGGAACAAAAGGATGCAGCATTGACCAGTCTTTCCACCTTTTTTGACGCCATGGCGCAGCTTTATGAGGACCCCCAACTCTCAACCACTGCGGAGGCCGCCTTACGTTCTCTCCAACAGGGTCGAAGACCAGCAGAGGACTATGTGGCTGAGTTCAGGCGTTGGGGTGCCGACACCGACTGGAACGATGCTGCTCTCCGTCACCAATTCCGCATGGGACTCTCAGACGCACTCAAGGACGAGCTCGCCAGAGTGGGGGTACCTCAGACCCTGAACTCCCTCATAGACCTAAGCATCCAAATTGACCGGCGCCTACGGGAGCGTAGGGCCAAACGAACCTTGGGGTCCCCAAGACCTACCTGGATGCTTCCCAGGGGCCCAAGTCACTTCCGCACTGCTCCTCCTGTTAAACCTGTTCATGCCTCTTCTGCATCTGAACCCATGCAACTTGGACTCCTGCGGCCTTCTCTCACTCCAGCAGAACGCCAGAGACGCCGCAGCAACAATCTGTGCCTGTATTGCGGAGAGCCTGGTCACTATGTCCGGAACTGCCCGGCTAAACTCCGTAAGTTCCCCACTATTCTCTCCAGTTATGTGGATCCTGTGACCGGGGTTTCATCTCATCTTGCCCTTTCTGTTTCCTTCCAGTTCTCAGGAAGGACCCTAAGGACCACCGCTATTATTGACTCTGGTGCCTGTAGTTGCTTTATGGACTCTGTTTTTGCTGCCCGGCATCGAATTCCTCTCCGTCCAAGGGAACAGGGCCTGTCCGTCCACCTGGCGGATGGGTCCACCATTAAATCTGGCCCAGTGACTCAGGAGACTGCCCCATTGCATACAGTGATCTCAGAGTCACATCAAGAACTGTTATGTCTGGACATAATTTCTTCTCCCTTGTTCCCAGTCATTCTAGGGATCCCCTGGCTGCAAGCACACAACCCGGTCATCAACTGGTCCACAGGAGAGGTGGCCTTTTCTTCTCCCTGCTGCCAAAGGTCCTGCGGCTCCTTGGCCCCCGCAGGACCCTCTGCTTTGCTCTGCCTCGAAAACGAGGCAGGTCTACGTCAGTTTATCCCTGAAGTCTACCATGCATACCTGGATGTGTTCAGCAAACGAAGGGCAGATGTGCTGCCACCCCACAGGCCCTATGACTGTCCCATTGAACTCCTTCCCGGGGCCAAGATTCCCTTCGGTAGGGTTTTTCCGTTAACAGAAGTGGAGCAGGGGAAATTAAAGGACTATATTGATGATAACCTGAAAAAAAGGGTTTATCCGCCCGTCTACATCTCCTGCAGGTGCAGGAATATTTTTTGTAGAAAAGAAGGACCATTCTCTCAGACCCTGTGTGGACTATCGTGCCCTAAACGAGGTCACAGTCAAAAATCGCTACCCGCTCCCCCTGGTACCTGAACTGTTTCAGAGGCTTGGCACAGCCTCCATCTTTTCAAAACTGGACCTCAGAGGGGCGTACAACTTAATTCGTATTAAGGATGGGGACGAATGGAAGACGGCATTTCGGTCTCGATTTGGGCACTTCGAGTACCTGGTGATGCCGTTCGGACTCTGCAACGCCCCTGCTACCTTCCAGTCTTTCATAAATGATGTGCTTCGGGACTTCCTTGATGTTTTTGCTGTTGTTTATCTTGATGACATACTAATTTTCTCTTCCTCCCTAGAGCTGCATCGTGGACATGTTAAAAGTGTTTTGGGCCGTCTCCGGCAACATGGCCTCTATGCCAAGGCAGAAAAATGCCTCTTTGAGGTAGAAAGCATACCCTTCCTAGGTTTGATCATTTCCAGTAGAGGCATCCGGATGGACCCCCAGAAAATCTCAGCCATCCTGGACTGGCCAGTTCCCGCAGATAAAAAGGGGATCCAGCGATTCATTGGCTTTGCCAATTTTTATCGCAAATTCATCAAGGGATTCTCGGCCATAGTGGCACCCATTACTCAACTCACCAAACAAGGTACCCGTTTTCATTGGTCTCCTGAGGCCCAAGGGGCCTTCGAGGCCCTCAAGGGGCTCTTTACCTCAGCCCCTATCCTGAAGCATCCAGACCCTTCTCTACCCTTTGTTCTAGAAGTGGATGCCTCGGAGATAGCCGTAGGGGCCATCCTGTCCCAGAGACAGGGCATCAAAGCCCTGCTACACCCCATGGCATTCTTCTCACGGAAACTGTCCCCAGCCGAGAAGAACTACGATGTGGGGGATCGGGAATTACTGGCCATAAAGACCGCCCTCGAGGAATGGCGCTACCTGCTAGAAGGGGCTACTCACCCAATCTTGATCTTCACAGATCACAAGAATCTAGAGTACTTGAAGACTGCCAAGAGGTTGAAACCTCGACAGGCCCGTTGGGCCTTATTTTTCTCTCGTTTTACCTTTCACGTGACATATCGTCCGGGTTCCAAAAACGCGAAGCCGGACGCTCTGTCTCGTATGTATCACAAATCCCAGGATGGTTCCCCTCCAGACACTATCCTTGCCCCTGGAAACTTTCTCCTGCTACAGGAAGACCTGCTGTCCCAGCTCAGGCGGGCTTCCAGTGGCCTCATACCCACTCCCGGTCCTGGGTTGCAGGCCAAGGATGGGCTATTGTGGCATGGGGATAAGATTTTCATTCCCGAGGGTCTGCGGGTAACCGTCCTGGAATTGTGCCATGATCATAAACTTGCTGGACACTTCGGTGTCACCAAAACCACTGAATTGGTCCAAAAGGCTATTCTCTCCCTCTACTTCTCCCCCTCTGAAAGAGTGGTGACTGATGGTGTTTTATCTAAACTTTTCGATATCGCCAATGCCACGAGGCAAGGACGTACTGTCCCCCATTATCTTTGCATTCCTCATTGAATAATTGGCTGCTAAAATCAGGGAATAACCCTCAATTTCTTCCAAGGTACTGAACATAAAATGTGTTTGTTTGCAGATGATATTATAATAATGGTCACCAATCCTTTCCAATCCCTTACCACCATACGATCCAACCATTAATCAGTATACTGAACTTCCACACACCCTTGCAAACTCAACAATAGCTTACTAAGTCCCTGCCTTTTGCTTGGGCCACACATTCAACTCCATATCTAGGGATCAACCTAACCCTCACCACTGTCCAGCTTCTCAAACCGAACTACAAGCCCTTATTACACACACAGTAAAAAACAAACAGCCAGGGCTAACAGACTTTAACGGTACCAGAGAAGGACATCTGTTTGTGAATTGTGTCGACCTCCTGGCCAGCTTTACAAAGAAACAATATGTGGAGTATATGTGTACTAGCTTTTCCAACAATCTTATGATGTTTTTAAGAGCATGAGCTCTATATTCTGTTTTATATGTAATTGTTTTTGTAATAAAGTACCTTTTATGTGAACTTAATGTGGTTTAGTCCTTCTCTGGTACCATTAAAGTCCGTAAGCTCTGGCTGTTTTTTACTGGATGACATATCAATATTTAAGCCCGTTTTCTATAATATATTCCCTTATTACACACATTATCAAAGAATCTTCAATCATATTGATCCTTTGGCCAATCAAGGTCAGACTGCAGTGCTGACAATTTTCATTCTTCCCAAACTATTATATATGTTTAGAACCCTCCCAATACCAGTACCAACCAAATTCTTTCATAACATGCAAAAACAAGTCACCTAACATGTTTGGGAATTCAAGAAGTCCTGATGTGCCACCATTTGATAATACACCCCTCTACTAGTCTTGGCGCAGGCTTCCCTCATGTTTATTATTAATGCAATGGGGAAAAGGTTGGGACTTTAAATGAAGCACCTCCTACACTAAGGCTTTGTACATCCACCCCATGTTTAATTAGAAAAGAAGGGGAATTGGGACTTGAAAAGAGATGCGTGACTTTCAGTGGGTATTGAATAAGTACATCTGATTACCTTAAATAATTAATATATATATACAAGTAGAATGATGACATATAATAAGGAGATGGTAATTTTGAGAGCAAATGTATTCAAAAACTGATTGATAAAATAATTACAAAGTTAAAAAATTCATCCCAGAAAGATAATTTTTACACTAATCTCTGAGATCTCGGCATCTCAATCCGCCCAGATCCTAAAATTGCACTACTTCATCTAGGTCTGGAACAATTTCCTCCCAACTCTAGAAGTATTATTATCTACCTACTATATGCAGCAAAACTTATCACTCGGCTTTGGAAATCTTCCACAACACCATCTTTCTCCAATATGATTATTGATTTAAATTATTAGCGCATTATGGAGAGGTTTGCCCTCAGAAATCCCCCTCTTGTTAAATTCACTGAAGCATGGTCGTTATGGTTCCAGAATCCTAATTGTGCGTTTTCAGTATGATAGCGTAACCTAAAATGGAGTATTTAAGGTAATTGTTACTTGGATTGGTACATGTTTACTTTTTATGTTATTTTGTTGTTATAATCTCCTCCCTTCTCCCTATCTCCACCCCTACCCTCCCCTATCCTTCCCTACTTCTCCCTAGTCCACAATGTTGACTGAACTGTATTGTGTCCTTTACAAAAAGGTTTTTATTTTACATCAGGGTTGCACCCCTGCATTATACTATACTATATAACTGTGGACTACCTGTGGAAAATGACTGCAAAAAAAATAAAGTAGGAAAATGTGGTATAGCAGTATCATGATCAAATATACTTTATTTTCAGATGTATACAGGAGAGGTGAGACCTGGTTTTATAGAAATATTAAAAACTATGGTATTTAAAATGTATTTGTTAGTTGCCAGGGGTGAATGCCAGGAAACTTTTCATGACAGTTATACATTGATAAAGGAGCTTTAAATGTTCTGTTTCCAGCAGGATGCATTTCTAAAGCCTAGAGGGCAAAATTTGGAAGGCTGGCTATTCTTTTGAATGGAAGAATACAGATGAGGATGTTACAATAGTTAGAACATACACCAGAATTTAGCGGTGACCTGAATGAGAAAGGGACTGATAAGAGCAACGTTTTCTGGCTATAAATGTTAGAATGTACAAGAATAGTTGAAGAACAAAACGTTTGTTACAAAGCCATACAAAAAAAGTGAGGGTCCATTTGAATTGCTTGTATGTTGAGCAAAATATTAGCTAGTATAATATTAGCTACCTGAAGATTATGGGAAAACTGGTAATGTCTTGGGAGTCAAAATTCCGTGTATATCAAGCATTGTTTGAACAAACGATGGCCAGTAGAGAAGCGTGCTTTGAATTACCTGTACCTTGATTTATAAGTAATTGCCAAGGTAACCAATTCACTCAATGAACTGGTAAAGGTGTTCCCATAATAATCGATTTCTTGCTTGCAACAGGATCTTCTCTCTCACGGAAACATGAGTTACCAATCCATCTTTATTAACTATGAATTAGAAATGTTCTGAATACTGTTTGTATATAATCCCCTTTCCAAATTAATTATCTGCTCAGACATAAAGAATCTAAAATTACATTTACAGTTATAAAAGTAGAACTCTAGAATCAATCCAAAATTTCCTTCAATAATCAACATGCCTTTGTTATAATTCTAATCAATTTACCACCCAGATAGCAAGAATAACTTGCCACAAATTTGAAGCAGTGTTGAATTGTAAGTCTGTTAACTTGCTGCACATTTTCACTGGCAAGTTGTACACTGTCAGAGCACTTGAAGCACAAGTTCTAGTTGCCACTTTTCCAATTTGTAGCAAATTTGCGTGGCAAGTCTCTAGCAAGAGCAAAGTTGCAGTGGTGAGTCTACAGCAAGAGCTCTGCAAGTCTACAGGATGAAAATTCAGCCACAGTGACCCCTGTGGTTTGATCACTAGTGCACAACATAACTCAACCAGAAATTGAAACAGACTTGCAGAATGTTTGCCAAGACAGTTGATCTGGAGTCATTCAATGTGGACTTACAATTGTGCAACAAACCTGTGAAGCCTGGCAAGTCCAGCAATAGCTTAGCAAGTAATTTTCAAACTTGCAGCCCAATTGCTTGCTATCTGGGTATATTTAAAGTAATTCTAAAGGACATTTCTTTTTAATTAAATTAATAAACATCTTATATTTACCCACTCTCTGTAAAGGTATTGCACAAAGTTGCCCCGAAACCTCCTCTTCTGGGATCCTCTGTTGGCTCTATCTGCTCCTCTTCTTCTGTGTCTGCCCTATAGCAAGCCTCTTCCTTTGGAGCAGACATGCAGGCTCAATCCTGAGCCTGGCTGTGTGTGTCTATAGACGCACACAGTGCAGCACAGCACCACCCCCTACTCCTGCCTCACAGCATCTGATTTATAGAAAAGAGATGCAGCCATGCATAGTGCTGAATTGATTGAGGACTTAGGACCTAGGGAGGAGGGAGAGTGCAGCAATTTGTAAAACATTTTTACCTTATTATAGGGAATGCGTGAAGGTAAAAAAAAACTTTAAGCTTTAGAACCACTTCTATTTCAAGGTTTTAACTGTTAATCCTGCTGCATTTGCAGCATTCTTAGCCCATCACATCAATTTTTTTCCTTTTTGGCTCAGTAGTGATGTCATCACAATGTTGCATCCTCCATCGCACAGGTGAAAATACTATAATAAAATAAAGATATTTATGAGCAATTTTAATGATGGTGTACTGGATTTAAGAAGGCTTGTCTAATACTTAAAGAAAAATAAAATCTTTAACTCTGCAATTGATATGAAGTGAATCCCTTTCCACAAAAAGTGTGGTTTCACTTTAAGTCTTAAGGAATACCTTCATGGTACAAGGCATATGACAGTAGATGATCAGTTAGTTGTAAGTTTAAAGTTACATCTTGATAAGACAGAACGGCAAGACCACAATAGTTTAATGATGGCTGACAAGAATACTGATATCAGCAAGAATTACACTACTGATAGCCAAATCCAAAGCATACTGTACTTCAAAAGTGAAGTTATCTAAGAGTAATTTGCACTTGAGAAAAGGCACATGAAGGACTTCTGTCAATACTGAGACTCAATTGTATTCCAATCATATGTGTTTGATATTCTTCTGTAGAAATTCAGACACATTGCTCATTTGCATGAAGCTATCCTCAAATGTCAGAAGTGAGATATCACAAAAAGTATTCACTTTGATTAGCATGTAGAAGATTTTTGTTCGTCCTTAAACAAAGACACCAGACAGAATTTTATACCTCAAAAATGCAAATGGGTTTTCAAACAAAGGGAAAAGCATAAAGGATTACAGAACCCAAGACTAATTATATACAAAAACAAAAGATGAAACTAAACAAACTGCATTTAGAAAGTTCTTATTATCATTAAAATATTTGCAATTAGTAAATTAATCTGCAAGTTGATTTTAATGCTTAAAATGGATGGGGCTGGATTAGTGAATTATTGCATGCATTATTTGCCTTTTGTCCCAGGAGCAAATGAAATCACAATGAACATGAACTGTATGCAGATAAAAGAATATACAGGACTAGTCAAGATGCAAACATAAATATTCACAAGGAATTATTTACTGTTTGAATGTACCAATTACTGCATGCATGGGTGCATGTACTATTCCATTCTTATGTCCTTTTTTGCCTGCTTAATAGTATTGTACCAAAAACAATGATGAGCAGTAAACCATGACAACAAATCAGAAATCAACATTGTGCAGATTGAGGTAGACAGAAAAACAAAAGTTTACTTTGGATTAGATGTTGTACACATTTTTTTTTTTTTAAAGAGTTTAGGGGGAAGTATTGTATACTTTTTTTCTTTATTTTTTTATATACTAAGAAAAAAAAGTGTAAAAATTCAGTTTTTGCATACTTATAAATCTTTCATATTTATCATTTCCAGATGTAGTCGGAGCTCTATGCATTGTTTTAGTTGGAGATAATCTGTTCACTTTTCAGCACATTGCAATAAAAGGAATACTTTTTCATAACATCTAATTCATAATTCCAATCCAATACTCAACACCTATAGTGTCTGTCGAGTTTCCGCTTTCTTTTCAAGTCTCCTTGACACAATGCAGGAATGCCTCTGGCCATTCCTGCTTTTGGATCTTTGTATAGAACCTAAAACCACTCACATATATTCCAACTCCAAAATATTATGGTTCTCAATACACTATAGTGTGGCACTATGCTCTGGGCTAGTGGATCAGTCCAAGCACAACATCCCATAAGAAATTAAACCATCAGCAACTGCAACTACTGAACCTTTAAGGTGCTATATATAGATATACCCTGTTTCCCCCAAAATAAGACCTAGCGTGATTGTCTGTGATGGCTGCAATATAAGCCCTACCCCCGAAATAAGCCCCAGTTAAAGTCCGTGTAGGTCTTATTTTCAGAGTAGGGATTATTTTTGGGGAAACATGGTAGGGCTTATTTGGGGGGGGGGGGTAGGGCTTATATTGCAGCCATCACCGACAATCAAGCTAGGTCTTATTTTCGGGGAAACAGGGTATTAACACAATTGCATATAGTAAAAACAAAATTTGTTTTTCAAATATGGTAAACATGACGGGAATTACTATATCAGCAATCTTCTAAGGGTAAAGTAGTTTCATGGTGTTTGTATGCATAGCTCCCAACTGTCCCTGATTTCGAGGGACTGTCCCTGATTTGGAGCAATGTCCCTCTGTCCCTATTTCCTCCTCATTTGTCCCTCATTTTGGTCTGATCTATATAGTTGTATATAAAATGCAATTTTTATCTTTCAAAAAGTGATTCCCAGTGCTAAACCTTTCATCAAATTTATAAATTAATGCATTTGTAAATTTTAAAAGCCAGTATAAAGGAATAGTAGTGGTAAAAATAAGTCCTTGTGGATTTAACTAATTTTTTTGTACAATTCTCCTTTAAGGGGGCATAGCAGGGGGTGTGGCCTATGCCTACATACTTTTGCTAATAGGTGTCCCTGGTTCCCATCTCAAAATGTTAGGAGGTATGTGTATGTATATATGTGATTAGCTTAAAAAAGATATTCATTTTATGAAGTTTTAATAACTGTTGCATTTAATTGAAAAATTATTGTTTTTTTTATGAAATTGTATTGTGTTAAATTATCTATGCATAGCACCTTAAAGTGTTACTAAACCCAGTAATATGACAATAGTTAATAGTGCAGGAGAACTACCCTTAGGCCCGTTTCACACTGGGGCGGTGCGAGCGCCAGTGGTAAAATCTGCGCTATTTTTAGCGCCGCTTTACCGTCATTTTAGCGGTGCTATTCAGCCGCTAGCAGGGCGGTTTTAACCCCCGCTACTGAAGGTGGTATAGCTTTGCCGGCGGTATAGCCGCGCTGCCCCATTGATTTCAATGGGCAGGAGCGGTGAAGAAGCGGCTCCAAATATGATGCTTGCAGGTTTTTTTTAAATTCCTGCCAGTGCACCGCTCCAGTGTGAAAGCCATCGGGCTTTCACACTGGAGACACAGCAGCGGCTGTTTCAGGGCGCTTTGCAGGCGCTATTTTAAGCGATGTAGCACCTGCAAATTGTTCCAGTGTGAATGGGGTCTTACTGTGTATAATCTGGCCAAAAGAGAACCTGCAGGAGGGGGGAAATGAGTGCATACAGGATAAAAGAGACATTTTACACAATACAGAAGATTAACTCCTTAAGTTCCACGGTGAGTATAACAAGCATGCTACTGCATATACAGACAGATTTTACTGTTGTGGGTTTAGTAACACTTTAAAAGTCCCACTGCAATAGTTGCACTTACTGATGGGTTAACTAGTATTTACCATTCTACTAAAACTTAATTTTATGAAGTTTTGCTTACTGATGGGTTAACTAGTTATCTTTCTACTAAACTAAACTAAACTAAACATCTAAATATTCAAAATAAATTATGAAAAACTAAAGGTTTGAGTCCGTTTTAGATATAAATAAAAACCTATAAAACAAAAAAACTTCATATGAAGCTGGGGCAACACAACTCATCAAAACCTAGGTACCTATTTTCATAGAAAAATAACTTCTTAAATCTCTTGGGCTATCTACATCATTCCTTCATACAAAACAGTGACATAATGCATAGGGCAGAGCTTAACGACTCAGGGGGAAAGAATGAGTTATACTACGAGCTGCTTGCTTCCACTGATTTCTTAGCACTGAAGTTTGACTGCCATACACATACAAGGTCTGAGGGAAGGTGGTGACTTGGTCCTTTTATAATAAGCCTTTTTTTTTTTTTTTTTAGCTGGGTGCTTGGCAGTACTTCTAAGGCTGAGTCCAAAAAAAGGTGTAAGCTTCCCATCAGTCAAATATGGAGGCTATTTCCATGTGCTCATGGGAGCATCTATTTGCGATTACCATTTATGACTTAAAGCTTCATTGACCCCATGTAGTGAGAGTCAATTCACAAGGTGAGTGCACACCCTTGGGGGATACGGTGAAAGTTCTCCACATCACCTATATGCATAGTTTCCAACTGTCCCTGATTTCGAGGGACTGTCCCTGATTTGGAACAAAGTCCCTCTGTCCCTCTTTCCCCCTCATTTGTCCCTCATTTTGGTCTAATTAATATAGTTTTATATAAACTGCCACTTTTATCATTTTTTATCTTTCAAAAAGTGTTTCCAAGTGCTAAACCTTTCATCCAATTTTTAAATCGCTACATTTGCAAGTTTCAAAAGCCAGTATAAAGGAATAGTTGTGGTAAAAAAAGCACCTGTGGGTTTAACTAATTCATTTTTTTTATACAATTCTCCTTTAAGGGGGCATGGCAGGGGGTATGTCCTATGCCTACATATTTTTGCTAATAAGTGTCCCTTGTTCCCATCTCAAAAAGTTGGGAGGTATGCCTGTATTTTTTTTAATTGTGCACTCATTATCTTTATTTGAGCACAGACTTTTCCACACATATCACAGGGCGTATTTTTGCATACATCTTTTTGCCACAATATTTTTACTCATTATTGTTATATTAGTTTTGCACATAGGCTTATTATTTTGGATTGATTATTTAAAGATTCCCTTTCCAGTTTTGATTTAAAGTGCAGCACTATTATTTTTTTTTTTTTATATAATCTTTATTTTAACAATGTTTTAACATCAACATACAAAAACACAGAAACGAAAATGAAATTGACAGAAACTGACATGTAAAGCTGATACACTCATGGTATAAAGGGCGGCGTATTTGTAGGGCCCACCTCTTGGGTAGGTTGCTTCACAAAGTACTCAGGGGCTTGCACACCCGGGAGCGTCCCAGGGGAGACATGTAGCACCATATAACCATCAATACTTCTGAAATCACACATCAATAAGTCTCTCCTATCCCTCTCCCGTGGGCTAGCCCTGGGGAAGGTCCGGTCCTTCATGTAGTAGCATGGGTCTAACAGTGACCCATAGTGCTAAAGCCAAGATGGTGGCCAAAACCTAGATCTCAGTAAAGAGCATATCTTTATGACCAATAAACCAAAACAGCAAAATTAAATAAGTAAAAATAAAAGGGATAAAAAGAAAGGAGAGGAAAAAAGAAAAAATAAGGAGAGAGGGTGGGGGGGGGGGGGGGGTAGTGCTACCTTCCTTCGCTTAATATCTCTAAGAAGGTGGTGTCGAGTCATCAGAGTTCACCTGTGCCCCTCCTACCTGGGGAGGGGAGTTTGCTTTATACGTCCCTGAGGAGCTGGTGTAATGTATCCACGTGGCCCAAATAGAGTAAAATTGCTCGTACCTGTCTTTGCACTTCGCCATCCACTCCTCTGCCGCCATAATGTTGTTCACCATTTTTATCCAATCACTGCGTGTGGGTATCTGTTTTTTTTTCCAATATATTGGAATTAGCCTACGGGCTGCGTTAAGCAAGTGAGGTAGTACTGATTTGCGATACTGACTTACTGGAATGGTGGGGAAGTGCAATAACGATTCCAATGGGGAATCCGGGAGCTCTATATCCGTAATAACCTTTATCTGGGCATGAATGTCAAGCCAAAAGGGCCGCAATATGGGACATTCCCACCAAATGTGTAGAAACGAACCTCTGAGACCACATTCCCTCCAGCAGGCGGCTGACAGAGACGGGTAGATTTTAGCTAACTTCGACGGGACTCTGTACCACCTGGTTAAGATCTTATAGCTATTTTTTTTCATTTTGGTGTCGACTGTGCTTGAGTGTGTGAGACGGTAAAGATGGTCTAATTGGGGCTCAGTAAAAACGTGCCGTAGGTCCCTCTCCCACTCCCCAATGTATCCTGGCTTTCCCTCCGCTTGTGAGAGTTGCAACAGGTTATAGAGTACGGAAATTGCATGTGGGATACTAGAAGAGGACATACACAATCGCTCAAAAGGCAAGGCCTGGGCTGGGGATCTCACCCCTTGGGGTTAGTTGTTGATGAAGTGTTGAAGCTGTCTATGGCGCCACTCGTCCATTGGGAAGGGGCCATAAAGATTCCTAAGTGTGTCCAGCGGCAAAATGCCCTGGTTTTGGATGAATCTGCCGCATCTGGACTCCCCGTCTGCCGCCCACGTCCTGAAGAAAGAGGGGTGTTCCCCCGGAGTGAACCACGGGAAGCCCCCTAGGGGTGCCAAGGGAGAGGTCGGTTGAGCGATCCTGCCTTGTTTGTTTATAGTATCCCAAATAGTCAGGGCGTGAGCGGCTAAGGGGGACACCAGTGCTGAGAGGCCCCTGTGTTCTCTAGGGACCCAGGGGGCGTGCGATAGGTTTCGACCAGCAAGGCATTTGTCCAACGGGACCCATGCCTTGAGGGAGACATTGTGATACCAGTCCAGGATGCGTTGTAAAGCTATAGCTTCGTAGTATCTATGGACTGTCGGTACCCCCATGCCTCCGTTCGCCTTTGAGCGTTGTATCAATCTGAGGGCGAGTCTGGGGCATTTCCCAGCCCAAATATACTTTATGAATAAGCTGTTGAGGGATGATAAGAAAGCCCGGGGCAATGTAATTGGTACCATCTGCAAGAAAAACAGGATACGCGGTAGCACATTCATTTTAAGGACACTGACTCGGCCCATCCACGAAAAGGCCGCCTTGTCCCAGCTCTGTAGGTCTTTTCTTATAGCAGTAAGCAGGGGTGCATAGTTGCACGCAAAGAGCTGAGAGCAGCTCGCGGGTAAGTGTATCCCCAAATATTTCAGGGAGGTCTGGCACCATGTGAAGGAAAATGCAGTCTGCAGCTGTGTACGCAAGTCCACGGGTATATTAAGTGAAAGAATCTCTGATTTGCTATAGTTTATCTTGAAGTTCGATAATAGGTTGAATTCTCCTAGTTCTGCCAAGATGTTAGGTAGCGAGATCAGGGGTTCAGAAACATAGAATAAGACGTCGTCTGCATAAGCGGACAATTTATGTTCCGTCGGTCCTATCGTGAATCCTTTTATGTTTGCGTCGAGGCGAATTTTGTTCAGTAGGGGGCTCTAATGTTAGGGCGAATATAAGTGGGGACAGGGGGCACCCTTGGCGCGTGCCATTGCTAATCGGGAAGGCTTCAGACAGTAAGCCATTGACCTTTACCTTGGCTGTCGGGGCACTGTATAGGGATGTTATCCATGCCAGCATGCTAGGTCCCAGGCCTAGCCTGTTCAGCACCGCTTTCATGTACGTCCAGTCCACCCTGTCAAATGCCTTCTCGGCATCCGTAGAAAGCAAGAGACAGGGGTGAGCCGTGGCCTGAGATTCCACCCAGTGAATTAATTGAAGCGCTCTATTGGAGTTATCTCTTGCCTCCCTTCCCATTATGAATCCCGTCTGGTCAGGGTGAATGACCGATGGGATAAACGGCTTGAGTCTATTGGCCAAGATCTTTGCCAAGATCTTGACATCAGTATTCAGAAGGGATATGGGCCTATAGTTTCCCGGTATGGTATGGTCTTTCCCGTCTTTTGGGAGCACCGTAATGTGTGCCGTCAGCGCTTCCTTTGGCATGGCTGTACCCGATGCCAAAGCATTAAAGTACGCGCACATAGGTCCGGAGAGTGCCCCCGAGTATTTCTTGTAGTAGGCATTCGTGTACCCGTCTGGGCCGGGGCTCTTCCCATTAGGGAGTTCTTTAACTACTGCTTCAATTTCCAAGCTGGGTATAGGTGTATCCAGTTGTTTGCCAATTGATGCTTCTAACTGTGGGGACTGGGCGTCTGTAAGGTATTGCAAGATGCGTTCCGTCCGTTGGGCTTCAGTCAGGCCAGGTCTTGCGTCAGGGAGGTGATATAGTTGGGCATAGTATTCCCGGAAGACGGTAGCTATCTTTGACGAATGTACCGTGGGTTCTCCCTGGGGTGAGGTGAGTTTGTGGACATGTCCCGAGTCACGTTTACATTTAAGGGCTCTCGCCAGTAACCTCCCACATTTATTGCCATATTCATAAAATTTGTGTGCTACGTGGCGCAGTCGGGATTTTATTCTATCATCTAGCACTGTGGCCAGTTCGTGTCTGAGGGATAACAGTTCTTCTGTCAGTGCAGGGGTGACCTGTCGCTTATGGACCAGCTCTGCTGCTCTTATTTTGCCCAATAGGTTTTGCAGCTCTCCTTCTCTAGCTTTCTTAAGCCTAGCCCCCTGGGATATCAGCTCCCCTCTGACCACTGCCTTATGCCCTTCCCATATTGAACCCATGCCTACCTCGCCCACTTTATTCTCTCTGAAGTACAGGGAGATAGTGTCAAGTACTTGTTTCTGAGCCACCGCGTCATCTAGAATGCCTTAGTTTAGGCGCCAGCTCCACACCCGTGCCTCCGCAGATAGGGGATGCAGGGAGATGGACACCGGTGCGTGATCTGAGATCGTGATGGAGCCGATAGAAGCGCCGGCCAGGGATTCCAGATGATACTGGTCCATCAGCAAAAAGTCTATACGGGTATAGACGTTATGTGTGGCTGAGAAGTAGCTATAATCCCTGTCCGTCGGGTGCATCAGTCTCCAGCAATCTACCAAGTGATGCATCTGCAGGGACTTCCTAAAGTGCCTCAGGAAGGCAAACAAGTTGGCGGAGCGGCTAGAAGATGTGTCTAGCTGTGGGTCTGGGCTTACATTGAAGTCCCCTCCTAGGACCAGTTGACCTTCCTTAAAACTCAATAGGGATTCCAGGACTGAGTCAAGAAAAGTGAGCTGTTTGCTGTTCGGGGCGTACACGGCTGCAAACGTGAATTTACGGGTGGAGATGGTGCCTTTGATGAGCACGTATCTTCCCTCGGGGTCAATCAATTGATCTGTTAGCACAAAGGGGCAGTGTTTATGTATCGCTATAGCTACACCCCCGGACTTGGGTCGGGGGGAATTGCTAAGATACCACGAGTTGTACAGGTGTGTGGGAAGGCGGGGGACAAAGTCAGTGCCAAAATGCGTCTCCTGCAAAAAAATCACATGTGCCCCTGAACGTTTCATCTCGAGCCACAACTTACTTCTTTTGGCGGTGGATCCCAGACCTCGCACGTTGTAAGACACGATTTTCAGACCTGCCATGGTGTAATGTCGAGGGGGGGCCTCCTGGGCCATCTACGGGGGGGGCGAAGGGACCCACAGCACGTTCAGACCTACAGAGGGGCGCATATCCAGCGCATGAATGGAGAGCAGGTACCTAGAGAACAGACCACAATTAGCATTGGTATAGGTAGCAATAAAGGCATGGAGATCATTCAGGAAAAAAAACACAGAAACAAAAACAGCCTCCAAAGAGGGAATCAGGTAAAAAAAAAGGGGAGGAACAGAGGAAAAAAGGGCCTGAGCCCTAAGTGCACAGCACAGCAAAGTACAGCTTTGCCACTGGCTGGGAGTTCCCACCCCCCCCCCCCCCCACGGAGGGGAGGACGGTGGGAACCAGCGGGCAGCGCCATTTCCCAAAATGGGAAGAAAACTCCGGAGAGTTGGCCTACTTGGGGGAAGTGAAACTGCATGGGGGGTGAGTCCGCTTGGGGACCCGCTGTTAACCATGTGCGCAAAAAAAAACAAAAATTCAATTGCACCTCAGTCTTATAGAAAAAAAAATTGTGAATTGGCGGCTGGGAGGGATATCAGGATAGCGTCCAGCATACTCATCTGAACTTCTTCTGTAGAATGCGAGGAATGTCCCTGTTCAATCCTCTTCTGGTGGAGGATGAGAGGGGGGAGCCTGGTCAGGGTGGTGTCTACGGGCGCCGCGTCGGCGCCTGCGGTTGCTTGCTTGCCATGGTTCGGCGTGAGATGGGAAAGGGGTTTCCGAGGAGGCTCTCCAGTCAGGGACGTCCACCCGAGGCAATCCAAGGGCTTTCAGGAACTGGGGTAAATCAGCTCTGTTGCGTAAGGTGTGTTGCTTCCCGTCTTTGGTTGCAGAAAGACTGAATGGAAACCCCCACCTGTAGGGCAGTTGTGCATCCTGTAAAGCCGCCAGCAATGGTTTCAGGGCGCGGCGCTGCATCAGCGGCAGCACTATTATTTTAATCATATTTAAACTTTTCTCCTTGCTGTGTAAATATAATTTATCATTTTTCTATTCCAAAACATAAGAGGTGAATTTAAGGAAAGTTTAAAGTGGTATTACACCACACCAAAAATGTAATATATTGCAGCTTATCAATCATTAGATGTGGTGGCTGCATGAGTTTTCTTTCCATTGGCTTTTTTCCCTCTATTTTCCCTAGGTGATCTGGTCAGTAACACACCTCCCGCATTAATGAGAAACAACTCTAGAGGAATGAGCAGAGACTGAGCCAAGAATGCACAGCAGAAAGCAGTGTTATGCCCCGTACACACGAGTGGAAATTTTGCCAGTAAAAGTCCGATGTGAGCTTTTGGTCGGAAATTCCAACTGTGTGTATGTTCCTTCAGGCTTTTGCTGGTGGAATTCCAGCCAGCAAAAGATTGAGAGCAGGTTCTCTATTTTTCCGACAGAAAAAGTTTCTAACGGAAATTCCATTCGTCTGTATGCAATTCCGACACGCAAAAAACTTTTTATATTTTGCAACTTTCCAGTCCTGGCTGCACTGGTGTTATTTTTTTAGATAGACATATAGAAATGCATTTTGATGTATTAGGAACAGGAGTTAAAGTGATTGTAAAGCCTTGTTTTTGTTTTTTGTCAAAATAACAGAGGAATACTAACTTGCTCTGTGCAATAGTTTTGCACAGAGCAGCCCTGATCCTCCTCTTCTCGGGTCCCCTGCAGGCACTTCTGGCTCCTCTCCCCTGCTGAGTGGCCCCATAGCAATTCACTCGCTATGATGGCACTTGCGCGTGCTTGACCAGAGCACCACTCCGGGTGTCCAAAAGACACCCAGAGCAGGGCTTGGCCCTGCCCTCTGCTCAATCGACGGAAATGAGTGTAGCGCTAAGTAATATGGGAAAATTTATTTTAGGTGTGAAGATATAGCTAAACACACAGGATACAAACAATACTGAAAAAGAAAAAAAAAAATATATATATATATATATATATATATATATATATATATATACATATATAATTAGTATATAATAAAAGGTGTAGAGTTCAAACTAAGGCTAAAATAAGACTCAAAGTTTATAGTCCAAACTGTAAAGGTGAACTTCTATATATGTCCAGTGAGGTGATCCACACAAATATGGATGTGAATGAGAAGCTTTTCCTATGAAATGGCACCAAAACAAAAAATGGGACTATATGAAGCAGTGGAAGCAGCACGGATGAACAGATGTCTGAAGTTGCATCAACACTCAGTTTTTCATAAGTAAAAGATAGGTACTCTTACCAAAGGAGTTGGACACACATGTCATACGACAGTGGGTCAGTAAGGCTTAAAAACCTGATTGATCCTGATCAGGTGTGTGGACGTGGGGTGGATGTATCCTAATGAGGGGTGCTTACTTCTCCATCTCCGAACTCCAAGGGGCAAACGCTCCTGATGGTAGGTCCTGGTTTCTCCTTCTCCAGACTCCAAAGGAACAGATGCTCAGGACAGAATATGTCCAAAAAGGGGTTAAAAAAGGCTCATGGTGTGGATATGAAAAAAGAAAAACAAAGGGGCTCCGGATGGTGCAGGTCAAAACAAACCGATGGGTTTATTGAAATGGTCAAATATGCTGTGAAGGTATGCTTTCCTGCCCTTTCCCCATCATGAATGGCACTCGCCAGGGCTGTCCACTGTCCCCGCTTAATTTTAATTTAAACATGGAACCCCTGGCAGAACATGTCCGCACCCATCCTGCAATTTCAGGAATCCACATTGGACCAACGACACACAAAATCAGCCTATTCGCTGATGATGTCATCCTTATCCTCACAAACCCGACTTCCTCCCTGGCTGAGGTACAAAAACTACTAACCTGGTTTAGCTCGGTGTCATACTACAAACTGAACACGAATAAATCATTTATACTTGACATCAACATTGACGCTACCACAAGGAATCTTTTACAACTACAATACTCTTTCACATGGGCTGACGCAGATATCGCCTACTTAGGAATCAAATTACCCAGATCCCTTAGACACGTATACCCCAGTAATTTTCTACCTTTATTACGCACTGTCCGAGCAACGTCACAAACTATAGCGAAACATGAAATATCTTGGTCAGGTAGACTCGAAGCCTACAAAATGATTTGCCTTCCCCAGATTCTTTACTAAAAAACACTTTACAACCAATTTCTCTGGAAAGACAAGAAACCCAGATGTGCCCACCTAAAATTAATCAAACACAAACTGATGGGAGGAGTAGGGTCCATTAACTTTGAAGACTACTATTTGGCCGCCATCCTAGCCCAACTACCCAGCTCCCTGGATCCACTCTGAAATCTTGGCTACTATGAAGGCCTCGGCCCTAGCCTGGAAAAAAATGGTCACACACAATTCACCAGACTCTTCCTCTCCTCAATTCAACATACCTCTTGACTCTTTGTTGTACCTAACCCCAGATCTCCCAGTTGCACTCTGGACCCTCAAGGGGATCCGAACCTTACAAGACCTTGTCAATGATAACACCCTTAAATCCTTCCCCCAACTACAAACCGACTATGACCTCCCTCACTCGGAGCACTTTACCTACCTTTGCATACATCACTCCCTGCGCAAGCTCCCTCTTCCCCTCTATACTGTACAGCCCAAATCTTGGGACTACCTCTCAAACCCGGCCTCTACCACCAAGGGCATCTCCCATTTCTACAATCTCTTCCACCAAAAAAACTGCTTCGCCAAACTGTCCCCACATCTCAGATGGGAAACTGATCTAGCAAACACGTTCTCAGAAACATAATGGCAACTCGCATTCCAGACGATTTACAAATCTACGAAATGTGCCGCCCTTTGGGAACTCACACAAAAAATATCACTAAGGTGGTACCTTACACCTTCCAGGATATCTTCCTTTGACCCTAGTAACCCCTCCACTTGCTGGAGGTGCCACTCGACTGATGGGAATATGCTCCACATATTCTGGCTCTGCCCAGATGTTAGAAAGTACTGGGCGGAAGTATTCCAACTTCTCAACACATACTCCTAGCTGCCAGGCTCAACCTCACTAGACACTGGAAATCTTCCTCATCCTTGACACTCTCACAATTCTTAAATATAATAAATTAAAAGTGATCACAAATTAAGATAAATCATAAAAGCAATGTGGTGTACAGAGTATGCTGTACCATCCGGAGCCCCTTTGTTTTTCTCTTTTCATATCCACACCATGAGCCTTTTTTAACCCCTTTTTGGAGATATCCTGTCCTGAGCACCTGTTCCATACTGTGGCAGGCCAGCTCTATTGCGCAAATTAACGTTTCATGCAAAAGATACTTGATACTTGATGTTCGCTGACCACCTGCGATCACTCCACAGAGAGGCAGAATGGGGATCTGCCTATGTAAACAAGGTGAATCCCCGTTCTGACAGGGGACAACATGGAGATCTGCTGTTCCTAGTGATCAGGAACAGCAATCTCTGTGTTGTCCCAGTGAGCCCATCCCCCACACAGGGACACAGTTAACCCCTTGATCGCCCCTTAGTGTTAACCCATTCCTTGCCAGTGTCATTTATACATTGATCAATGCATTTTTTAGCACTGATCACTATAATAATGTCACTGGTCCCCAAAAAGTGTCACTTAGGGTCAGATTTGTCCGCCGCAATGTTGCAGTCCCGCTAAAAAAACATAGATGCCATTACCAGTAAAAACATTAAAAAAGAATAAAAGTCTATAAATCTATCCTCTATTTTGTAGACACTATTACTTTTTGTGCAAACCAATCAAAATATGCTTTTTGTGATTTTTTTTTTTACCAAAAATATGTGGAAGAATAAATTTTAGCCTAAACTGATGAATAAATTAGTTTCTTAATTTTTTTTTTTTTGGGGGTGATGAAATACCACTAAAAGAAAGCTCTACTTGTGGGAAAAAAGGGACATCAATTTTTTTGGGTACAACATTGCAGGACCGAGCAATTGTCAGTTAAAGCGACACAGTGCCGTATTGCAAAAAATGGCCTGGTCATTAAGGGGGTAAATCCTTCCAGAGCTGAAGTGATTAAACAAACAAATTCCTAACGGTGAATATGGTTTTTATTTGTGAAAGTCCATTCATTTCAAAATTGAATGTTAAAAGAAAATTAAACTTTGAAGTACTTTCTAACAACATTTGTCAAGTCATCATGCATTAAGGTAAATCCCACTACTTGTGTCCCCCCAAACACTTACCTGATTCCTCCACCGATCCAGCACTGTCCGGTCTGCAGCACTCCTGCTCCCTCTTCCTAGTTTCACAGGAGACATTGAAAGATGTCAAATCCTTTGAGGAGGGAGTGTGGGGTGCAAACAAGCCACAGAGTGTGTTTTAGGCTTAGTAACACACCCACACGGGTGCCCCCCTTTAGTACAAAACTTGCTGAGGAGGCACTGGCAGGAATAAAGAGAGGAGAGCAGCAGTGGAGGTATGCCAAAGAGGCAGTAAACAACCACAATATTGTAACATGTAAGTATAACTTCTTCTTTATTTTAATTTACAAAAAAATACTAGCCTTTAATATGACTATATATCTGCTAGCACATCTAAAGCCTCGTACACACGATGAGATTGTTGGCAGGGGATTGTCTGTTGACAGACTGTTGTCCTAAAATTTGACCGTTAGTGCTCTCCTTTTGACAATTGTTGTCCAACTTTCGGCCAACAAATATTGGATGGCAGGCTAGTAAATTTTCAGTGGACAACGGTCTGTTGTCAGATTTTCATATGGTCAGTACACAAATCCGTCACACTAAAGTCGAAAGTACAAACACTCAAGCTTGGAATCAATGCTCACCAAACACAAAATTAGCAGAAGAGGCCCAAAGGGTGGCGCTCAAGAGCTGAAATTCCTCATAGTACGTCACTATGTTCGTGTTTGTTGCACGACAATTGTGTACCGTTAGTATGCAAGACAAGATCCTGGCACACGCCCTTTTGACAAAAATCAGACGCTCGGTTGGCCAACATTCATACCGTGTGTACGATGCTTAACACTACCCTCTTCCCAAATTGACAGCGCTGCTATCCAAAGGTGCCCCATGGTTCCTTCATCCATGGTGAATATACGCTAAGAGAGGGAGCATGTTAAGCCTTGTACACACGGTACAATTGTTGTCCAACTTTTGGCCAACAAATGTTGGATTACAGGCTAGTAAATTTTCGGAGGACAACGGTCTGTTGTCTGATTTTCATATGGTCAGTACACAAGTCCGTCACACAAAAGTCGAAAGTACAAACACGCATGCTCGGAATCAATACTCATAAACACAAAATTAGCAGAAGGGGCCAAAAGGGTGGCATTTAAGAGCTGAAATTTCTCGTAGTATGTCAATACATTCGTGTTTGTTGCACGATAATTGTGTACCGTTAGTATGCAAGACAAGATCCTGGCACACGCCCTTTTGACAAAAATCAGACGCTCGGTTGGCCAACAATCGTATCGCGTGTACGAGGCTTTACTTGTTGGATCAGCAGGTGAAAAAGAAAACTGATGCAGTCAGTACATTTAGGCCTTAAGCACATGGGGCTTAAAAAAAAACATTGCTTTTACAGGCGTTTTACATTTCTTATTTCAGCCTGTAAAAGCACCTCTATGTAAGACTACAGGGGGAAATTACTAAAACTGTTTTTTTCTGCCCTCCTCTCAAAAATGTACTTGTGATTTTTTGTTTCTACAATATGCCTGTAAATGCTCAAATGTGCATGCATACATAGGCCAACATAGGGTTGCTTCTACAGGCTGGAAGAGAAAACCCAAACTCATTTTTGTCCAGTGTGCATAATGCCTAAATCTTCCTAATGGTGTCACAGAGAGCAATAAAAACCTGACAGGGGTTTATTAAAAACTAAAGAAAAACTTTGGCTTTGAATATACTTTAACCACTTCAGCCCCGGAAGATTTTACCCCCTTCCTGACCAGAGCACTTTTTGTGATTCAACACTGCGTCACTTTAACTGACAATTGCATGGTCGTGCGACGTTGTACCCCAACAAAATTGACGTCCTTTTTTTTCAAAAAAATAACTTTCTTTTGGTGGTATTTGATCACCTCTGCAGGTTTTTTTTTTGCGCTATAAACAAAAAAAGAGTGTAAATTAAAAAAAAAAAATGCAATATTAAAAAAAAAAAAAAATGTTTTCCTCAGTTTTCTTCTACATATTTTTGGTAAAAAAATTGCAATAAGCGTATATTGATTGGTTTGCACAAAAGTTATAGCGTCTACAAAATAGGGGATAGTTTTATGGCATTTTTATTATAATTTTTTTTATTAGTAATGGCCGTGATCTGCAATTGTTATCATGACTGCGACATTATGGTGGACACATCGGACACTTTTGACACTATTTTGGGACCATTGTCATTTATACAGTGATCAATGCTATAAAAATGCACTGATTACTGTGTAAATGACACTGGGAGGGAATGGCTTAACCATCAGGGGGCAATGAAGGGGTTAAGTGTGTCCTAGGGAGTGATTATAACTGTGGGGGGGCTACCTAGGACATCACAGCAATCACTGCTCCCGATCACAGGGCGCAGTGGATCTCTGTCATGACACAAGGCAGAACGGGGAAATGCCTTGGCTACATAGGCATCTCCCTGTTCTACCTTTCCACACTGCAATCCTGGGCCGCCAGAAAACATTGAGTTCCCACGTGCCCGAAAGGTGGCAGATTTAAAGGGAAGTACCTGTATGCCCATTTGCCTGCCTGTGCCATTCTGCCGACGTACATCTGTGTGCGGAGGACGGCAAGCGGTTAAAATAAATACATTTTAAACATGTTTTTTTTTGGTCCTGTTCATAATAAATAAAAAAAAAATATATAGGTTCAACCCATCATATAGTACATTCATTTTAATTGAAATTTGGGATGGTGTTGACATACAATAATATTCAAGGTAAACCATACAGGAACTTCTGCTACTGGTTGAATGAGGCTGAAATACTAAAGGAGCTGAGAAGTCTCCTTTAAACTGTGTGGGCAAAATCTGGAGAAGCTGTGCATGGTAGCCATTCAGCTTGTAAGGTATTCAAGCTTTGACAAATATAAAAATGTATTAAAAAAATCTGGAAGCTGATTGGTTTCTATGCAGAGCTGCACCAGATTTTGCACTCTCCAGTTTTAGTAAATCAACCACTGTTTTCCCCTTAATTACCTATTTTACATTTGCGATTTAAATAAAAATATATATATATTTTCTACTCACATTATTGGATAATTGAAATAAATGTACTCTCAATTTATTAGGTGGAGAGTCGCCATTAAATCCTCAATATTAGAAGTAACAGGAATTACACAATCTGAAGCAAACACAAATAACTTTCCAGTATAAAGTAAATGTGTGAATATATATTATAATGTTTCTTTAATATATAGTAATTTGGGTCATATAATGACTATGAAACAGTGTCTGCTATGAAAATTTATACTATTTACAGAATATTTTAACTTACACCTATGTATCCCATAGCTAAGCATTCCACATTAAGGCTTTCAATGAAAGCTTGAATATCAGTTTTTCACTCCCCTCCTATAGCTGGTAATAAAATGCATCTGTTATTCTACAGTCCTCAGGGAACACTTTCATGATGTGCTATCTCTTAAGAAAGATAGCATTTTATCCCAAACCCTTTTGTTGCAGAGAAATTTTAAATGAACACACCCCTAGGATAGTGGACAGTTTTACTCACCCTACACAGGTATATTCTGTAAATTAACTATTTGCTTTACTAGAGATGTATATATTATGCTTGTTGTAGTTCCAGAATTACACAGTTTTGTTAAAATTTTAAAATTAAAACTAACACCAACTAAGAAAGTTGCATGTTTTTTTCTGTTTTCTGGCTAATATAGAAAATTATTTCAAAATATTTAAAATATGATAAGGTAAAAAATAGTTTTAACCACTTGACCACTGGGCACTTAAACTCCCTTCCTAACCAGACCAATATTCAGCTTTCACAATTTGAATGACAATTACTCAGTCATGCAACACTGTACCCGTATGAAATTTTTGTCTTTTTTTTTTCCACACAAACAGAGCTTTATTTTGGTGGTATTTAATCGCCTCTGGGTTTTCTATTTTTTGCGCTATAAATCAAAAAAAGACAGACAGTTTGGTAAAAAAAAAAATCTTTGTTTATGTTAAAATTTATTGCAGAGTATTGGCGAGTATTGGCAGAGTATTGGTGAGTATTGGTGAGTATTGGCGAGTATTGGCAGAGTATTGGCGAATATTGGCAGAGTATTGGTGAGTATTGACAGAGTATTGCAGAGTATTGCAGAGTATGGCAGAGTATTGCAGCGTATTGCAAAGTATTGTCAGAGTATTGCAGAGTATTGGCAGAGTATTGCAGATTGTTGCAGAGTATTGCAGATTATTGCATAGCATGGGCAGAGTAATGCAGAGTATTGACACAGAGCTGCTGCAAATGATCGCTCCCCCTCTCCCCTCGCACTGTGGGAGGACTTCCATGGACGCCCTCCCAGAATAAGCCAAACGCACTGTAGCCGTCTTTCGGCTATGGCCCAGTCGGCAAGTGGTTAAACAGTTTTAAGTGGAATTAAAGCCAATCCCCAAACTCTCATAGGGAGTCGTTTTATATATGCAGTTTCCATTTAAAAAATACATGGTGATCCAAGTGAAAATAATCCTCCATAGAACAAATAAATAAAAAAACCCTGGGAGGTTTATGCCATGCTTTATTAATATGCACAGCCAGTGTCGGGACAAGGTCATCTAGTGCCCAGATCAAAGATGGGAAACTGCAGGAAACTGGGGAAAGGGACAGGGCCAAAAGAGTTGGGTGCCAGAATGTGTGTAATATTTGTGGAATTCAATGAAATAGTACCAATGCTTGTTATACACTGCAATAAACTGAAAAGTTTCAAATAGTAATATATAGGGCTAACAGTGATGAAAAATGTCCCTGAGTTAGTGGTTTCACTGAAAGTAAAGCATTTCCCTGCATCAGCAGTGTCACTGAAATAAAAAAAAGTACTTGCATTGGTGGTGTCACTGAAATTTAAAAAAGTCCCTGTTTTGATGGTGTCACTGAAAGGAAAAATTTACCCTAAGTCTGTGGTGTTACCGAATGGAAAAATTTCCCTATGTCAGTGATGTCACTGAAATTAAAAAATGGCCCTGAATCAGTGGTGTCACTGGAAGAAAAATAGAATGTCCTTGCATCGGTGGTGTCACTAAAATAAATAAAATGTCCCTGTATTGGTGGTGTCACTGGAAGAAACACCACTACAAAGATCCTCCCCCTCATCCAAAGACAGAGATCATCTGTCAAACCCCCTACATCCCCCATTACCTTCCACGAAACCCCAGCTACTTACTCAGTCCTCAGTCCTCAGTGCAAGAGGACGCTGGCAAGAGGCTGGGCTATCATGCTCTTTCTGAGCAGTCCCTGCTCTGCAGCATGACAACCCAGCCTCCTAAATGCCACTCATCTTGCACTGAGGACAGTCTGTCAATTGATATGCACTTTTACTCCTAAACACAGAACTAGTTACAGCCATAAGCATAGGACTAGTGCTGGAAGTGGTGGTGCCGAGTACCACTCTACTCCAGAAGATATAAAGACCTGCTGAAGGGGGTAACACTGCAGTCACTCTTGTCAGTAAAAAGCGGGGAGAAGGGAGTGGCTGATGAGCAGCATGCCCCCTCTGCATATAGAAATTATATGCCCTGGTCACATGGCCCCTTCTGCCTTGAATTTTTTTGATAGTGGTCAAAGAGACAGGCTCAACACCATAATGCCTCATAAACGTTTTCAGAGAAGACTGTGTTGCCCCCTTGCGAATAATCTCCAGAAAAAACTTTTGTAGACTATGCCCAGAAAATGTGGATAGTCTCCATAGAATCACCTCCAGTAGCACAAACTCTTTTTCCTTGTGAGTAGTCTTGATTTTCCAGGAAGCAATAGAAAAAGATAGAGATTTCATTCTGCCTGATTTTCCCATAGGAATCACTAATAGTTGATCTAAATTCTGACCACAAAATCCGTCTGATTTTTTCCGACGGATTGTGTCCGAAACTTGTCTTGCATACACACGGTCACACAAAGTTGTCGGTAAATCTGATCATTCTTAACGAGGTGACGTACAAAACATATGTCGGGACTATAAACAGGCCAGTAGCCAAAAGCTTTCGTCTCTTAATTTATTCTGAGCATGCGTGGCACTTTGTCCATCGGAATTGTCTACACACGATCGGAATTTAAACGATCAGATTTTTTTGTCGGAAAATTTTAGATCCTGCTCTCAAAAAAAGTCAGATGGAGCCCACATACGATCGGATTTTCCGACAATACAATCCGATCGCACATTTTCGGTTGGAAATTCCGACCGTGTGTACAAGGCATAAGAGTTATAATGTGGAAGTTGCTTTTAAAGTATGGGCTCTCACAGCTTTGAAGTGAAAGCTGAACAATCAGACACCACTGATTAATCAGTTCTCATTCTTCAGCCTGCAGAGAGACAGTGGTTGTCAGGATACATCTGCTGCACTCTCTTGGTTTATACAGTGTCTAAACCATAAAGAAAAAATGCAATATATTACAGCTTGCCAATCTTTAAAGGATAGGTTCAGTTTTTGTAAGATGTTACATGTTACACCTGTATATAGGGTGTAACATGTAACATCCATATATGGGGTGTAACATGTAACATCCATATATAGGGTGTAACATGTAACATCCGTATATAGGGTGTAACATGTTACTGTGGTCCGGTCCCCGCACCCCCCCCCATGACAATGGGTAGGGAATCCTCTCCCAATTTAAAAACAGCATGGTTGTGAGGGGGCTTCACCCATATAGCCACATCATTCAGTTACACAGCTTTGTGAATGAACAGACTACAAGTACCATCTTCCACCGCAGCAGACAGCTTGTAGTTCTCAATTAACTTCAAGGGCGCTGATGAGCACTCTATAGTTTATTTACTCTTCCTGCAATTCAATAATTGTCTGCCAGTAAGGGAGTTATGGGCAGACAGCTATACTGAGTGTCTGCAGGAGCCTGACATTGTACCCACGATCCACAGATTTTTTTACAAAAGGTGATTCTTTAAAGGTGGTAGCGGCATTAGTTTTCTTTTTTATTTCTTTTTATCCGGCCAGTAAGTCTGTTATTTTTCAACTTTCTTTAATAGACCATTGTAACAGACTTACAATGGTCAGCTTTTAATAATGTAGCTAAGAACCTTTATCCTAAAAGATAATGCCTTGTACACACAGTTGGACATTCCAACAACATTCCGACCCCAAAATCTGTCTGATTTTTTCACACTGTGAAAAATAAAAATAAGTGCAGCGCATCTAAAAAATAATCAAAAATAATACAATAATAATAAGATATCATAAAATTATGATATGTATATGAAACACAATACACATAATGAAAAATAATCAAAAACAGTGACAAAAGTTCATGTCTTGTGAGTCAAAAATAAAACAGAGAGTGAATAACTGATTGTAGATAAAACACCCTGGTGACTGTAAATAAACAGAATATGTTCTTAAGGTGATATCCTCAACCGAAGGTAAATGGAGACTCTTACCAAATGTGCTATGCACATACGCATAGACTCAGTGGAGGGTGAAGTGTCTGATTCCAAGGGAAGCTGACTCCAATCAGGGCAAACGGCCAATCAACTGGACGGATCTCCGGCAGATGATCTCCTCATATAATGGACAGCCCAATGCTAAGCAATGTGGATCCAGGCAATGAATAAGGCAATGCTGTAGGTACACTCGATATGCACAACTGCAGCAAACAAAGCCTTATGGACATATGCATAAAAAAACAGCTCAAAGCTGCAAATGGGGAACAATTGGGCTACTTTCACACTGGAGCGGTGGGGGCGCTGGCGGTAAAGCGGCGCTATATTTAGCGCCGCTTTACCGGCGTTTTAGCGGCGCATTGCGGCCGCTCGCGGGGTGTTTTTACCCCCCGCGAGCGGCCGAAAAAGGGTCAATACCGCCCGCAAACCGCCGCTATTGCGGCGTTTTGCGGGCGGGTTCGGCGCGCTCCCCCATTGTTTTCAATGGGACCGGGCGCTATAGGAGCGGTAAATATACCGCTCCTATAGCGAGCCAAAGATGCGGCTTGCAGGACATTTTTGAGCGTCCTGCAAGCGCACCGCTTCAGTGTGAAAGCCCTCGGGCTTTCACACTGAAGGAACAGCAACAGCTGTTTCGGGTCGGTTTGCAGGCGCTATTCTTAGCGCAATAGCGCTTGCAAACCGCCCCAGTGTGAAAGGGGCCTTACTGTTTAAAAAGGTCCCGCACTGCAGCAATGTAGAGAGATTGCGGAACGAAGCCGCTGGAGATAATGATAGACAGCGAGTGACTGATAAAGTTTAAACAGCAATTGTTCCCCATTTGCAGCTTTGAGCTGTTTTTTTATGCATATGTCCATAAGGCTTTGTTTGCTGCAGTTGTGCATATCGAGTGTACCTACAGCATTGCCTTAACTTTTTGTCAACTGCATAACTTATGTTATTTGCAGACACAACGATTTACTTTTTTCATCAAGGTTGTATTTTAAACTTCAATTTTAAATAAACCGTTTACCAACAGTCTACACTTAGAGTGTCCCCCCCTTCTTTTCTATTATTATATGCTGGGAGATCTTTTTTGCCTGGATCCACATTGCTTAGCATTGGGCTGTCCATTATATGAGGAGATCATCTGCCGGAGATCCGTCCAGTTGATTGGTCGTTTGCCCTGATTGGAATCAGCTTCCCTTGGAATCAGACACTTCACCCTCCACTGAGTCTATGCGTATGTGCATAGCACATTTGGTAAGAGTCTCCATTTACCTTCGGTTGAGGATATCACCTTAAGAACATATTCTGTTTATTTACAGTCACCAGGGTGTTTTATCTACAATCAGTTATTCACTCTCTGTTTTATTTTGGACTCACAAGACATGAACTTTTGTCACTGTTTTTGATTATTTTTCATTATGTGTATTGTGTTTCATATACATATCATAATTTTATGATATCTTATTATTATTGTATTATTTTTGATTATTTTTTAGATGCGCTGCACTTATTTTTATTTTTCACATTGTTATTTGAAGGATTCGTGATTGACCTTTTTGGTGTTCAGCTTGCACTTTCACTTATTTTATTTACTTGTTTTTTGTGGGTTTGCGCTGATTGTTCCATTCTATTGATTTTTTCACACACACGGTCGGACAAAGTTGTCAGAAAATCTGATCGTTCCGAACGAGGTGACGTAGAAAACGTACGACGGGACTACGTAGAGGCCAGTAGCCAATAGCCTTAATCTCCAAATTTCTTCTGAGCATGCGTGGCACTTTGTGCGTCGGAATTCTCTACACACGATCGGAAAAAGTCCGATTAGATTTTGTTTGTCGGAAAATTTAAGATCCTGCTCTCAAATTTTTTCCGGCGGAAATTCCAACGGAAAAAGTCCGCTAGAGCCCACACACGATCGGATTTTCCAACAACATAATCCGATCGGACTTTATCCATCGGAATATCCGACCGCGTGTACGGGGCATAAGTGTTAGCTGGTCATGCACTGTTTGAAAATCAGCCAGTTCAGTGTGTAACCGTCCCTGCTCAAAAAATGCATACGCATTGTCGACTTCTGTCAAAGAGAAATGTTGTAATGGCTTCAGCCACTGATCAGTGTATTCTGACAGCAGCAGATCCTGCTGTCAGAATACAATGTCCCAGCAGGGGAGATCCAGCCTGCTGGCTGAACAAAATAAAATGAACCGTGGATGGTTAGTTTAAATCTACTAGTCCATATAACACTACTTTCTCCAGACTGTGCTATCCAATGATGTCCATGCTGCTCCCTAAGCCACCCTAAGACAGAAAGTGAGTTACTGGTCACCTTAGGGAAATAAAGGAAAATAGCCTAAAAACAGATAACTAAAGCATGTTCAAACTAGGACAGGTGTTAGACTACAACAACATGGAGAAGGAGACATCGCCCTTTTATTTGCCTCCCTCCTTCTATGGGGATAATAATGTTGTGTTGCATTATCCTCCTCTGTTCTCTGACTCCCTGATGTTTTGGCTTGTCTGACTATCTGTTCCGGTTCCTGAACTCTGGCTATGTTTTGACTATGTTTACTCTGTTTACCTTTTTTTATTATTATTAGTGTGATTTAAATGTACTTCTGTCTCAGTATGAGTCATGGTTTCTGACAATGAATGACTTGTCAAAAACTGGCTCCAGGTTTTATTTACTTTTGTTCTTTTGGTGTCTAATATAGGTTTGTTGCTAGTGGGAAATGCAGTAATAGCAACTTACTGCATATTAGCTCTCTAGTGTCCTCCATAGAATCATTACACATGCTCACCTCAGAATGATGTGATTTGGTTGTCATGCAAGGTTTAGACTTCACTGGGCTCCCATAGGCTGGTGTGGAGGCAGGTGAAGATGGAGGCTGGGTCCCAGGCTGTGTGTCAGCAGAGCAGGAGATATGGGCTGCAGAGGGAGAGCTGCCTGTGGATGCAGAAAAACAGCAGCTGCCGCCATCTTGCCTGTGTCCCCAGGCTACTGGGGGAAAAAATTACAGAGTTCCATGTGGCTGGGCAGTTTCTTTGTGTTTGTGGCTAATACCGATGAGTAGATTGGCTCTCCAGGGATAAATTGCTGTGGAGAGCTGCAGTGTAGGGCACTGCTGATGGATGAAATGTCTGGCTGTGGAGCAAAACTACAAGTCAAGTGTCCATCTACCAGTGTGGTAACCACACACCCTATTTTTGGTATTTAGTAAGTATGTATAACAAGAGTCTTTACAGAGAAATTAACCCGAGTTCTGAGGTATCACACACAACAGAATATGTATAAAAAAGGATTTTTATTTTTCATTGACTATTTAAAATCATATAAGATCCAGTATAATAAGTCCAGAAAGTATCAAACATTTGAAGCCAAACACTTAAGCCCCATACACACGGTCGGACAATCCGCGGACCAGGTCGGTCGGATCCTGTCCGTCATACTTTGTCTGATGTTGGTTTTGCGTACACACGGTCGGACAAAGTTGTCGGAAAATCCGATCATTCTGAACGTGGTGACGTTTGTTGCCTACGACGGGACTACGTAGAGGCTAGTAGCCAATAGCTTTGGTCTTGTAATGTGATCTGAGCATGCGTAGCACTTTGTCCGGTCGGACAACCGTACACACGATCGGATTTGGTGTGATCGGACCGTGTTGTCGGCAAATCTTTCCAGCAGGAGATAAGACTTTGTCCGTCGGACAATCCGACGTACACTGTCCGATGGTGCATACACACGGTCTGATTTTTCAACAACATTGTCCGATCGGACAGAATCCATGAAAAAGTCCGACCGTGTGTATGGGGCTTAAGGATAGCTGCAAGAGAGGTTGGAAATTATGACACTTGTTATCAGTGCATCATAACATCAAAGTGTTCGAAAAACAATCATCGAGCGCAAGAGTGGCAAAGGTAATGGTATAAGCTACCCAGTGGAAAGTCGGTCATATAAATTAGTCTATTTAATAATTAACAGCCTCTGGTACAATAAGGGCAGATTAGATAGCAAAAGAATATGCCCAAATGACAGTCAAGTTTTGGCTCCCATAGACTTTAATTGTTTGGTGCGATGATATGTTGGGGTTTAGCATGTTTTTTCTGAGTTTGCTAAACTCTTGCCTGGTTGGTGCATCCCTACTAATGGCATAAATATATTTCACTATGGATTTTTTTTTAACTGGACTTCAGGAAATCCAAATATGTTGCCATAGTTGATTCACTTGCATTCACTCATAATTGCAGCAACATTTGCTGAGATTTGTCAAATATTAACCCAAAATGTCTGCGACTGATCACTCTACAGTAAGACCATTTTTAGTGAATGTGCAGCGAATGTTTTTAAACATGGCATAATGTTGAGTGTCTGTTATTTACCTTGAACAACTTCACTTCCAGGTTTGAAGTAGTTGTACTCTGCAAATATATTATTCCAGATGGCAGTTGTGTAGTCTTCATAGATACAGTAGGGAAGGAGGATAAGAAAGGTGAGGGCTAATGTGGTTTTATGCAAAAATCTGTATGGTGAGCAGGCCCACATCACTAGTCAAACTACACATTTGGGTGTGTAGTATTTCTTAGTTAGCAAATGAATTAATGTCCAACGTCATCAATGTCCTCCACTGCTGGTCCTCTTGCAAGTTGAATGAATCCCTGAGACTTTATACTGTATGATACCCATAATAAAAACATTTCTGGACCTTATACATCTTGTCTTATGCTTACCTATACTAAGCTTTCTTCGGCCAGAGGCTTTTCATGTGGTAAAGTAAACATTCACTTCACAAAGTGAATTTTAGTTGTTTTAGTGTTTACTTTGCATATCCTAGCATGTGTTGGAGAAATTAAACATAAAAAATTTACTAGCACATAATTGGGTATCAATGTTAACACAAGTTCACCCTATTTACATTAACATTCACTTTGCAAATATTTTGTGTGCATTTAATAGGAAGTTCAAGAATTTCATGTCTGTTTAGCCCAGCCCTGCCCCATTTGTCTCCCTGTATGGAGAAAATCAAAACCTTTAGTACATTAGCTCTTATACATAATAAAATGTAATAGCCTAGAATTCCTTTTTTCTATATTTGTGAAATTGTATGTGTTTTTGTGTTTTCTATGAGAAAACCACATATCTGTATTAGTCAGTCACCAGCATAACTGTAGGAAATCGATTTTTTTTATAATATTGGATACTGACATATGATTAATATTGGTTATATATAAAATAATTCTTTGTAAGTCTATCCTTCTTGCCTTTAATAACTACTCATATCATCATTGTAATCTGCCAATTTCACAATTTATAGCTAGTGCTGTACGTTTGCTAAATGCTATTAGCTAGCCTGATATGCATCTTTATGAACTTGCCCTCTGGGTTAATGAAGTTCACCTCTTCTTAATTAATGAGATTTTGAGATTTTCAGCAGCTCACTTTCTTATTAGAGAAAAATCTGTTCAGCATTTATAACAAGAATACTTGGTCTGATATTTTTAAAATGTATTGAAGAAAACTATTTTTTCCTTCCAGTGTTTTTATATTTCATTTTTAAACCGTATTAATTAATAATGTGAAATATTTAACTGTGCAAGATAAATTCAAGACATTGGGGTTCAATTACTGTATATTCAATGTCTCACTTGTTTATCTATGAAGGTAATAAAGTGTATTTTTTCAGAAGGCAATATAAGCAGCATGTGCAGTATTTACTTTTCCTTGTAATCTTGATCTGTTTCCAGAATGTCCTAAAGTCTCATGTAAGTTTTGACTTTCTGAGAAAGTCATACACCTTGTACAAGACTATAAAGTCTCCCTTGGTTCCCCCATAAAAACGACTGGGTCTGGTGATTAACCCTTAGGCAGCAAGCACAGAATTGACCCTGATTCATTAAGCTGTTAATAGATAATTAATAAGTTAATAGAGATAACAATATGCCAACTTTGATCTTGATAGACAAATGTTTACCTTAAGCTGGCCATACCAGGGTGATGAAAAGGGTGGTGCTGTAGACATAGAATATTTTGATTTCAGCAAATCATTTTATACAGTTTCACATAATGATCTAATACAAAAGTTGTACAAGCTAGGACTTAACACTTGGGTGGTTCAGTGGATATGCAGTTGGCTAAAGGATAGATACCAGAGTGTGGTTGTAAATGGGGTTCACTCAGAACAGAGAAAAGTCACTAGTGGTGTACCACAAGGCTCTGTACTAGGTCCTGTTCTATTTAATCTCTATGTAAGTGATATAACTAAAGGATTGTTAGGCAAGATATGTATTTTTGCTGATGATACAAAGGTGTGTAATTTGATATCCCTGGAGGTGTCTGTAATATGGAACCCGATTTGGCATTGCTGGAAGATTAGTCAAAGCAGTGGAGACAGCAGTTCAGTCTTTCTAAATGTAAAATAATCCACCTATGGAAAAATAATCCGTTGAGAGAGTAAAACATTGGGAGTACATGCTTAGGACAAACATAAATCTATACCCAGACAAAAAAGTTATTGAAAAAACAAAACACTTTTCTATGTTTCTATACACAGTTTACTGATACTAGATTTCTGAATGAACATGCTTATGAAAAATCTTGTCACTATATGATAATGTCACAAGAGACTTAAAAAAAAGGCCATTCAGAAGTACTTTAAAACCTTGTTTGCGTTTAACTTTTGATTTTGGTATAAATGGGATTTCTCAAATGAAAGCCACATGCACTCTAATAAATCTGCCCATTTGAGAAAAAATTTCCACCCTGTTCCTTTGACTTTTCTTTTCACTATAGTAACATATGAATGCTAGTTTGACCTTGCTAACCATTAGAAAATCAAATGAACATTTTATGGCCAGCTTAAGATGGAGGTTAGGTCAGGACTTTCTTTCATTGAAGACTTCTGAACTGTATGATAAGGGTCCTACAGTTCTTTTTAGGACTCCCTGAATGAAGAAATGTTATTGTTTTGCAGTTTGCAGATACAGTTCCATTGATAACAGAACTAGTCCGAGATTGCAGTTAGTCTTCTGAAAATAATAATGTAGCTTTTTTCTAAGTAGATTTTAATTTAGGGTCACTAGTTACACAGTCCAGGACCTGATGAGCATTGGTATTGTTGTACAAGATCTCAATATCAGTGTATTCTTAGTCATCTCAAGGAGATATACTCTTAATGATATCAATAGTAGTTCAGAAATATGTGTCATTGAGACTGTCATAAAGTAAATTGTTTAATATTGTCTTTAACAGTGCAAGAGGTTTACTTGTCTGACTTAGTGGAGGAGAAAGAGCCATAGGTGGTGAGGTAGTCGGGTTGAAAAAAGACACAAGTTTATCAAGTCTTTATGCCGCGTACACACGATCGGACTTTCAGCCAACAAAACCGTGGATTTTTGTTTGAAGGTTGTTGGCTCAAACTTGTCTTGCATACACACAGTCACACAAATGTTGGCCAACAATTACGACCTTGGGAACTATTTAGAGTGACAGCATTAGAGTGACAGCAATGGGAGCCATTGGTGCCCGCTACGATGTGTCAGCCAATCAGGAGGATCGCAGTGCATAGAATGCATTAAGATAAAAAAGAACCACTCTAAATTCAGTAAAGATATACATCAAATAATATAAATCAAAAAAATATATAATTTTGAACAATCAGCACAATCACTGTATGACTTATTAACAATATGAATGAATGATCAACCAAAATTTGTTGCTAGCTGTAGCATCTCACAGTGTTTTTACCTCAAGAGTATAAACCAGGATAAAAAAATAATAATAGTGCAGCGCAACAAATAAAGTTCAATAAGTGTCCATAAACAGTCCTTTTCACTGTACTCTGATGATCAATTTGCAATAATAATGAGATCCTCCTCTTATATATCACCCAAATGCATTCAAACCATGCGCAAAATTGGCCAATAACCTCCTTATGTGACCTCACTATTAGGTTCAATAGCACTTTGGAATAACTCCTGCTGGTATTAAAGACTTATAGTGGGGTCACATAAGGAGGTGAATGTCTAATTTTGCATGTGGTTTGAATGTATTTGGGTGATAATCAGAAGGAGGATATCACCATTATTGCAAATTTATCAAAGGAGTACAGTGAAAAGGACTGTTTATGGGCACCTATTGAACTTTATTTGCTGTGCTGCACTATATTTTTTTTATATGTATACAGTAAATGCCTAACTTCATTACAAAGCTCTGTATGACCATAAGACAAATATTTAGCAATCCATTACTGTCATCAACATTAAAGTTTCACCCACTAGCCGCTAGGTATGGTCCCGATGTTCAAATCAAATGTAAGTTTGACTCGAACATCGGGTGTTCACTTGTCTGCAAACAAACCAAGCATATGGGGTGCTGGTGGCAAATTAGAGTGCCGCAGAGCGCCCCATAATGCACTGCGAGATCGCAGTACATTGACAGCTGCTGATTGACCAAAGCATGCACCTGACCTGCATGCGTTGGCAAATCACAGCACGATCTGCTGGGAGATCCAAAATTGGCCAAAGGCAGGGTGCCAATCATGGCCAATCATGGCTCAAGTGCATGCCTCACACTATATAAGCCTGCTTACACGGCGGCCATATGTAGTGTGATACGTGGAGAGATTGAGAGAACTTGAGCTAGATTAGGCAGGTTAGTTAGTGGCATGCAGGTAGTTTAATATATATATATACAGTGCACTTTTTTTTAAATAAATGATTTGTTAAAAACTGTCTATTGCGGTTTTTACTTTTCAACACTTTTTTTGGTGAATAGGTAGGGGTACAATGTACCCGAAACCCAATCACATAGGTGGGGGATCTGGGGGCCCCCTTGTTATTCACACTACAACTGTCCCATGCAGAAAGTGTGCTCCTCTTCTGGGCTGAACTTGAACTTTTAAGTGAAGAAAATTTCATCAGCACACCAAGGATTGCTTAAGGGATTTATTTTCTTGGTCAGATGATAAACATACAGCAACGTTTCTGAGCCACGCAGGGCCCCTTCATCTGGCAGGTGTCCCTAGCCTGATGAAGGGGCCCTGCATGGCACCGAAACGTTGCTGTATGTTTATCAAGGGGGCCATGAAAATAAATCCCTTTTGAGGAAACCTTTGTCTGCTGATGAAATGTTCAGCATTACTGAACAGTCCGTTGCTTGAATGTGTGTGTAGGGAATATTGCACTTGAACTTGAGCTTTACACACCCAAGGCAAAGTCTTCTGACTAGCATACACCTTCTGATGTTTGTATTTATCACCCCTTGCTCCCTTATTGCATTGTTCATTGGGTAGATAATGGAGATGTGATCGATCATAAAAAAAACACAGGGTAGCCCAATACTATGTATACTGTATGCTAACTATTCCAATTATGCGTGGTATTCAGGAGAGGATGTTCCAGCCACTGCACAAAATGGAGAGAGAAAGAATACACAAGCCCCACATAGTGTAGTATGTAAAAGCAATGAGAGTAATGAGAGCATTAGAAAGTATAAAATGCACTCACAGGGGTAAGTGTGGGATGCAGGCTGGAACAGTTCAGGAGGGCATCAGGTCAGTGGCTGTATATTATGAGATAGCTGAGGGTAAAGGAGCACTCTGCATGCACCACAGGCTAAGGGTGAAAGGCTTGTCAGCGCTTCCAGCAGACTGAAGACAGGAACACACTGTGATAATTGATATGGGTGACAGCCAGAGCAGACACTTCAGAAATAACATGGAAACGGTAGTTAAAGTGACAGGAGTAGCCAATATCAGCAGCGGGCAGGCAACGTAGTACAGAGGCATAGGCAGAAGCGTAGTCAAGGGTTGAGCCGAGGTCTAGAATGGGCAGATAGAAGAGCAATCAGGTTCCAAAATCAGGTCAATAACAAACAGTTAGCAATATAGGTCAGACACAGAATACAAGCAGGATGCAGGAACAGCTACAGACCAGTCATTCCAGAACATGGGCATAAGCGTCCTTTAAATAGCCTGTCTGGTGCCAATGGGAATTGTGCATGTGAGCGTGCTCAGATGCACCTTGTATACCTGGTCAGAATTCTGTGGGAAACACCATGTGCAAGCCTGCGCACCAGACATCTCACAGGGGTTAAAAGAGAAATGGAAAAAAGAGGGCGCACCAACCTTGTGCATTATCCATAGATATATTTTATTGAAGGAGTAAATTAAAAACTACTCACAAACATGTGAAAGAAAAACACAATATAAATAGCCTTCAGATGATGGCAATCAGTCTGACGACAACAGTCTCCAGATGGTAATAGAGAAGATTTTGAAGGCCACTGCCAGCTGATGCGTTTTGAAGGGATACCTTCTTCCTCAGAGCCCAGGGATTCCCTGACAGGGGAGTTGGCAAAATACAATCATAACCACAGTGCCTTGCCCACGAGCATAAGTAATCACATTATAGCAAAATGTCAGCACCCTCTGCGGGATCAAAGACAGCAGACAACTGAAAAGTGTGAGCACAGGGCCAGGAACCACCCTTGTCTGATGTCAACCCTCAAACATGCACAATTGGGAGGCATTTTGAGGTGGAAAAGATTTCTTTATATGCATGTATATATGTTTATGGAAAAGATAAATAATAAATGATAAATATTTCATTAAATTGAAAGTGATAGCACTTCATCCATTAAAACATGCATTTTGACAGAGAATGCAAAATAGCTCTATTCATAACTATGAAATGGAAAAATTCAAATAAGTTGAATAAATGAAAACGAGAATAAAGAATACACAGATAAATAAATTGGAGCTGGAGAGGGGTGTATTCAATGGCAGACCTATGGTCTATATATATTTAAGAATAACTTATATATGAACTCCATTGGGGAAGGCATGAAAATCCATCAAGAAGCTTTGGGGGCCTATATATCACTTCTGTGTAAGGAAGGAAAGGATCCATCACCAAGCTCAAGCTTTAGGCCAATATCCTTGATTAATGAGAATGTTAAAATATATGCTTTGATTTTGGCCGAAAGACTGAGATCACTTATGCCTGACTGTATTGAGAATGACCAAGCGGGTTTTGTTCCCGGGAGGGAAGCAAGAGATAATATACTAAGAACAACTTTACTGATGCATGCTGCAAAAAAGGGGAAGAAACCTGCTATTTTTCTATCAATAGACGCCGAAAAGGCCTTTGATAGACTAGACTGGGATTTTATGTTACGAACATTACATAGATTCGGTATGGGCCCGCGAATACTGAGGTGGATAGAGGCCCTGTACTCAAATCCTACGGCTAAAATTCAAGTTAATGGAACTCTATCTGAGAATTTTCAGTTATTTAATGGTACACGACAGGGATCCCCACTCTCGCCCTTACTCTATGTGTTTTCCCTGGAACCCCTCCTAGCCTCTATAAGAGCTAATCATAAAATTACGGGTATAGAAGTTGCAGAACAGGAACATAAGATATCTGCATTTGTGAATGATGTTATGTTATATATAACGTATTCTACAAAAACACTGCCGGAAATTTTGAAAGAACGAAATAACTATGGGGGAATTTCAAACCTTAAGATAAATATGGAGAAAATTGAGATACTATATATCTATGTTCCCTCAGATGAAAGTAGGGATCTTAGAATCCTATACCCCTTTAAGTGGAAGAAGAGAGGATTGAAATAACTGGGAGTGTTTCTGTCTACATTAAAGAGGAAGTAAACCCTAATGAAACCCTAAGTACAGTCTGTGATTATGTTCATTCATCTTCAATGGACACAAGGATGAAAGAAATTAATTATAAATTATTAATGAAGTGGTACAATGTCCCAATAAAGCTGCATAAAATAAATCCTGATCTATCTCCTCTTTGCTGGAGGGATTGTGGTGGGGAGGGAACTCACGCACATATATGGTGGCAATGTCCCCTAATTCAACCATTTTGGAGGGACGTAGTAGAGTGGATAAAGAAGATTAGTGGGATTGAAACTGATTTCGATCCTTGTCAGTGCCTGTTTCATGTAACGGCGATACCAAGGAAGAATTACAGAGAAGAAATGTTACCATTCATGCTGAATGCAGCAAAGGCATTAATTCTGAATCATTGGAAGTCAAAAAATATCCAGACGATAAAGGATTGGTTTAGGGAGATAGATAAAATTAGATGTATGGAGGAAGTAATACATATGCAAAATGAGATATAAAATATGCTAATACCTGGAATAGTTGGTTGAAATTTAGACAAACTCAGGTTTATGTGAATTATATTGGTGGTAATTAGGAGTTTTTTTTACACGTATATAAAAATGAAATAACTTTGAGAATATAACTGAATGAAATTGATGTAGGGTCTTATTTATCACACATGTTTATAGCAGTGGGGGGGGGGGGGGGGGGGGTTATTTTCTTTCTCCCTTTAGTCGCTAAGGAGAAATATAATGCCGGTAGAGAGTTGCGACTTTCTCCTCTTCAAGACAAATATAATAGGTTTGGGAAAGATATAGTAGCACATATATATATAGATATATATATATACATCTATATATATAATTGGGACACAATATGGGAGTAAGCATAATTATAATTGGGAATAAGATATCAGGGAGAGGGGAGTCACAAAAATAAAGGAAAAAGGGTAACGGGGTACACTACACTATAAAGTTTGGAAGGTTATCTACTTTTTTTTTTTGAGACAGGGAATACTTAACATTCTTGGAAAGTAATACGAGAGTGATCCATGTGCTATGTCGATTGTGGTTATTATGTGTTTTGTTTTATGTATATTTATGTTAAGCATGTTTATATCTAATTTTTTTTTTTTTTTATGTAATGATATGGAATGTTTTTATGTAAAAATATTGTAATAAAAATAATTGAAAATAAAAATATATATATTAAAGAAAACACAGATCAGTGTAATTGAGTGGGTAAAGGAATCATGAGGGATATATGAAAACAGAAGGTGCTAGTGGTAAATAAACCAAAAATGATATACACACACTCTCTCTATTTTGGTACACCATACCTAGAAAATATGTACAATCTCACAGACACACTTACACACACCAAATATAAAAAACATTATAAATCCCTTTTTTTATAAGTTATCACATTCCCTCTTCCCAGTGAATGGCTGTGCAGCATGGGTGTGTCAGGACAAATCTGATCATTGGAGGAGAGTAGGCAGAGTACCCAACATAGCTAGAGAACTGACCACAGTGTGCTTTTCTGCTTAGTGTGGTCAGTTTTTTAATAGGAAAGCAGAGGGACTGGCAAGATCACCAGGGATTTCACATAAGGGAAGCAATACAAACCAAATACAAACAAATATGTGGTTAGGCCGTGAAGAATTCTCACAAATGTGGTAGCACTATACTTGTATTGAGTTGCAGAATGTGTTTTAGGGTGTAATTCCAAGTATGGCTATGTTGTGTGTTAAAAATATCTTATTATTTTACAACTTTCAAAAAAATTCCAAACACTTGCAGGAATGAAGTCTTCAAAACTCTTGCAATGCCTCTTAGAAAATACTTTGGGATGTTTGCTTTTCGAAAATGTGGTCATTTTGTGGGGGGTTCTACTGTCTTAATTCTCCAGGGCCTCAAAAATGTGAAAGGTAATCAGGAGATAAATGTGTAATCCATGCCCCTGGAGTGCCTGAAGGTGCCCCTTCAGGATGTTGCGCCCTATGTGGCTGGGCTGTGAAAAAGTCTCAAAAATGTAAAAAAAAAACTCACCATGTCTCTTACTAAATACCTTGGACCTTCTACCTTCTGAAAATTTATCATTTTGGGAGTATTTGCCCTGCCCTTACATTTTAGGGCTTCAAGAAATTAGATAGTCAGTCAGTACAGTAGGATTGATTAATTTTCAAATATATATTTTGTATATACAGACTAGATAATATACACTAATGTCTTTGTTTCTTTCTTTCACCAAAGAAATGTAGCAGAATACATTTTGGCCCAAATTTATGAGAAGGATTATTTATTTGAAAAGTTTTATATCAGAAACAAAGAAGCACTTTTTTTTCAAAATGTTACTTTTTTTTTTTTTTTTTTTTACAATTTTAGGTCTTTTTTTCTTTTTGTTACTTAAAAAAAAAAAAACATAAAAAAAAACAGTGTGGTGAAATGAAAAATGGCCTGGGCAGGAACGGATGGAACAGTCTGGTTTTGGAGTGGTTAATTTGCTTGCTCTTATTAATGACCAATGATCATTAATAAGCCTGCTGTAAAAAAAAAATATGTTTTAATCAAGAAATTGGTCATAAGGATTGCTATTTAACACAAGAGGGGAGTTTTATCATGAAAAAAGAGTATCTGATGCTGCCTCACTTCTATAACCCATTGTAATTAACCCCCCTGGCGGTATTCCCGAGTCTGGCTCGGGGTGGAATTTCAGTACCATTAGCGGTAACCCCAAGCCAGACTCGGGATTGCATTGCAGGATACAGGGGAAGTTACTTAACTTGTCCCCTGGATCCTGCAATGTTTCCCTGCTGTGTGTGCGAGCTCCCCTGCTCGAGTCACACAGTGCCTGAGTGCCACTGAGCTCTGTTCCCTGCGACGTTACAACGTTACGGCGCCAAATTCAAAAAAGTAAAAAACACACAATACACATACAGTACACTGTAATCTTACAGATTACAGTACTGTATAAAAAAAAAATACACATCCCCTTTGTCCCTAGTAGTCTGTCCAGTCCCCTGCATGTAGTTTTATATTATAAATATATTTTTTTTCTGCCTGGAATTTGGAGATTGTCCATAGCAACCAAAAAGTGTCCCTTTATGTCAAAAGTGGTTTTACACCAGCTAGAAAACAGCGATAATAAATTAGAATGACAATTCGTCATCAAACACTAAATCTAATAACAGCGACAATTCTGCAACTGAGCAAATTTTAGTGTTTTTGATTTGATTACATTATTGAATAATTTTTATAGTTATTTATTATATTATAATTTATGATTTTGTGTTTCAAACTTTATCATACCCGGGATGTCTACTAGACTCTGGTTTGGACAGATTTAAGTGAGTTATTCCTAAGAATTGCAGGCCTATAATATAAAACGCCAAATCTCCATCCAAATAATTGTACCACTTTTGGTACAACATTCCTGATATAATCATACCGCCAGGGAGGTTAAATAATGTATTACCATTTCAATTTTTTTTGTTTTTAAAAAGTTTTTATTTGCCAAGTGTACATACAAAGAGTGAACCATCGCGTACAAAGTACACCATTTTAATATTTAAATCAAAACAGAACACTTCCTCTCCTCCAAAATCTGATGTAAATTCTATGTTAACTTAGTAGTGTTAAGATTTTGTAAAAATGTCAAACATTGTTCTTGAGGGTAGCATAACAATAATATCACATATTATACATACAGATCCTGAGAATTTCAGTATCCATTCCTGATCCCAGTTGACAAGGAAGGGGTTAGCGTACATCAACGCCACAGAGGTTCCCAGTGCCATACTGCTAAGCTGATGGTACCAGTTAGAATCAAAACAGAATGAATTATTAACCAGCATGAATCTGAAGCAATCCAAAATAAAGTGAACACATTTGAAAGACATTTACTATTACACATATATACCTTCTCTATTGCTCAAATGCCTTCACTGTGTGGGATATGACCAAATAAGCCAACAACGTCAATTGTAGCTACGTTGTCCTCTTCTAATAGACAAAAAATATTCAATCTCTGCAATACATCTGTAGTATCCAGAAAATAAGTAACCAATTTATTTAAATAAGGCTGCAGCAAAAATATTTTAACATATACTCAGTTAAGGTACTACAGGAGGATATGATTGGATGCTGCATTATCAATTTTAGGTAATACTAGACAGGCTTACAAAAGAACAGTGGCAATAGCTCCCCCCAGTTTATAGAAGGTAGAAATGGGCTGAGCTAAGAACAACTGGTTCCCTTTCAAAATTAAAAGCTGTAGGACTCCAGGTAAATAACCAAATATATGGTTCAAATACATAATTGTACACATACAATACACATGTATTGTGTTTGCCGATCAAATACATTTTCAATATGTTATTAGTCAATCTTCTAATGGACACACCTTTGTTTATCAGTAAAGCTGGCCATAGACAGATTAAAATTTGGCAGATTCAGCTGCTAATATAGTTGGGCAATCCCCTTTATTCATCATGTTCTTGAGGCATAAAGGGAGAGACAGAGACTCTTCATTGGCAGATAGTAGGGAGTGAACAGGATCTGACTGCTGAAAAAAACAGTGATCAGGCTGCACCTTTGAGTAGGGAAAGTTTACACACATTTATGGCCTGGCATACATTCTCAACTTAGTGGCACTACAGTTGCTAGCTGGGTACCCTGGATTTCATGATGCCCTGCTGCAAGCCAGTAAAATGTAGTCACTTAAGGAGGTTATACCCAGTGAATGTTCACCTTGCCAAAATGTTGTGGCCCCTAAAGCTGAATGCCAACTGCATTGTATGTGGTTGACCCACACGCTGGCCCTGCAGAAGAGGCTGCACTTGCAGCAGCAGGCTATCAATGAGCTCTGGTGATCTGGGATTTTTTTCACCACAATAGTGGCCTCTGATTCAAGATGCCTATACCTTTTTAGCGCTATTCAAAGAAGCAAACAGAAAGGTGGGCTGTGATTAGGTGGGGATCAGGGACACAATTACTCTGGTTTTCCTGTTAAAGCACACACTGGGTAGTGTAACAAACCAGGCACTGAAAGCAAGCGGAAGGTGAAAACTGACTTAATTCCTGTGAGGCACAAGCAGGCAGAGGAGAAGCACGAGGAGGTGGATTCAGATACTAGTGGTGGGGAGATTTAGGATATGGAACAGGCTCCCAGGGGTACATTTCACCCTAGGAGCTGTACATGGGTGGCATGAGATCCCTGAGAACACTATTATCCTCAGCGACTTGGGTTCCACTGAAAATTGGTGGTGACACATGCATCCATGCAGAAGTGCCTACCCAAGGACTTCACTTTCTTTGTGCTTGTATGTTACTCTCAGGTGACCCCCAATTTCATGAACAATCATCAGATGGCGAAGACCTCCGAATTAATAAATGGGTCAAAATACACTCTTTGAGCTTCATTATGAGTTCTCCAAAGGCCACAAACATCAAAGGAATAGCACAGGAGCATAAATAATAAGCACAGAAGAACATCAGAGATACAAAAGGCGAGATACAAAAAACAAAAAGACTCTCATCATACATATATACTGTATTAGTGAATGAGATCACTATTTTATTATATTATTCACACATATATTGGGGTGACGTTTTAGTTAGAATATGTGTACACTAGCATTGTTAGATTATTTTATATCAATTCATAGTCTTAGAAGCAGTGCTATTTTTTCTTATGATCATGGATGCTTAGGGGTTAAGCATTTTAAGCAGCAGCTAGGGGGGGCACACATATAAGAAAATATAACTTGCATAAGCAGTTTTATTCTGTACCGTCTAAATAAAGAATTGTGGCTCAATATGTCTGGGCCACCTTTCCTGTGTAATGAAACATGAAAAAAGGAAGCAGGACTCATGACTATGAGTCATGAAAGCAGATGGCATAAGTTACTCTAGTGACCATTTTGTGAAAGGTTAATCATCTGACCATTAATAAAATGTAATGATATGTAATGATATGAAATGTACACCCCTGTATTAACCACTCCCATCTTCCATATAATGATTGGTTAAGGATAATGTATATAAATTGTATACCCGCCCAGAATTATATCAGCTAGCTTTGGACATAACCTCTACATCATCTATGTTTGTGTTTACCAAGAAGCTATCTCCTCAGTACTGAGAGGGTCTTGTGAGTGTGGTAATTGCTGTGATTATACCTAGCTGGTCTTGTCAGGTATACGGAAATACCATTTTATTCTCTTCAGGGGTATGCCTTATTTCTCAGATTATCTGGGGGTCAAGGGTTAATGCAGACACCCTTAGAATTGAAGACCCCCTGGACTTTTGGATGTCCAGGCCTGACCGCTGAACAGAACTTGCCCAGGACACATTTGGGTTGCTGGCCTTCCCTGAAGCCACTGAGCTTTAAAATAGGGAATTCTGAGCAACTGCTTGCTTTGTGACAGAAAAACAAATCCATCTGTCCCCTGACACAATAAGACTAAGGCCTGAGAGTTCTAAATTGAGAGGTATAGGGGTACCATCATCCTAACAGTGACAATAAAAGGGGCAGCAGGAGACGATCCCCCCATATGTCTACATATATTGGAATAAATTGACTATCTTGGTACCCAATTGATTACAAATAAAGGTAAAAGGTGAATTGTAAAGTGTTGGTCTTCATTGGTAAGCAACAGTGTTATCTTGCCCCCCACATTACTGATTGTTGTACCATTTATCACTTTGCTGTATTACTGTCTGCTATTATGTGTATTAGGCTTTTGTTACAGACCTTACTTAATATTATTTCTCCTGAAGAAGTGGAGATATCTGTGAAACATGTAGAGGACTAGATTCACTACCCCTCCATTCTCAGTATGAGAACGGTGTTTTTAAATCTGTAACTGGATATTTGTCTTTTATATATTTTGCATCAATAAAAACTTTACTTTTACCTTTATTTGTAATCAGTTGCATACAGAGATAGTCCATTTATTCCAATATGTGGAGACATATGGGGGAATTGTCTCCTGCTGCCCCTTTTATTGTCCCTGACATAGTTGATTGACTGACATTTATAGAAATAAAAAAACAGCAGCTCAGGTTAATGAATGCATGCAGTTTGGTAAAAAAAAAAAAAAAAAAAAAATGATGCCACACACACCTAACCACCTTGCACCAAATGAAATCTCTGCATCCCCACTGCAAAAGTAAACAAAGGCACAAGTGACACCATTGACCAAATATAACCATGTGGCCTGGTATGATTCTGTGGGGGGCGCATACTTACCCCCCTCTTTTCCTGGCTGCATGCTTGGATAAGGGTCTGTTGTGGATTTTGGGTAGGACTTCATGCTTTTTTCCTTTTTTTATAAACTATCAGAGTTGTTTGCTTATAATCCCTAGGTGACAGCTGAAAGTGCTCAGCGGGGATAAATCGCTGGTGTTTTTTAGCGGGTGGCAGCTCCCTAGCAACCAGGAGGAAGCTGGTAATAATGCCACTGTTAAATGTTTCACATCACTCTGCAGCAGTTTGTTTGATCATTTGCACAGAAATTTCCATGGACTGCATACAGAAGTCTCCCTTATCAGGGTTGCTCACATTCCCCATTACTATTTGTGCTCGAGAAAGAGCCCTTGGCCATTTCAATTGAAAATGACATACCTCTGAGAAATGGTTGAATAAAAGCCTAATATGTCTGCTGAAGATGTTTTGCTGTTTTTATCACAGCTCCCTATTCTTATTTCATATTATTCGGTTTCATGCAAACTCATAAATGGCTTGTTGATATTGGAAATTCTGTATATGTGACAGTGCACAGTCCGCATGAGCTTTGCTGCTTAACTGCAGACAGGAAACAGGAACTTTATTATACAGAGAAAAGGCATAAAGTTTACTATAGAGCAGCTACAAACGTATGAACACTGCCATGTACTGGCTGAAGAATATAACTGTAGTTGTTGTACAAAAATAGATGAACAGTTTATTCTAACAGATATACATAAACCTCATGCTCAGAATTTATTATCTTGTTGGATTTGTATATCAACAAGCCCTTCTTGATATCAGGCCAATGTACTTTGTTGCAAAATAAACCAGGCATCTTCCGTGTAGCACCATTCTCTGGAACTCCAGTCATGTTTGGGCTGCTACATACACATTTTTAAACCATTTACATCACCTTGTAGTACTCAAAAGTGAAATTTGAGGGCAATTTGGGTGAAAATCATTCCAATACCAATGTTTTACTTTTAACTATGTATAATAATATGCAGTGTCCATTAAACTCTGCACACCAATACTACTGAAATTTAACACTCTGTATTATACATCATTAACTTTCATTCTGGAAGGTTTTTACAGGTGCAGTTAAAAGTGATCATAATCCTGTTACAATACTGTTCTTAGGTTTTATAGTTTTCTTAAAGCTAATCTCCAGGCAAACAGCTGAATACACAGTTAATTATATAAACGGCAGTTGTTTCACCCACCAAAGGGTCAGTATTTCTGCTTACCAGGTCCCCGTTTTCACACAGTCCTACCACACATTACAGCCTGCCTAGTGAAATTAATTTTCTCTGTTATAGTTAAGCAACACAGCTTTCAACTGGGCATTGAAAGAGCAGCAGTAGACTGTACATGTTATCTATATGTTATCTCCTTCTATCCACAAGTTCTTTGTCTGCACATTTAAATGCAAGACAATTGATTGGCTCCTAGTATTATTTATTTGCTATAAAGGGGATTACAAGAGGCTGAAAATAACTTAAATTGAATAATTTATAACAATTACATTTAAAATGCATTAAGCAATGACATTTTGCCACTCTACCTGTTTGGTGATATACTTTGAAGTCAATCAGGAAGGCAAAAATATAGTGCTTTAATGAGATTTTGTTGTAAAAAAAAGTATTGCAATATCTCCCTTGCTGACTGTTGTATTCAGATAATTGGCATTCACTTTTGGGCTGACCATTATCCACCAAGCCAACAGGGCCACCCACTGCTCAAATTAAATTTTTAGCAGGGATTGGCCAAAATCCGAGCTATATATGATAGGCTTTGTTTGGGACAATGAAAGTGATATTTGCAACAGCACTCTCCTGAAGAGTGGGACTAGTTAAGTGGTATTTGCAGAGGAATTGTTGAATTAGGGATGAAGGACATGATCCAGGGAGGGAGAAATGTCTAGGGACAATGAATTTTCTCCACTCTTTTGTTATCATTTAACAAACTGGCATTCTTTAAGTATGCTTTATATATGGTAGTTTACCTTTATGGCCCATTTACACTGGGGCATTACAGCAATGTGCGTTAAAAACTCACAATACCAGTTATGAGTGGTAAAGCACCCATCATGGTTCACTGTAGAGTAATTTATTTTGAATGCACAGCAATGCACCTGTTTAATAACAGACCTGCACTGCATCTCATAAAAAAAAAGGTACATACCGTATATACTCGAGTATAAGCCGAGTTTTTCAGCACATTTTTTTGTGCTGAAAGTGCCCCCCTCGGCTTATACTCGAGTCAAGCACTTTTCTGCAGCAAAAAAAAAAAATTTCCGACCCGACTTTGGGGCCCCGTATCTCGGGGCCACTTGGGTCTAGGAATCCCAAATTTGGTGTGCCAACCCAGTCGACCTGGCACTATAACATATCCAAAGATGGGGTTCCTAGCACTAGGTGGCCCCGAGATACGGGGCCCCAAATTCGGTTCGGAAAATGTCATTCTCTGCTGCAGAAAAGTGCTTGACATTTTCTGACCCGAATTTGGGGCCCCATATCTCAGGGACACTTAAAGATAGGAACCCCAAATTTGGCATTCAAACCCAGTTGAACTAGCACTACAACATATCCAAAGATGGGGTTCCTAGCACTAAGTGGCCCCGAGATACAGGGCCCCAAAGTCGGTTCAGAAAATGTCATTCTCTGCTGCAGAAAAGTGCTTGAGATTTTCTGACCCGAATTTGGGGCCCCATATCTCGGGGACACTTGGTGCTAGGAACCCCAAATTTGGCATTCAAACCCAGTTGAACTAGCACTACAACATATCCAAAGATGGGGTTCCTAGCACTAAGTGGCCCTGAGATACAGGGCCCCAAAGTCGGTTCAGAAAATGTCATTATCTGCTGCAGAAAAGTGCTTGAGATTTTCTGACCCGAATTTGGGGCCCCGTATCTCGGGGACACTTGGTGCTAGGAACCCCAAATGTTGTATTCCAACCCAGTGGAATTAGCACTACAACATATCCAAAGATGGGGTTCCTAGCACTAAGTGACCCCGAGATACAGGGCCCCAAATCGGTCAACTGTGTCCATCTGCATGGGCACAGTGAGGCTGCAAATGGGCATTGTTGACCCTCTTTTCCACTTACAGTAGCTGCGCATTTCTCACCCTAGGCTTATACTCGAGTCAATAAGTTTTCCCAGTTGTTTGTGGTAAAATTAGGTGCCTCGGCTTATATTCGGGTCGGCCTATACTCGAGTATATACGGTATCCAGTCTTCAGGTGTTACCGTTTTGGAAACATATTCATAATGAATGGACTGCATTAAAGCAAGGCATGCTAACACAAGACATGAAATACGTTTAGGATTATGGGATTTAGAATTGAAGGACTTTTCAGTTGCCACAAAATGTGCTAGATAATAATTCAAATGGATTGTTTCATTATTACATAAATCATGGTAAAAATCAACCATCAGTAAAAAAAAAAACAAATGAAGCAATGTCAGCACAAATGATTCAGAAAGTAATATATTATACAGTAGGTGTCCTCATGGCATAGATAATAATAGAGGATTTGGGCTTTTATTTCTCAGAAGCAAGTAGATACTTCAATGCATTTTGCAGTCAGCTTCATCAGTAAGATATTCTACTTCAACACACTGGGGGTTATTTACGAAAGGCAAGTCCACTTTGCAATACAAGTGCACTGCAAGTGCAGTTGCTCTAAATCTAAGGGGTAAATCTGAAATGAGGGGAAGCTCTGCTGATTTTATCATCCAATCATGTGCAAGCCAAAATGCTGTTTTTTATTTTCCTTGTATGTCCCCCTTAGGATCTACAGCCACTGCACTTCCAAGAGCACTTTCAGTACACTTGTAGTGCAAAGTGGATTTGCCTTTAGTAAATAATCACCACTGCATCATTGGTCATTTAGCTCAATAATATTCAATAATATATAAATAAATTCTTTACATACATATAAAAAACTCCCTTTTTAGGTTATTCAATATATTTTTTTTCCTTTTCTAGACCAAAAAACTGAGATTTGGGTACACCTTTTAATATCCTAAACCTGTTTTTACTTCTACTATTGATTTTAAAAGTAAGTCAAGTTACATCTCTGGTATTGAATTTGTCTTTGAAATGGCCTCGTTAGAAAATATGCTTATATATAGCTACCTTTTATTGTTTTTTGCATCAGTAGAGCGCTATTATATCTGCTTCTTTGTTCACCTCATGTGGCTCACAGTTTGGTCCTGTTTTATGGACTTGGGAAGTGGGGGAATTGGCTGCTGTGGGGATTTCCTGGGTGCCTTTTGGCTTACCCCAGGTGGGCGTGGTATGTGCGTTTGTCCTAGATCCTTTTTTAATACACTGAATCTGAAATGTTTAACATTTTGATGTGTTCTAATATCTTTATTGTATTCTAATATGTTTTTATTATGATACAGCGTGTGGAATATTATTTATCGTTCTGGGGAAGCTGACTGTGAAATGGATTGAAGTACATAGTTAGTAAGGTTGAAATATGATACCAGTCCTTCCAGCTCAACCTGTGGCGTGTGTGTGTGTGTATGTGAGTTTATGTCAATATTAAATCCAATATCCCTGTATGTTGCGATCGTTAAGATGCCCATCTAAAAGTTTTTTAACCACTTCAGCTCCGGAGGGTTTTACCACCTTCCTGACCAGGCCATTTTTTGCGATACGGCACTGCGTTGCTTAAACTGACAATATGCGGTCGTGCAACAATGTACCCAAATAAAATTGATGTCTTTTTTTCCCCACAAATAGAGCTTTCTTTTGGTGGCATTTTATAAAAAAAAAAGAGAATTTTGAAAAAAAAAAACATATTTACGTATTTCTTACATTCTGCTATAAAACATATCCCCAAAAAAATGTAAAAAAAATCGAATTTTTTCATCAATTTAGGTCAATATGTATTCTACTACTTATTTTTGGTAAAACAAATCCCAATAAGCGTATATTGATTGGTTTGCGCAAATGATATAGCTTCTACAAATGTTGGGATACTATGGGATACTTTTATGTAATTTTTTATTTTTTTAATTTTTTTTACTAGTAATGGCAGCGGTCAGAAATTTTTAGCAAGGCTGACATTGCGGTGGACACATTGGACACATAACTGACACTTTTGACACTTTTTGGGGACCAGTGACATTATTACGGTAATCAGTGCTGAACAAAAAAAGTTACTGTACTAATGACACTGGCAGGGAAGGGGTTAACATCAGGGGCAATAAAAGGGTTAAGTGTGTCCCTAGGGAGTGCTTTATAAATGTGCTGGATGTGCTTTCACTACAGGAAAACAATGATCCGTGTTTCTGCTTAGCAGAAACACAAGATCTCCATTTTCCCCACTGGCAGAATGGCGATCTGCCTTGTCCAACCACAGCGGGAGCGGGGCTCCAGTGGTGAGCATGCGCCCCTGAGCCGAAGGAAAAAAATCACATACAGGTACGTGATTTTGAGCTTAAGGGCCGCCCTGCCAAAGTATATGTATGTTGGATGGTCCTTAAGCAGGCAAAACTAGCAACACTCACTGCTGATACCACTAAGTACCTACTTGCTTCTAATAAATAAAAGCCAAAATCTGCTAATATTGTCTATCTCAGGAGGACACCTACTATATAACCTATTACTAGAGAACGTATCTGTATCATTTGTGCTGGCAATTATTTTTACTGATTGTTGATTGATTGATGATTTATGTAAACAATGATTTTTAATTACCTGAAAAGTCCCACAATCCTTAATTGCTTTACTTGTGTCTACATTTGCTAATTTGGTCTCCCCCACCCACCCCACTGCCCAATCCACCTTATTTCTCTTAAATACACATTGTCTATATTTAGAGCCCAAGATGCAAAATTTATTTTATTTCTAATTGATACAATGAACCTTGTTAAAAAGCAAGTCATTTACATTTTTTAACAAAACTGGTAATGTATTTGTTAGAAATGAATGTATTTACTATATCACTATATAACTGAAAAAAAACTTTTCTTTTTTTTGTTTCAAAACACATTTGAAAATATAAAATTCATGTTGCAAATGTTGCACATAAACACAGTATTATATGCTATATAATTTAACATCATATTGTGAAAAGCTATTGCTTCAATCTACAATCATCCATATACAGTGCCTTGCAAAAGTATTCACCCCCCTGGCTTTTTACCTATTTTGTTACATTACAGCCTTTAATTCAATGTTTTTTTTTATCTGAATTATATGTGATGGATCGGAACTCAATAATCTAAGTTTGTGAACTAAAATTAGAAAAATAAATACATAAATCTATTTTTCAAAAATAAAAAGCTGATAATTGGCATTTGCGTATTCACCCCCTTTGTTATGAAGTTCATAAAAAGCTCTGGTACAACCAATTACCTTCAGAAGTCACATAATTAGTGAAATGATGTCCACCTGTGCGCAATCTAAGTGTCACATGATCTGTCATTACATATACACACCTTTTTGAAAGGCCCCTGAGGCTGAAACACGTAAGCAAGAGGCACCACTAACCAAACACTGCCATGAAGACCAAGGAACTCTCCAAACAAGTAAGGGAAAATGTTGTTGAGAAGTACAAGTCAGGGTTAGTAACCTATGTGATAAGGTCGCTCACCCTTATAGCCGGTGACCTGAGGCTTTGCACAATAAGCCAAAGCTAGTGGAGGAATTCTTCTGTCTAGGTAGAGAAAAGTATGGGTTGGCAGAGGTTGTACCAGGGGATCCTAGTGTCTCTGTCCAGTCAGAATCTGTGTCTGTGAGGCCCTTTGTGGTGTCAGTGTCCCCGCAGTCTGTGGTCTCCCAGTCATTGTCAGAAAGTGTGGTTGTCAAGTCTGTGTCTGCACCTATTGTTTCTCCTAGTGTAGTGAAGGCAGCGGAGGGTGCTGGACCAGCGTGTATGGTGGTGCCAACCCCTCCTCCTCGGCGTGGCAGAAGTGCAGCTGGAGGTCAGCGGACACAGAGGGGTGGAGTGAGGGATGGATTGGATGATGGTGGAGGGGGAGGTAGGAAGGGAATGAGGGTGGCTGGTGCAGAAAGCAAGGTGAATGATGTGGAAGTCGGGGTGAATGATGTGGGGTGAGGAGTTAATGAGGGGGTTGGGAATCGCATCCTGATGTTGATTAAATCTCAAAAGGTTTCTTAGCCTGGATTGTGTTTAAGTTGAGGTTCGGGGTTTGTAGTCTCTGTAGCTACCGTCTCCCCTTTATCGCTTTCTCCATGATCCCTCCTGCTGGAATAAGGGTATTTTGATATTCTATGCTTGGGAGAACCATAACAACGATTTCTCCAAATCTACCCATATGAGAAAATGGAAAAAACAACTGGGAACATCCTTTCCTGAGAAAACTTGGCAAAATAAATTTAATGTGATGTACTCAGCCTCCCATTGTGTAACTCACTGGGAATTATTAAAAAAATCAATCCACCACTTAAGCTTGCTGAAGTTTATCCTATGAAAAAAGCTCTGTGTTGGAGGGTATGCAGAGAAAGTGGTTCTCTTTACTGCATTTCATGGATAAGCAAATTGTTAAGATCATTCTGGAATAAAGTCTTTTGCATAGTGTTCAACATAACAGGAACCCTGATTGACCCAAATCCTGCCTTAGCCTTACTGCACCTAGGAATCCATGACCTGCCCCCTAATCTTATACCGGTACTCATTTACTTATTCTTAGCTGCAAAACTCACTATCACGAAACTATGGAACTCAAACCAAGCACCTTTGGTCACAAACACTATTGCCACACTTAACCATCAGTGCAAAATTGAGAAATTACTGTTGATTATTACCTTTACTGTTTGAAAGTTCCATGATGCTTGGTCAATATGGCGTTCTAATTTGAGATGTACTGTCAAGTTTTGATGACACCCACTTGATGATGGCTTGTACTCTGTACCTCAACACCATGCCTGCTACCTTTGGTTCTCTCATGCTCATAGGGAAGTATAATTGTAGGAGAATATGTTATTTGTATTATGTATACACTCAAGTATTGGGTTTCCTTTATACCAATTACACACTTTTGGAGAGTGAGACCTGTTTTTCATTGAGCAGTCAGTACAACCTAAACACAGGGCAGGGGAGATTCCAGGTCAGTGCTATGTAAGCTTTAGTATACTGTTGGTGGTGTCCTAGTATTTGGTCTATTACCCTCTGGAATGTAGTGGTGACATTTTGTAAGGATTTTACAATCATTTGACACATGTGCCTTCCCATCACTTGCACTTCGGTGCATGAGCTAGCGGCCGACAAAGCTTGTTATCACTGAAAGAGAAGTTTCCTTCCACATGCCCAAACTCCTGGTAATGGAAACATTTAATATTTCCCAACATTCAACATTTAATATAAATAAAATATAATAAAAAGTTAGATATTCTAAAGGGCACTGACTTTCCTGATTTGGTATGCCAATCTCAAGGACTTACACCAAAAGTCCCACCCCCCCGGTCTGTATACCATTCTTACCCAAGGTTTTCTCTAAAACAGTCTTGCTGTTTGCTGGACTATGGCTTTGTTTGGGCTTACAGAGGATACAATTAGGTCCTCAGCCACAAGTACCTCTCGATGACCTCCACCAGATGATTGGCTGATTTTGCATCCCCTTGGCTCACCTATTTTTTCATTATGATAGGTAAGGACCTTAGGTAGCAATTCATGACTATCCACTTAATGATCTGTGTACCTAGGGCCGACCATATTTCTTTTGTGACTGTAGCAGTGAACGCAGGGCCTTGATCACTCTCTATCACCTCGGGTACCTCATATCTGCAAACCACCTCCAAAAGCAATTTTTTATCCTAGGTTTTCCCTGTCTGATTTGTAACTGGGTAAGCCTCGGGCCATCCTGTATACATGTCTACCACCACCAGGGCATACTCAAATCTGCCACTCTTTGGCATTTGTATGTAATCAATCTGTATCCTCTGGAAGGGGTAGAGCGGTCTTTCTGAGTGTTTCGGGGGTGATTTTTCTAGCCTTCCGGGGTTGCATGCTAGGCAAATGTGGCAGGACTTGCAGTATTGATTAGTTAAAGTAGTTATTCCTGGAGCTACATAATGTTTGTTTATAAGTGAGTTTATCAATGTCTTTGAGAGATGGGTTGCTCCATGGGCCCATTGTACTACAGCTGGGTACAAAGTTCTGGGGAGACATAGGCAAGTTCCTACTGTCCAAAGATCATCCACCCGTACTGGAAACAGAGGGGTATTACACGGGGAAGTACAGGGTATTAAGGCACCATTCCCCAGCAAGACTTTTATCTGCTCGATAATCACCTGGGTCTGGATCCGTTTAAGTGGGTATTGGGCCTTTCTGGGAAGAACAGCCCCTGGTTTTAGAAGGACCACTACCGGGGACCGACAATCTACCTACATCCTCCGGACCGGTGGACCAGAGGTGGGATGGTATTTTGTCAAGGAAATGTTCTGGGATAGGGGTTGGTGAGACCTGAAGGGTCATCAGTATGGGGAGGGAACACAATGCTGACGTGTCTCCCTCACTCAGGGCAGTGGATACGGAGATGGACCCATCGGCATTATATGAGATGGAGGCCTGAAGCCTGAAAAGAACAAAAATTGAAGAAGAAATTGAGGGGACAGGTGTTTGAGACAACAAATCCGGATAACAATGCCGAGGTAGTGCCCACCTGTAGTGGTCTTGTGAGGGGGCTGGACCGAGATATTCTGTCCACTCCCACACATGACACATCTATTGAGGATAAGGAGGAGGTATCTGGGAGCATGCTACGGGCCGTGCCTGTGTCCACGAGAAAACAGGTGGTGTGTCCCTCTATAGGAATCATAATGTTTGCTAGAGGTCCCACCGCCGATCAGGTGGAAAACGTCATCATCGGTAGGGAAGTGGAGGAGTCAGAGGACACAGGTTTGCCACTTTCCTAACTGAGGAGTTCCGGTTGCTCCCTCCGGGGGGGGAGAGGAAAAGCCCTGACGTTCGGGTGCTGATCATACCTAAAGTTTGTGTGCTGATCATACCTGAAGTTTAGGTGTTGATCACCTCCGGCCATATTGAAGGAGGGGTATCTTCTAGGCTGTCTGGGGGCCCTACAATCCCTCCTCTAGTGACCCGGTGTCTTGCAGTTATAGCAGACAACAGGGGGTCTTTGGGGCGGGGTGGGAGTCACAGTCATTGGCGGGTTGGGAGTCACAGTCATTAAGGGTGTTACTTCCTTGAGTGTTTGTTGTGTTTCCAGACCTTTTGTAACAGGCAATAGGGCTTCTAAGGTTAATATCCTGTACTCTGGTCAGGCCACTATCGGCCCCTTCCATATCGGTTCTTTAAAACCTGCTACGAAAGCACTTGATATGGGCTTTGTTATGTAAAGAAATTTCTAGATATGTAAAGACCTAAATGAGTCTTATGTAAAATTTCTCCACTGATTCCATCAGGTCCTGTGTCAAATCATGTATGCTAGTTGCTTGATCTGCTAGTTTACCCATTCCTTTAACTGGTCACAAAATACAACCCCTGAGTAGAACTCGCTCTCCTACCGGGCATTAGTAAAATGTTTCTCTATTATGGGCGAATAGGCATCACCTGCTTTTATTTCACAAAAGCTGGCTAAGTCCCTCCATGCCGACGAGTATGTCTTTTGGATTTGTGCAATCCAACGGTAGAACGGCATGGGCTGCCGCTTGGGGTCAGGGAGGGAAACTACTAGGGTGGATGCTTCTGAGGGGGAAAAGGTGGCATGCATAAGCGGAGCGTTTACGGATGAGGGCGGCTGGGCCCTGGGTTCCAGGTTATCAGGTCCTTCAGGTTTTGTAACCTACTCCTCTCATCAGGACCATCCCAGATTGTACCCGCTGGGTACGCATAGGAAGGTTTGCTTAAGGGCGGTGGTGGTGCTGCTGCAGGAAGTGCTAGTGCCCTAGCCGGTGTAGAATGATGGGGTCCTGACACAGGAGCATATTGGGCAGAGGCAGCAGATGGTTGGGTTACAGAACCTGGTATCGAAGGCATCACTGGGGCAATGGCAGGTGGGCAGTAAAAGCTGCCATCTGCGTTCAATACCGGGCACAGGGTGTAAAGGGGTTGGGATGGCCGGGATGGTGAGACCGGAGGAAGGGCTGTTTGCAAGAGGATGGACTTCCGGAGGAGGTCCTCCAACTTAAAACTGCATTCGGGGCAGAGCCCGGGGCGGTTAGGGTATCCAGACCTCCCACATTCCTCACACGCTCACTTGGGGCCATCATCATAGGGTTGGCAGTCTTTTTCCTTTATGTTATACATACATTAATTCCTCCTTGTTTTGTATTTCCTGTTCCACCCACCCCTCCTTCATTAATCCCTTTGCCACCCTGAACCAGGCTTCTGCTGCTAACACCAAATCATTCTTTGTCAACAACCCTTTCTTTTCTATCAACGCAACTCTCCATACTTCCGGTTGCAAGTGTCCACCATTTTTGCATATACCAGTAACTTTCATTAACTTCTTCCATCCTTTCACATTCTGTTCCCCTTCCGGCGCAACCTCTAGGTCATAAGGCTAAACTACCCTCTCCTGGTCTAGTAAGATTCTGTCCCATTCTTACTCCTTCCCTTATTTATTTTTCCATCTCTGTTGTGAGGGGGGGTCCACTCTCGCCAACTCAAATGCTAGATTCGCAACTCTGTGCTGTGAAGAGTTTTAAATAGCCCGCTCAGATACTAGGTAAGGCTCAGCTTAAAAATAAGCTCCAAATATAATTAGGCTGAGTTAGTAAAAACTCCAGTCCTCTTAATCAAAAGTTACACCCAGGTTTAAATTTAGTTGTAAACTAGCTGTGGTGTTCGACATTTAAATGTCTGTAAAAAGAAACCACAGCAGAGCAACCCTTTTTTTTTTGTTAAAAGAAGCTCTAGCCCCTCCTTCACAAAAAGGTGTGGGGGGGGGGGGGGGGGGCTGACTCTATCTTTGCAGCCAAGAGTGGAGAAAAAAAAACTGACAAGCTTTCTGTCTGTGTAAAAAAAAAGGTGGGGGCCAGACTACTCCTTACTCCTGTCCCAAAAAAATTAACGTTTAAGGTTCACACTATAATGGACATGACTGTAAATACTTTAATATCTTCCAAACAGGGGTTTAAGGCCCAATATACCTCCTGGATATCCTCCCAGTACCACCTTAACTAAACCCCATCTATCTTCATGCACAGCAAACATTAATTCACAAAAACAATTATAACATGACATACTATTTCAGCCCTTCTGTCTGTATGAAGGTAATATTTATCCCCAAACCTTCTTGGTTCGTATTTACCCACTCTCACCTTAGTGAGGTGTATATATATATATATATATATATATATATTTTTTTTTTTTTTTTTTTTTTTTTTTTCTGACACCATCTCTTCTAACCAGAATTCTTTAAGGAACCTGATGAGGAATCTTTGTGTCTATATATTTATATATATTTTCGGACACCCTCTCTCTAATCAGAGCCCGTTAAGAACCCTGACAAGGAATCAATATGTCACCCCTTCTCATACAGACATCCACTGAAATAGCCACATTCAATGCAACATAAAACATAACATAAAATATCAGCTGGCAGAATAGGTTGACAGGTTCTCATAAATGTGCCTTGGACAAGAATTTACCCATCTTTGGTGGCTTGCAGCAGCAGATGAACTGCGAGTGGAACTGAGGGTGACCAGGCGGGAATCACACAGGTAAGGAATATAACACTCTTCTCTTACCGTGCTTCGAAGTTGATCAGGCCTCCTTCCGTCAGCCACGCCTCAATTTGCTGGCAGTCATCTGGGTCGGCTGCTTCCAAACCACAGTCCAAGCCTCACATTGGTGCGTCAAATTGTTATGGATTTATTTCTGGTCCAAAACCAGAATGTATCTCCTATTCTGTCTCTGACTCTAATTCAATGTGATGTGAGTGCATGCAAAAGAATCCACACTGAAACGGTGCTCAGTATAAAACTCCTCTCAACTCCGCTCTTTATTCAAATTAACTGCTCTTTTTTAGTCAAAGTGACATAACCAAACGTCCTCACATATGTGTGTATCTGATTGGTTCATCTGTATATCATCCTCTTCCAGTCCAACATCTGTCTCCAGACACTGAGTGCATTCCAGGATATGGGCTCTATCTTGCTTACACGGTGGGAGGGGGGGGTGGAGTGAGAACAAACATCTGTTTGTACTTTTGAGTAAGGAAATCTGCTGGCTTGTTACTGTGAATATACATATATCTTCATATACATATATATAAATATATATACAGTGGTGTGAAAAAGTGTTTGCCCCCTTCCTCATTTCCTGTTCCTTTGCATGTTTGTCACACTTAAGTGTTTCGGAACATCAAACCAATTTAAACAATAGTCAAGGACAACACAAGTAAACACAAAATGCAATTTGTAAATGAAGGTGTTTATTATTAAAGGTGAAAAAAAATCCAAACCATCATGGCCCTGTGTGAAAAAGTGATTGCCCCCTAAACCTAATAACTGGTTGGGCCACCCTTAGCAGCAACAACTGCAACCAAGCGTTTGCGATAACGTGCAATGAGGCTTTTACAGCGTCCTGGAGGAATTTTGGCCCACTCATCTTTGCAGAATTGTCCTAATTCAGTTACATTAGAGGGTTTTCGAGCATGAACGGCCTTTTTAAGGTCATACCACAACATCTCAATAGGATTCAGGTCAGGACTTTGGCTAGGCCACTCCAAAGTCTTCATTTTGTTTTTCTTCAGCCATTCGGTGGTGGACTTGCTGGTGTGTTTAGGATCATTGTCCTGCTGCAGAACCCAAGTTCGTTTCAGCTAGAGTACACGAACAGATGGTCGGACATTCTCCTTCAGGATCTCTTGGTAGACAGCAGAATTCATAGTTCCTTTTATCACGGCAAGTCTTCCAGGTCCTGAAGCAGCAAAACAGCCCCAGACCATCACACTACCACCACCATATTTTACTGTTGGTATAATGTTCTTTTTCTGAAATGCAGTGTTCCTTCTACGCCAGATATACTTGGACACACACCTTCCAAAGAGTTCCACTTTTGTCTCATCGGTCCACAGAATGTTGTCCCAAAAGTCTTGGGGATCATCAAGATGTGTTGTGGAGAAATTGAGACGAGCTTTGATGTTCTTTTTGCTCAGCAGTGGTTTTCTCCTTGGAACTCTGCCATGCAGGCCATTTTTGCCCAGTCTTTTCCTGATGGTGGAGGCATGAACGCTGACCTTAACTGAGGCAAGTGAGGCCTGCAGTTCCTTGGACGTTGTTGTGGGGTCTTTTGTGACCTCTTGGATGAGTCGTCACTGCGCTCTTGGGGTAATTTTGGGCGGCCGGCCACTCCTGGGAAGGTTCACCACTGTTCCATGTCTTCGCCATTTGTGGATAATGGCTCTCACTGTGGTTCGCTGGATTCCCAAAGCTTTGGAAATGGCTTTATAACCCTTTCCAGACTGATAGATCTCAATACTTTCTTTCTCAATTGTTCCTGAATTTCTTTGGGTCTCGGCATGATGTGTAGCTGTTAAGGATCTTCTGGTGGACCTTACTGTGTCAAGCAGCTCCTATTTAAGTGATGCCTTGATTGTGAACAGGTGTGGCAATAATCAGGCCTGGGTGTGGCTAGAGAAATTGAACTCAGGTGTGGACAACCACAGTTATAGTATGTTTTAACAAGGGGGGCAATCACTTTTTCACACAGGGCCATGATGGTTTGGATTTTTTTTCACCTTTAATAATAAACACCTTCATTTACAAATTGCATTTTGTGTTTACTTGTGTTGTCCTTGACTATTGTTTAAATTGGTTTGATGTTCCGAAACACTTAAGTGTGACAAACATGCAAAGGAACAGGAAATGAGGAAGGGGGCAAACACTTTTTCACACCACTGTATATATATATATATATATATATATATATATATATATATATATATCACAAAAAGAGGGAGAAAATAATAAAAGTATGAAAGACAATATTAGAGAGAGGGAGAGGGAGACATAATACAGTAATTTTATTAGATCCACTACACCACCTTACCAGCTCTTACCTGGAAAAGACAGTGATTGCCCAGCTCCATGCTATCCATAAGCACATGTTATACAAAACACCAGTGCTCATGAAAGCGGACACTAGTGTGTTCTTGCTTGACCCAGCTCGTATCTGCTCTGTGTACTACCATGTGTGGCCTAGCTTTCGCTGACCCTGTTCTTTCCTCACTGTGATTGTGTAACCTGGACCCTGATCTAATTGGACCCTGATCTACTCAAGTAGAGACTACGCCTCTGCCTTATCAGACACCCTGTTACTACATGGCCTGCTCTGAGCTGCTACATTTCAGTCTCAGTGATGCTCTACTTACATCTGCAGTGGTGCAACACAAGCACCAACAAGCCTCCTCTGACTATAGTCCCGCTTGTGGTATTTTCTTTTTATCACTGCACTCTTTAGTATTTAGTATATCTACTGTATACTGTTTCACTGTTACCTATACATGTCCTGACAATAACCCACAGCATCCTTAGATTCCAAATCAAAATAGGATTTTGGCAACTCACTGGTTAGCAAGGGGGGCACCTATCCTGCCCACTGTGTCTTGGAGAAGCCATCCCTCTCAGCAATTCTTTCAAATGTTACCAGAAAGGCCACTGAATCATCAGGAGCTGACGTTTGAATACAAAGTGACCAATATCTACGAGTTTGTCAGGAGACCTTTTTTTGTCTGCACCACCTCTGTCAAATTATTCTGGTCCTTTTTAGCACCTGTGTTTTCAGCTGCAAAGCATTGATCTGTTGCTGAACCTATTTGTGTAGCACCAGTGCCTTCTTCTGTAGACCATTATTATGTCTGGACAGGGCAGCCATCAGAAATGTTGGGGCCCCCTTACACAGCTTTAGGCCTGGACCCCCTGGGCCTGACCACCAACATTTCCCAAGGCCTGTCCACTGGCCATCCCACCAAATTCGCCCACTGGCCATCCCACTGAATCCTTCAGTGCACCCACTTTTGTTTTAACACTCCTAAAAACTTAATTTAATACATTAAATTGTAAGTGTATTCCAAGCCATCAGTCTTCCTCTCTCTTTACGTGCAGCCCTCTCTCTAAAAGAATGCAACAGCTCTGCCTCCTATAAAAAAAAAGAAAAACACCCACTTCCTGTCACATACACAGCAAGGCATCAACGAGCTGTTACCAGGGCTTCGGAGCCGCAAACATATGTTTGGTTCATTTGCGGACAAACGAACACCCGATGTTCGCGTTCGAATTTACGTCTGAATCAAACATCGGGACCATCCCTAAACAACACATTGTAATTCCAAGTGAATGCATGTTCATATAACCTATCAAATCAGATTGTGGTACTAACTAGGGATGAGCTGAACGTAACTGAGCTATGTTCCAGTGCCAAATCCAAACCTCATTGAAGTCAATGAAAGCAGAATGTTAAAATCAGTAGTGATCATTTAAGGGATAGTCAAATAAATGGTACTGGGGCCTGGGAACTGCCCTGTGGAACATGTACCAAACATTTATTTTTAATTCAATTTGGTTGGTTTGGTTTTCGAAATAAACGAAAAAATAACGAAAATTTAAAAAAAAAATGTTTTTCTTTGTTTCTGCTATAACATTTTGAAAATAAAAAAATCTTATATTATAATAATACATAATAAAAATTTAGGCCAAAATTTATTCTGTTACATTTCTTTGGTGAAAATAGTCCAAATCAGTGTATATTATTTACATGATGTACATGCTGTACAGTACATAGTGTCACCAATTCTTCAAAAAGACTGTTTGGGACCTCACTGCAAAGTATATTCCCATGGGCAGTAAGTTTAAAAGGCTAAAAATAAAACCTATGTGGCTCACGGTCAAAGTTAAAAAAGCTATAAACAATAAGAAAAGAGCTTTTAAAAAATATAAAAATTAAGGAACACTAGTGTTGTTTAAATGTTACAAAGAATTTAACAGAATATGTAAAAAGGAAATCAAGGATGCAAAAATTCAAAACGAACGACAGATTGCAAAAGATAGTAGGACAAACCCAAAAAAAATCTTCAAATATATTAATAGTAAAAAGGTCAGGTCTGAGCATGTAGGCCCTTTACAAAATAATCTAGAGTGGGTGACTGGGGACAAAGAGAAGGCTAATTTATTAAATACTTTCTTCAGCTCTGTGTATACAAAAGAGCATGGGGGAGCTCATGTTCATAATTGGGGTGGTATTGACACAGCCCCGAATGATCCACAATGGCTCAAAAGTGATATGGTCCAGAAATATTTAGACAGAATAAAGGTGGATAAAGCACCTGGACCAGATGGCATCCACCCACGGATCCTAAAAGAATTGAGCTCTGTAATTTCAAAGCCATTGTATTTAATTTTTAAGGACTCATTAATGACGGGAATAGTACCACTGGATTGGCGCAGGGTGAACGTGGTGCCTATATTTAAAAAGGGAACAAAGTCTCTACCAAGTAACTATAGACCTGTTAGTTTAACTTCTATAGTCGGAAAGATACTGGAGCGTTTAATAAAAGACCACATAGACTAGTTCTTGCTGGAAAAAAACATTTTAAGCAACAGACAGCATGGATTCATGAAAGACAGAAGTTGTCAGACAAACCTGATTTCTTTTTATGAAGAGGTAAGTAAAACCTTGGACAGAGGGGTGGCGTTGGACGTGGTATACTTGGATTTAGCAAAAGTGTTCTATACAGTTCCCCACACACGGTTCATGTGTAAGGTCTACAGGCTTGGAAATATCAGTTTGTAAATGGATAGAAAACTGGCTAAATGACAGAATTCAGAGAGTAATGGTTAATGATTCTTACTCTGAATGGTCTAAGGTTATCAGTGGTGTACCCCAAGGTTCAGTGCTTGGACCCTTACTTTTTAATATCTTTATAAATGATATTGGGTCTGGAATCAAAAGTAACATTTCTGTCTTTGCAGATGACACCAAGCTATGCAGTGGAATAACGTCTTTACAGGAGGTCTCCAATTATTACAAGCCGACATCAATGCACTGTCTAATTTGGCGACTATGTGGCAGATAAGGTTTAATGTTGATAAATGTAAAGTTATGCACTTGGGGGCTAAGAATATGCATGCATCATACATGCTAGGGGGAGTACAACTGGGGGAATCCATAATGGAGAAGGATCTGGGGGTTTTGGTAGATCATAAGCTCAATACTAACATGCAATGCCAAGCTGCAGTTTCCAAAGCAAGCAAAGTCCTTTCTCGTATTAAGAGAGGTATGGACTCCAGAGAGAGAGAGATAATTTTGCCCCTGTTCAAATAATTAGTAAGACCTCATCTGGAATATGCAGTTCAGTTTTAGGCACCAGTTCTCAAAAAGGATATCGGGAGAACTGGAGAAAGTGCAGAGAAGGGCAACCAAACTGATAAGAGGCATGGAGGAACTCAGCTATGAGGAAAGATTAGAGGAACTGAATTTATTCACTCTTGAGAAAAGGAGAATAAGGGGGCATATGATCAACATGTTCAAATATATAAGGGGTCCATATAGTGAACTTGGTGTTGAGTTATTCACTTTACGGTCAAGACAGAGGACAAGGGAGCACTCTTTACGTCTGGAGGAAAAGAGATTTCATCTCCAAATACGGAAAGGTTTCTTCACAGTAAGAGCTGTGAAAATGTGGAATAGACTCCCTCCAGAGGTGGTTCTGGCTAACTCAGTAGATTGCTTCAAGAAAGGCCTGGATGCTTTCCTAAATGTACATAATATAACTGGGTACTAACATTTATAGGTAAAGTTGATCCAGGGAAAATCCGATTGCCTCTTGGGGGATCAGGAAGGGATTTTTTTCCCCTGCTGTAGCAGATTGGAGCATGCTCTGCTGGGTTATTTTTTTTGCCTTCCTCTGGATCAACTGTGGGTATAGAATTGGGTATATTGGATTGTACGATATTTTTTATTTTTATTTATTATTTCTTTTTTTTACGGTTGAACTGGATGGACGTGTCTTTTTGTCAGCCTAGCTAACTATGTAACTATGTAACCAGTGCAGAACAGCGTGATCATATAACTGGTGTGGTGGTGATCAGGGACACTGACTGGTGACAGTATGCAAGAAAAATATATTTATATTTTTTTGAATTTTTTGAAAATGTTTCTTTCTTTTGTATTAATTTTTTATTTCTTTTTTTACACAGTTGTTGTACTTGCTCCACAATTCCCCAGTTTGGATAGGGAAAAAATGGTTCCAAAAAATAGAGACCCTTTTTAGGGAGTTAATATGGAAGAAGGGCCAGGCCAGGATCAGCCTACAAACGTTGAAGCTGCCAATAAATGAAGGGGGAATGGCTGTTTCCCATCCGTATAGCTATTTTTTAGCAGCTCAATTGCAGCAAAGTATGCAAGAAAAAAATATTTATATTTTTTACATTTTTTTTGAAAATATTGTTTTCTTTTGTATGTATTTTTTTATTTTTTACATACAGTGAACAGAGCAATACAGTGTTACCATAGTAACATTGTACTGCTCTGGGGAGGTGATCAGGTTTTCTATTTTTTTTTTTTTACACAGTATGATTGCTTATAACTGTGAATTTTACAGTTATAAGCAACCATTTTCTTTCTGAGTGAAAACTATTCATTCAGTGTTTGCTACTGTGATTAGCTGTGATTGGTCACAGCTAATCACATGGTACAGGTGGGATGTGATTGGCCCTGTCTGTACCATGTGATCACTGTGACCAATCATAGAGCTCATCACAATAGTACACAATGAAAGGCATGAATCAAAGCCTTTTATTGTGTACAATTGTCATGTGATCTGCTGTGATTGGCTACATGGTACCAGCAGCAGGCCGGTACAGTGATCTGTCTTCGGATGTGTCCAGTGGAAACAGTGGGTACCAGAGTATGTCATATGATGTCCTCCCAGGATAACAGGGCTCCCGCTTGGCCATCAAATTACAATAGGCTAGGCAGGATGGGGTTAATAATGCTTAAAAGTTAACATTAAAAATACAAAACTCCTTTAAATAACATACCTGGTGGATGCCTTGAACCTTCCTGTGAAGTAAAGTAACTGGCCATTGTATACAACTTACTACTAAAAAATGTCAGCAAAACTGACATTTACAAAAAAAGGCCAATTAAATTGCCAATAAATGACAGCAATTAGGTGCTTCATTCTGTTTGTAAATAAAGCAGCCAGGGAATTCCATCATGTATCCTAGATCCTTATACGGGATGATGGTCTAGTACAGTTAAATGTGTAAATGGCAGAACCCACACAAAGCAAAACTCCATGTGGAGGTCCCTCTAAAAATACATATCAGATCATTTTCCTTGATGAGGGTCTGAGATGGATGCCAAGGGGGACTGGTGTGGGGTTCACCCAAAAAAACAGATCCTTCAATCTATATTTACTGTAGGTAATGAAGTCAGTCAATATCTCGACCCCTTCATTTACATAGCTGAGTGTTCCCAGAAAACAAATGAATGGGGCCAGGTGTTATCATTCAGGATGTGGCGGAAGGCAACATCTGCTGCTTCCTTGACAGTGGAAGAAGGAAGCTGTCATATTTAGTAGCATTAGAAAAAATTACTATGTATGATGTTCGGCTCCTACTGAGCACACTAAATGTCCATAGTTCAGACAAACATCCGAACAACCAAAGTTCAGTCTGAACCCGTGTTTGGACCGAAGCAGGAGCTCATGCCTCTTTGTAACAATTCAGATTAATAGAGATCTTACATAAACACTTTACCTTCACTTTCTTCCAATTCCTGCTATCTAAACTCCACCTTATTCCTATTACACATACAATAAGTGACCTATAGACGTTTTGCTAACCAATGTGAATATTTAGATTCATCCTAGGATAGGGGACTGGTCTCTGGCAGGAAGGCATGTCTTGGTTTATCCTTCAGTAAGGGCATTTATCTCCCTGCATACCTGTGGTAAAATACCAAAAAATATTCTTCACGCTATTTTTAATGCTTCTATGCCACACTGTTATAGCTATCTTATGTTGTAAGAAATCACATTTCCTTGTAGTGCCTTTTTCACAACACAAATTTTATGGCAGATTTAGCAGATGTAATGTGAATATAAAAACATTTAAAGAATGGGATATATTTAAATGGTACATCATTAATAGATTTTTCTACAACAAAGCTCAACAAACATTTATTGCACAATCATGGATTGAACTTAGGGACAATACAATGAAACATTCCTAAGGTTGTTAATTTATCAAAGATAAGGTGCACAGAATTGAAAGCAGCTATGTGCTCTGCTCACTGCACAGTAACGTATTGCAAAAAGAAAATCAGTTACCAAAATAACCTACCGGAGATGATTACAGTACTATATTGTGTTTTTTTGTGGAAGCAGGTGCATTTTAACATCTTATGACTTAACATAAATGCAACAGTGGAAAATTAGCATTAGGCAGGGGTGACTATAAAGCTTCAGTTTTCTCCATCAATATGTTTTCAGTGATCCCAACATAGAAATGTAACTGAATGAACCACAGATTTATTTACAGCCCAGATTGAAATACTTGGGTGCTTTCTTGATGTGCAGGACATGACCCCTCTTGGCTTGCTATAATTATAAACCATATTCATTCATCACACGTTATCCTAACGCTGTCAGATATACTCTGCCATTAGGATGCATCCAGAAATTTAACTCAAAGTAAGATTTAGCAGAGGTCTGAGAGAAGGCAATGGTTGTCTTCAAATAGCACCATTAGATATAAGACCTCTGAAATCAGATTCATGAATGTCACGTTGACTAGGAGAAAAAAAAATGAAAATGAAAATGTTCATATCTGTGTCTTTTAGAAAAAATGTAGCAAAAAACAGGAATAAATATGTGGTAAAGAATAATTTAGACAGTCATTTGGGCACTGCCATTTTCAAAACGCATAATATTTAATACTTTTGTCCTAAGTCAAATAAAAATTTTCAAACATTGTACATGGTATTTATACGCAAAGTCTTATTTACCAAGTTAATACTATTTACATTCACAGAAGACTAGGGATTTGGCTTGTTTTTAATGTAATTTGAAATTCAGTCTGCAGCTCTGTTTGGATTCCATTATATTGTCAAGTCTCAATGAATAAGCATAACATGAAACAGAAACTTATATACCTAATTATACTTTTATTTATTTTACAGGAAACGATATGCCATGGGTGCTATGGAAATGTAAATAGCTTATGCTATTTTTCAAACATGGCAACCATGTTAATAATTAGTTGTAGAAGTGATGCACATCTGGTAGGTAGTTTATCTTCATTTGCATATTGATTCTTTGCTGCCAGTTTCAGGAAGAACAAGTAAAGCTTTGGATTTTATTTCAATTCCTTAAACTGATATAAACCTATTTGGGGAAAACACATCTAATTTTTATTTTGCAAATTCTAGTATAAATAGTATATTGTAATAACATATCTTCCAAAACAGGCATTGTTTCCCTAGAATTTAATAAAAAAATTGTAGTTACGGATAAGAAAGGAATATAATAAAAGTACAAAACAGAATACTAACAACCAAGACTATAAGCCAGGCTTAATCAGTGAGCATTATTTTCCAGTGGGCAATGCATTTTTGAACATATGAATTCCCCATAGCAGATTTTACTTAGGCCAAAGTGTTAGGTGTCATCTCTCATCTCTATACATGTATGACTGACAGGGTTCCATGTACAGATCCCCAGCTGAATACTTGTTTTTGTGCTGTGAAGTACCTGTTTAGCTTCACTCCAACTGACAAGACTGCCTAGATCTATTGTGGGCCAGGTTTTGGATGGAGATGCAATTGGAGGCTTCTCTATCAGGTACATATCAGTATGGCATAAAACCTTTGTCATATTGTGCAGAAAACACAATAGAAAAATAACGTCATTGAAATTCTCTTCTCTGAGTGCTATCTTCTCCCTGGCTTCTCTTTTTTTTAAACTGGCATGCAGACCCCAGAGGTCGCCCAAAATACATAGCAGAGCCTTACATATTGTAGAGATCCTCTGGAAAGGTCTGTGCACTTTTTTTTTTAAAGAAGTCAGCAATTAAGTTTTATTTTCTGGCATTTCAGACTGTGTCGTTTTTTTTTTTTTTATTGCAAATGTTTGGTTGATTTTAAGAGGATACCTAACGCAAGAAAAAAAAAAAAAATATATGGCTGTGGAAATTAAAGATGAATTTCCTCGATTAAATGAATTTTTTTGATCGATCAAAATTCTTTTGATCGGTACTCACCTCTCCGCGGGCTTCTGGGTCTTCAGGGACTTACGTTCAATCAGAACTTCGACATCACCGGACTCCTCCCCCCTTCCCCAAGTGCCTCCGTCTGCTAACGAAGGGGGAGGAGTCCGGTGACGTCGAAGTTCTGATTGAACGTAATGCGTACGGGGAGGAGCTACGCATGACGTCACCCACTGCTGCCCTACAGAACTAACACGATTGTCAGCTTTACATGCTGTGTTTTTATCATCTTTATGTGAGTAGTTTGTGTTTGAACACAAGAAATAAATCTTATACTTAAGCGGTGAGCACTTAGATCTCTTCTTTCTACCCATGACCTGGTGTCCTTGCTGAGATCTAAGGAGACCTGAGAGAAGTTTATGGTCCGTGTTAACCCTTTTGATACCTGCTTGCATGACCACCTGTTTGCACAGGGGTCCATGCCAAAAGGTGAGAGTGATTAGTTAGACCGGAGGTGGAGGGATTGTCAGGCTACTGTGAAAAAAAATTACTTACGTCAGTGCTACAGTTTGAATTTAAAACTTATTTGTGTGAACTGTGAAGTTAAGTCATGGATTGTGGAAACTAACTAGTGTCGGGTGATTGTATATAGTGTATACCACTGACTAATGCAGAGTTGCAATGCAAGGAGATTAGCTAAATGTAGTTGGATCTGTATGTGCGTTATAATTAATCGAAATTAGTCGATTAATCAATTTTTTTTCTAATCGATTAATCAAACACAAAAATTTTAATCAGTAACAGCCCTAATATATATATATATATATCTATATATATATATAGATATATATATCTATATATACAGGCCTTTTTTTCTGCCGGAATGTGCCAGAACTCAGTTCCGCCACCACAGGCAGCCCTCTCCTTTGCAGCATGTCACATAACAACACAGAAGCAGGTAGAGAAAGTTTTCTATACCATTCACTTCCTCCACCAACTTCTGTATGCTAGCTCCGGCACCCAGGGTATGTGCCCCACAGCTGACTGATTGGTGCCTTGGGATCGGGTCCAGACGCCGCAACTGTCGGCATTAATGAGGATTCCAGAGGCAGCTATCCCCGCCTGTTGTCTGTCAGATTAGTGGAGCACGGGGCCAAGTGAATCGCTCTGAAACTCCTCCTTGGTTATGTGCTATACGGATCTGACAGGCGGAGCTGCACGGAGGAGACTGCACAGCAGGCTGAGGGAAAAAAAAAGCCTGATCTGCCTAACAGAAAGGAAGTCTGCTGCACTGCTCTACTGCCAGTGAGAGAGCTGGTCGTGCAGAGAGAGTGGAGACTGTGGATGTTCTGCAGAGGTCAGAGCTGAGGGGGGGTTAGATTGTGCAAAGTGAGAGCTGTGGGCAGGGGGATTTGTACAGGGTTAAGAGAGCTGGGGGGCGCTTGGGGTGCAGAGGTGGAAGATAGGGGGTTGTAGAGATTTACAGCTGTGGACTGGGATGATCTGTACATAGGGGTGCAAAAGTAAAATGTGGAGGGGGCAAAGATAAGCTGTGGATGGGGGTGCAGAGGTGATTGTGGACTGGGGGTGTAAGCTGTAGATGGGGAGGATGTGCAGAGGTGACATGTAGACAGAGGTTAAAAGGGGATTTGTGTATGGGGGGGAGGGGACTACGCATGCTAAGGTGAATTGTGGAATGTGGGGGCGAAGAGGGTGAGCTGTGGATGGGGGGCGGTGAACTGTAGACAAGATTTTTTTGCCAGCGGTATCGCAGCGCTGCCTCATTGATTTCAATGGGGAGCAGTGGTGGAGGAGCGGTGAGTTCATCACTCCTTCACCATTTCAAATAAACTGCTGGCAAGACTTTTTATGACGCCCTGCCAGCGTACCGCTCCAGTGTGAAAGCCAAACTGCTAAGTTTGCTCCAGTGGCAAGGAGGGAGGGGATGATGAGGTCACTGACTTACTTGGGTAAGTCAGAGAGGAAGAGGAGGCACAACTCTAACGAGACAGGATGTCCTCTAGGGTGCAGCTTAAGGGCAGCCCCCTATTGCATCACACCACAGAGTTCCACAGGTGCAGGGCGCTGCTGACTTTTAAACGTTCCTTGGTGTGGGCCTTTTTCAACACGTGTGCAGCAGATCGCACCTTTGCTGTTTGCAACCTATGTCTGAAGTGGATCAAGCTTTGTCAGAACAGCAGCTGTTTGGGCACCACATGCTTGACCAGACATATGACAACCTGCCATGCAGTCCATTGGCAACAGCACTTGAAAGACCCACATCTCATTGCTCCTCATCTGGGATCTCCAACCCTACTATACCTCCAGTCCTCTCAAAAACCCTTCACTGAGAGGAATTAAGGTATAGCAATAGGTGTCCCAAGTACTTGCAGCCAATCTGCTAGCAGTAAACCACCATCTGATTTTAGCAAGCAAATTTCCCTACCCCAGTTGCTGAACCGTAAAAAGAAATTTGGTCCCAGCCATCCACATGCTCAGAGTCTAAATGCTAGCTTAGCCAATTTGCTAGCACTGCAACGGATGCCTTTTCAGCTGGTAGAATCTGCCCCCTTTTGTAAATTTGTAGAATGTTTTGTACCTCATTTCTTTTCATGGAAGGCCATTCTGGCTCTCTGCCAGCATGTGGAAGGCAATGTTTTGGCCTTGTTGGACAGGGCGGTCAGCAGTAAGGTTCATATTACTGCTGACTCATGGTCCAGTAGGCATGGGCATTACCTTTCCTTCACGGCGCACTGGGTAACTCTGCGTGTTGTTGGAGCTTGTTCTGCCACCACACCTCCAAAATGCTAGTGGTGATTCTGCCACCCCTTCTCTCTCCTCCACCCCTTCTCTTCTTCTTCCTCCATGGACTCTTCTGCAGATTTGTCCTCTGAACCAGCGGTGCTCTGTAAGCGTTCAAGGGGCTACGCAAGCAGTAAAAGGTCATTCAGTGCTTGAGTTGGTCTTCCTAGTGGACAGGAGCCACACTGGGGCCGAGATTCTGTCAGCTCTGCAGGGGCGGGCTCAGAGGTGGTTGACGCCACACCAGCTTCAGCCAGGAATAGTTGTATGCAGCAATGGCACCAACCTTCTCTCTGCTCCCCCAACAGGGACACTTGACCCATGTTCCCTGTTTGGCACACTTCCTGAATTTGGTGGTGCAGCGGTTCTTGAGCAGGTACCCAGGCTTACAGGATCTCCTGAGGCCAGCCAGAAAAGTCTGTGGTTATTTCCACCGGTCATACAATGCCAGTGCTCGGCTGGTTGGCAATGCTGCAGGGGCTGCACACACAGCAGAGGGCCATCAATGAGTACCTGTGCGAGTATGGCACCAGGACAGGGTCAGGGGAGCCTGGCTTCTTTTTGCAACGCCAGTGGCTACTGATGAAGGATGCAGTCACTGTCCTGTCACCATTTGAGGAGGCCACGAGGATGGTGAGCAGCGACAATGCATGCATCAGTGACACTGTCCCTCTAGTCTTCCTGTTGGAGCACACGATTCGTGGAATCATGGACAGGGAACTTGAGGCAGAACAGCGGGAGGAACAGGAGGACTTCCTTACCTCTCAAGGCCCCCTTTATCCAGATAGCATTCCTGCGGGCCCGCCAAACACACAGGAACAAGAGGAGGAGGAGGAATGTGTCAGCATGGATGTAGAGGATAACACTCAGCAGCAGTCTTCAAGGGATGGTTTTCAGTCCCCAGAAACCCCAGGGGTTGTACATGGCTGGGAGGAGGTAGTTATGGATCATGTGATCCTTAGTGACCCAGAGGACTCCGAATCTAATGCTTTTGCAACCTTACGCTGCATGGCCTCCCTGATTCTGCAAAGCCTGTGAAAGGACCCTAGGATTTGTGGTATCAAGAGAGGGATCATTACTGGCTGGCAACCCTTCTTGATCCACGTTACAAGGGTAAGATTGCAGAACTCACTTTACAGAAGGAACAGAGGATGAAACATCTTCAGGAGGCCTTGAAGAAAGGTTTTTGCAATGCATTTACAGACCCTGGGAGGTTACAATTTCTTGGTGCCGGACAACGTGTTGCTGAGTCTTCATTCAGTCAGAGGAAGAGCAGTAGAGAAGGTGGCCAGCTGACCAATGCCTTTAAACAATTCTTCAGTCCTCAATGCCAAGGTCTGATCAGTTCAAGCAACCATCACCAGCATTTGAATTACATGGTGCAGGAATGTCTAGGGGCAAGAGCAGACTTGGAGACCTTTCCAAAAGAGCATCCACTGGGTTGCTGGGTCTTGAGGATGGACCACTGGCCAGATCTTTGTCAATATGCAATTGAGCTACTGGCCTGTCCTGCATCCAGCGTGCTTTCTGAATGCACATCCAGTGCTGCTGGAGGGTCTGTAATGGATCAAAGAGTGCGCCTGTCCACAGATCCGTTGATAGGCTCACATTCATAAAAATGAATAAGTCTTGGATCAGCAGCTATCAAGCACCTGATGCTGATGTAACTGATTGAATTTGCTATGATGTGGGATCCCTTGAAGACTGCCTATGCTGACTATCCTATTCCTCCTCAATCTTGATGATGCTAGCTTCCAACAATAATTTTGGTTTAGGGCACCACCACCACCACCCAAGGCCCATTTTTTTCTGCCACTGTTAAACAGGGGCATGTAAGTACAATTTTTGATCTAATATTTCACAGCAGGGCCCGTTCCTGTGCCCAACAAGAGTATTTGTTAGGGGTTACAGTTTTGTGGCACCACCACCACCACCATCCAAGGCCCAATTTTTCTGCCCCTATTTACCAGGGGCATGTAATTAAAATTCTTGATATAATATTTCACAGCAGGGCCCATTCCTGCGCCCAACAAGAGTATCTGCGAGGGCTTACAGTTTTGTGGCACCACCACCGCCCAAGGTCCAATTTTTCTTCCCCTGTTTAACGGGGCATGTAATTACAATTCTTGATATAATATTTCACAGCAGGGCCTGTTCCTGCGCCCATCAAGAGTAACTGTGAGTATATAGAGCAGGCCTGTGCAGGGTTCCCCTTAATATCCATACCAGACCTGAAGGGCCTGGTATGAATTTTGGGGGTGACATCCACGCCATTTTTTTTTTGATATTTTTATCTATATTGCCAGGATCTGACAATACTTTACAGCTGAGAGCAGTTTTAAATTACATTTTTTCCTTTAGAAATGTAATTTTGCTGTGGCACGGTTTTAAATATGGGAAAGATACGCTACTTTACAGGCATACTAAGGACACCCCCAGGCATGATATTTAAAGTAATATTTTATTTGTATTGTTTCACTTTAAGCATTATTAAAATCACTGCTCTCGGAAAAAAAGTCAATTTTTAAAACTTTTTTTGCATTGATACATGTCCCCTGGGGCAGGACCCGGGTCCCCAAACACTTTTTATGGCAATAACTTGCATATAAGCCTTAAAAATTAGCACTTTTGATTTTTCACATTCGTGTCCAATAGACTTTAACGGTGTTTGCGTGTTCGAACAAATTTTTTGCCTGTCCGCATGTTCTGCTGCGAATCGGGGAGTGTTTGGCTCATCCCTATTCCTGAGCCATTCCATAATCTTTCATGGCCACTTTTCTTGAGACATAGATCTGTTTGCACCCTTGCGCCATAATCTCCACTACATAATCTCCACTATATATATATATATATATATAGTAGTGTACTATATATATAGAGAGAGGAATGCATACATATTTTGCACACAGACAGCACGCACAGCCTTGAACAGGTTTCTGGAAGATCCACTGTTGCACACATTTTAACTCATGTGGGAAAATTTGCACAAAGTCTAATGTGTTTATCTCCATAGTTTATTCTCCATGTGCTGGTATATCCATTTTTGTTAAAGCCCAACTCCATGGTCCCCACACAGTGGCCCCCACTCCTCCTTGAGGCCCCTACCAACTGTATTTTATATTATTTCAGATGTCTCCTGGCAGTCATGGGTTGTGCTGGGCCCTCTTCCTCTTTGATCAGCTTCTGGTGGTAAATGCTCCTGGATGATTCAGAAATGTTGCTGATGTGTTGACAGGGTTGAGTAATGCAGGGTGTCATGCAACCCATATTGAGGACATCTTGTAGAGAAGTAGAGGTACTGAAGGAGACAGGTGAGTATTGCAGCCCAAGCTGTTTTACAGCAGCCATGAAGTGAGATTGCTGTATAGTGGAAACCTAAACAGCCACAGACTGTTTACAAATGATAACTTCTGTATGATAAGCCTGTAAAGGTACATTTCAAAGCCAAATTCTGCTAATTTCTGCTATGCACTTGGATTGGATATACTGTATATATACCTCTATCTATATATCTATATAGATATATAGATATATAGATTAGATCATTCTGCTGTTTTTAAAAAGTATGAAATTTGAAGAGAATTACATTGACAGATCTCTGTAAAACGTGTCAAGGGCTTTAAAGGTACCGATTGCCTCTCACCCTTTCCCAATTGAATAGATGGCACTGAAATCTTATCGTACCTACTTTATTGTATAGAAAACTTGCAATGGGAGACCTTATTGTTTTCAGCTTAGTGTAACCATAACAGTCCACTATGTACCACAATTAATAGGTGCATTAAACATAAAAATAAAACATACAGGAATACAGGGGACACCTTACAGAAAAAAGACAAACAATATCTGGGATAGCATGTACCAAAATTAATATTCTGCTGAATCTTGTAATACTATTCCATATCATTAAAATGTTCACATAAGACGTATTTTGAAGGCCATTTAGTAACAAAGAAGCCTTTGCCATCCTGATTTGCATAAATGTTCTTTTTAAGGATATGTCGCTGTATCTTAATTTTCTTTTTTCTAAGTAGGTAAAACACTCTGAATATTTCATTTTCCTTTGAATACAATATAAAAGCCTCTGGGAGATTATCTAATGGTTGCAATTATATAACATGGAAGTAGATAAAACAACAGCTAATTGAAATACATAAATATTGATGTCAATTAGCTAAGAATTAAATGCACAGTTAAAAAGGTAAGTGCACAAGAGAATTAAACGGTTCAGTAGAATTTTTTTTTTAAAAAAGCAATGACTTAGCGTATCATTCCACAAAGTCTGCATAATGCATGTATCATTATAAAATTATTTTGAATTGACTAAGATATAATATTTAAATTACCCACTTCAATAAAAAGGCATTCTTAATGGTGTAGATCATTATCTAGAAATTGTCAGATATTCTCTGGGATTTCTTACATTTAGAGACGATAGGCCCAAAAATGTATGAAAAAAAGTTGTATGTCCTATAAAATAAACTAAAATTTACAATGCAGGAGACAGAATCTGATTCAATTTAGGATAATGTCATTAAAGATTGGATAACTCAATAAAGCTACCTTTAATTTTACCACCTGAATGTCAAAGTGGATTAACATTAAAGTGTAACTCCACTTTTGTTGAGAAAAAAACATTCCCCTCTGGGTGATCTATGTACATTGCAAGGATTATAACAACCTTTGTTGCAGATTCCTACCTTTTGTTATTCTGAAGAAATCCATGTGTGTTTGTCTGTGTCTCTTGGCTTAGTCTAATGGGAGTGGTTTCATAATTATCAGTCAGCTGTGGCAGCTGCACGGCACTAATGAGGAAAGCTGCTGGGCCTGCATCCCTTTAGACGTATTTTCTATTGGAAATATCTCACCAAAATGACATTTTTGTTGCAGGGGATGCCTGAAATCTGACTTGTATCTTAGGAAGACTTCTGGGAAAATCAGTGAGCTGATCACGCAAGCAGGAAATTATGTTTCTGGGGAGTGGTCACTACACATTCTGTGTACAGAATGACTCCATGTAGCCATATTGCTTTGCATTTATAGAAATTTCCAGCGGCTGCAGATTGAAAAGGAAAGGTCATTTTTAGTAACATTCAATTACAATATGACTTGTATCCCAATTGTACGCGCTATATTATTTTATCTTTATTTGATATTTTTTCCCCACAAAAGTGGAGTTACCCTTTAACAGTTAAAAATGACCTGCAGTAAGAGTAACTGGTACTGAAAGGTGAATTGAAACATCTCAGTATAACAAGTGATAAACATAAATGAAACATGAAATATTGTTTTTTTTTAAATTAAGTGTCATGGTGTCTTATTTCAGCTTTCCTGGCTATTCTGCATTGTAACATAATATCTACTGTTCTCTTGTGATTACAGAGTTTATGTTAGTTTTGAGTTTTCTCTTTCATTTTTATTAGGGTGTTCTATAGATTGTTTTACAAATAAACAATATGGGTAGGTACAATGACATACAGTTTATTCTTGGGAATCATTACCCATAAATGTGGTCTATCATGATGGACATAATAGGGTTGATTTACTAACGGCAAATAGTCTGTTAATAGATTGGGAATTTTCCCCAGAGCATATTGAATTGTGAATGAGGTGACTTCCATCATCCATTAATGTGCAGTAAAAAAAGTTTGTTGTTTTTTTTTTTTTTATTTGCATTTGATTGGATATCATCTGAAATGTAAAATGTTACCACATTTACCAACTGCTAGGGGAAAATGGTTTTGCAAAGTACAACTTCACTTGCAAAGTGAACAGTTTATTTGCCTTTAGTAAATAAACTCCAATATCTACAATGTAGTTCAGTTTTAGGGTATTAATGTAACGTTTTCCAAGCATATAAATCAATATAATAACATCACTTGTATTTGAGGAAAGATCTATCAATTTTGTACCTTGATCTTTAAACCAAGCCAGGTCGTGAATTGTCAAATCCCAGTGGAAAATTTGAAAAGCTTTGCAGTAGTTTGGGGTTTAAATTTATACTTGCTTCCATTGGAATCTCTTTGTAGGTCTATTTAAATTACTGAATTTATAAGGTATTAATCCAATATTTGTTTACAGCCCCTGTTGAGGATATTTGTGGGACACATTTTGCCAGTTTGTAAGCACCATATGCAATCAGTTTTATATTTTAATTGATGCTTGAATGATATCTAAACCCCTAAAAACAAAGTTTTATTGCAGTTTGCCAGTCTTTAGATGTGGTGACTGTAATAGTTTTATTTTTTCAGGATTATCATGTAAAAAATGCCTGCTGATCCTGCTAGAAATGCAGTGTCCCTTTCCCCTTCATGTGAGCTAAACTAAATGTATGAAACCATCTTAACTGTCTTCCAAGCAATCTTATGTAAACGACTAATTCCTCTCACCCATGGAGATAAATTTAGGAAAACCTCTTTGCATCCAAATTATAAGAGCAGCCTAGATGACAACCATGGCTCAATCCAAAGATGCAGTGGAGTGAGTGAGCATAGCCACCTAAGCACTGAGAGTATGTTGTTTGAAAAATTTTCATGTTAAAGTAAAGAAAATAAACCATGAAAAAAATATGTAATCACCACATCTAAGGACTGTCAAGCTGCAGTGTATTTCATGTTTGTTTTTTGCTGTCCTTACTGTTAGCTGTTCTGGAAACAGCTAACAAATGAACATAGTAACCAGGACAAATAGAACATGTGTACAATTTGTGTGGCTATTCATTGGGTCACTGCACTCAATTGAAAGACCCCTGACATTCCTATTCAACAGATTAAAGCTAGAACAGATTATATAATGCGTATGTGGAGAATTGTTCATACTCTACACAACTCAATGTCATATATCAATAATTAATGGGATCCCTGGTGTGAGCATAGACACGTTTTCCTTTGAGAAGGTACTCTTCTCTATCTACCATATATTATCTATCTCTATCTGTGGATCATGTTGAGGTTCCAGACATGAACAAGATCACTTTATATATTACTGATAATTTATATCTTGGCTAATATATGATATTTATAAAATGCTCCAGTGTGTTAGATTTAAGTATTGTGCTTATAACTTTGGATATGTATGTTTAATGGCTTCATCTTATTCTATGTATTTCTTTTGTATTATTCAATATTATCTTTGTTGACTCTCTCATTCTTTTACTATTAATGACTTTGTACAAGTTTATAAAAGTTTGTAAAAAAAAAAAAAAAAAACTTTTTTTCAGTGTAGTGTTGGTAGGATTTTAGATAAAGTTAAAAATATCACCCAAAGTAAAAAACTCTGTAACACGTGTTGCCACCTAGAAGTGTCCGGAGAATAAAAGGTGGGGGTAAATCCACTGTCTTAGATGGAAATTAACCCTAATTTAGGGAGAGTTCCTTTTGCATCTCCAGGACAGGGAGTGAAGTGAAATATCCCAGGAAGGATGCAGACAGCAAAAAAAAATATGAGTTTTACACTTCCTTACACTATCCTCCATAACTAAAACTAAATGTCTAAATATCTTTGTATAAGTACAGTTTATTCACCACAGCATTGGGGTGGGAGGACACTACAATGATCCTTTTTTATCCCAGAGCTTGGCTTTATTATATAGTCATACATATTTTTATGATTATGACTTGATAAAGCAAAGCAAAAATGAAATCCCAAAAAAATCTCCAAGGCTTCGTAATATCATTTTATACCTCACACAAACAGATTACATATTACTCTGGACAACAGTTTTTTCAAAAGTTTTGCTTCCTGAAAAAACTTTTGATGATTATGTTAAACCCCTTCAAACTGAACACAAGTATAATTTCATAAAGATTGTATTCAGTTGGAACCATGAGAAATATTAACATGAAATTAACTTTTGTTGACTAATGTATTTAGTTGTATAATGTTTCTGACATGCTGCATGAGTCCAACAGGGCTAAAAGTCTTTTGCTGCTGATTTTCTCAAACTTTTTCATCAGTCCTAGTTTTATGTGAACTGGAGTCAAAAATGTCTTTGTCAGGTCAACAAGTGGTTCATGTGCCAAGTTTTTCTGTCCTGGAACCAAATTCTTTTAGAGTGGCCATTTTTTTAATGTAATGGGACGCTCTATTGATTTTATGTTTCTAATGGGACTTTCATGCACGGCTGTCTCATTCGCCTATATAAAAACGGTACTTGAAATAAACAAGTTGCATTCCAAGCAGCAGAGCCACTACTTTCAGATCTCCACAGATAACCCAGTTATACTTGGAGCACTGCATGAGCTTGAACAATTTCATGTTTCTGTATGTTTCTTCCATGTGTGCACAAAATTGTAGTTTAATTACAGGTTATTTTCTGATCAGTAGCCAAAATCTATAAGATAAACCAAAAAGTGTTCAGGAAGCAACATTTTTGTTGTCTAGTGTTATAATAGGTAAGTTAAGTTATGTCAAAAATATAATGTAAAAAAAGCAAAGCTTTTGAGTAAAGTAAGGAATGGTTAAAATCGCTGTCATTTTTGTTTTCTCTTCCTGAGCTGAAGAAACCATAGGATGAGAATCTAAGAACTGTAAAATTGTGTATTTGATATTTCTTCCTGTACTGACTAAAATAATTACCAGGGTAAGAGTGATAAACAATGTGATTTTTGAAATTGATGCTTAGAGTTGCAAAGTTGCTTCAAAGAAGATCTGGTTTTAGAAAATGAGCCAATAAAAAAACAGAAAGTCAGAATAAACATCATTAGACTAAAAGACTTGGAAAGACAAAGTGCGCATGCGGAATCAGGTGTACTGTGTAACGGGCAGGGTGTTTTACCTTTTATGGCATGCTGTGTGAATAAAAAATAATCAAAAGTAACACTTAAAAAAAGTATTTGTTTAATCACTTTGCATAAGTATAAGGTACAGGGATCAACTACCGATGCGTTAACCTTGTGCCATTCTCTACAGAAGTGGCTTTACAGAGCAATACAAAAATAACTAAATTAATTTTCTATACAGTAACATTCAAACACACACACCACACACATAAACACACCCATGCATATAATGTGTTTATACTATGGTAATTCCAAATTCATCTGGAAGATTACTTGTAATAAGGATGAAGGACTAACACTTTTCCAGTTAAGAAGAATAGCATTCAAAGCCTGGAAGTAAATAAGCCAAAACATAGAATGAGCATCAATAAGGGGAACAAAGTAGAAAGACCTTCAGAGGTCTATGGGGTTTAAAACTGAAGGTGGGTGCCCAGGATAGACTACAAACTGTTCCAAAAGGTAGCCACACATGGACTTAAAAATGTAAATCAATATCTATGTTGAGGGCAGATGGATATAAAGATGAAAGCTCATGTATCCATCTGGTCTCATTTTGGGAAATTTGTCTCCGTAGGTCACTTCCTCTCCAATGACCATACACCCTATCGATAGCAATAACACTCAATACAGATGGATCCCTGTTTTGTTCTCTCCTAAAATGGCTTGATATGCTATGTTTAGTAACATCCCCAAAAGGAAGGTTACCTTTCTGGAAAGAAAGGCCTTTTTTAGGTGTGGTAGGTGCATTTCTTGTAAAACTACTAAAGATAAATAAAGATAAATAAAGGTGGAAACTTTCTCTTTTGGAGGGAAAGAAGAAAGGATTGATCATTTTTTAACGTGTAATACTACATTAATTACTTATCTTTTAACTTGTCCATGTGGCCTCAATTATGTGGGGAGAACAATTATACCCCTATATAAACGTATCAACGAACATGTGAATAGTATTAAAAAAGGTGTTTTATTGCTATCGATATGGTGTATAGTCACTGGAGAGGAAGTGACCTACGGAGACAAGTTTCCCAAAATGAGACCAGATGGATACATGAGCTTTCATCTTTATATCCATCTGGCCTCAACATACAGTATCTCACAAAAGTTTTTTACCCTGAGCTTCTTTAGGAAGGCAATGGTCGTCTTGGAGGTGTGTTTGGGGTCGTTATCATGTTGAAATACTGCACTGTGGCCCAGTCTCTGAAGGGAAGGATCATTTTCTGCTTCAGTATGTCACAGTACATGTTGGCATTCATGGTTCCCTCAAAGAATTACAGCACTCATGCAGCCCCAGACCATGACACTCCCACCACCATGCTTGACTGTAGGCAAGACACACTTGTCTTTGTACTCCTCACCTGGTTGCTGCCACACACGCTTGACACCATCTGAACCAAATAAGTTTATCTTGGTCTCATCAGACCACAGGAAATGGTTCCAATAATCCATGTCGTTAGTCTGCTTGTCTTCAAAAATCTGTTTGCAGACTTTCTTGTGCATCATCTTTAGAAGAGGCTTTCTTCTGGGACAACAGCCATGCAGGCCGATTTGATGCAGTGTGCAGCGAATGGTCTGAGCACTGACAGGCTGACCCCACACCCCTTCAACCTCTGCAGCAATGCTGGCAGCACTTATACGTTTATTTCCCAAAGACAACCTCTGGATATGACGCTGAGCATGTGCACTCAACTTCTTTGATCGACCATGACGAGGCCTGTTCTGAGTGGAACCTGTCCTGTTAAATCACTGTATGGTCTTGGCCACTGTGCTGCAGCTCAGTTTCAGGATCCTGGCAATCTTCTTATAGCCTAGGCCATCTTTATGTAGAGCAACAATTATTTTTTTTAGATTCTCAGAGAGTTCTTTGCCATGACGTGCCATGTTGAACTTCCAGTGACCAGTATGAGAGAGTGAGAGCGATAACACCAAATTTAACACACCTGCTCTCCATTCACACCTGAGACCTTATAACACTAACATATCACATGACATTGGGGAGGGAAAATGGCTAATTGGGTCCAATTTGGACATTTTCACTTAGGGGTGTACTCACTGTTGTTGCCAACAGTTTAGACATTAATTGCTGTGTGTTGAGTTATTTTGAGGGGACAGCAAATTTACACTGTTATACAAGCTGTACACTCACTACTTTACATTGTAGCAAAGTGTAATTTCTTCAGTGTTGTCACATAGATATATACAAGATATAATAAAATATTTACAAAAATGTGAGGGTGTACTCACTTTTGTGAGCTACTGTAGATATTAATTTAAATTGTTTTATATCTGATTTTTAGAATAATTTAGTATTTAGGTCTGGCGTTTTCCTTTAATGATTTTTCATACATTTGTTTGGTTCAAGTTCTTTGTTTTCCCAACTGGATGGGGTATATGAGAACTGAACTTTGATTTAGAGTTGGGAAGGATGACCACTAGATTTAGATTTGGGAAGTCTTATTGTTTTCTATTAATGACCAATGGTTTTTACATATTTTTACTATTTTTATATTTTAGTTGTTTGTTTTATTGAAATAAAATGTTTATATACACGATCTGTAATTGATGTTAAATGTGTGGTGACGATTCGCGCCCTTTCCAACAAAGGCAGCCTTAATGTAAACACTTGATATGGTATCCAATCAGTGTGGGAATCACTAATGTGATGGAAGTATTATGTTGACCAATAGAGATTGAGAATGGGGTCTATAAGGCTACAGTAACATGGTGGAAAGCGAGCTTGCTGATGACGCTATTAAGTGAAATGCATTGAGGCTGCTGACCACCAATCCATGACATCACTTCCTGTCCTGTTTGGCTAGCAAGTCTATCAGCTGGAATGCACGCCGGCTTGTCTGTGCCGCGTGTGGATTATCTCTTGAACCAGGCTGTTTATGTTGGTGCTGACCTGAGCACCAATAAATGTAAGTGCACAACTGTTTTTATCCTCATTATTTTTATTAAAACAGAATTACACTATTTTGTCATTTTATTTCTTCTGGGTCTGGGCTGCGGGGGAGAGAGAGAATGTGGATCCCATCTACTGCTATTATAAAACAGGTGATACCCCAAGTTATCAAAGGCGTATATTATATTTCTGGTAAAAGCCCATCTTGTTCACACAGTGGTGGAGCACGAATTGAAGCAAGCTTTTGAGCACTTTTTTCATTAAGAAACACAGTGGTTGGAATCTTATAAGGACTGCTTTGTATGGACTTTTATTTAAGGATTTTTTTGCGTTTGTTCAAATGTTTTAAGATGTTTTTTGTTTCCAAAGTTATGTGAGAGAGCTTTACTTTTCATTCAGTTTCTTTATAAAAATCAAAGGGTATATACCAATTAGTTACATAGTTACATAGTTACATAGTTAGCTAGGCCGAAAAAAGACACAAGTCCATCCAGTTCAACCATTAAAAAAAAAAAAAAAAAAAAAGAAATAACAAATAAAAATAAAATATATCATACAATCCAATAAACCCCATATTATACCCACAGTTGATCCAGAGGAAGGCAAAAAAAACCCCCAAAAGAGCATGCTCCAATCTGCTACAGCAGGGGAAAAAAATCCCTTCCTGATCCCCCGAGAGGCAATCGGATTATCCCTGGATCAACTTTACCTATAAATGTCAGTACCCAGTTATATTATGTACATTTAGGAAAGTATCAAGGCCTTTCTTAAAGCAATCTACTGAGTTAGCCAGAACCACCTCTGCAGGGAGTCTATTCCACATTTTCACAGCTCTTACTGTGAAGAAACCTTTCCGTATTTGGAGATGAAATTTCTTTTCCTCTAGACGTAAAGAGTGCCCCCTTGTCCTCTGTGTTGACCGTAAAGTGAATAACTCAACACCAAGTTCACTATATGGACCCCTTATATATTTGTACATGTTGATCATATCCCCCCTTATTCTCCTCTTCTCAAGAGTGAATAAATTCAGTTCCTCTAATCTTTCCTCATAGCTGAGCTCCTCCATGCCTCTTATCAGTTTGGTTGCCCTTCTCTGCACTTTCTCCAGTTCCCCGATATCCTTTTTGAGAACTGGTGCCCAAAACTGAACTGCATATTCCAGATGAGGTCTTACTAATGATTTGAACAGGGGCAAAATGATATCTCTCTCTCTGGAGTCCATACCTCTCTTAATACAAGAAAGGACTTTGCTTGCTTTGGAAACCGCAGCTTGACATTGCATGCTATTATTGAGCTTATGATCTACCAAAACCCCCAGATCCTTCTCCGCTACGGATTCCCCCAGTTGTACTCCCCTAGCATGTATGATGCATGCATATTCTTAGCCCCCAAGTGCATAACTTTACATTTATCAACATTAAACCTCATCTGCCACATAGTCGCCCAATTAGACAGAGCATTGATGTCGGCCTGTAAATTGGAGACCTCCTGTAAGGACGTTATTCCACTGCATAGCTTGGTGTCATCTGCAAAGACAGAAATGTTACTTTTGATCCCAGACCCAATATCATTTATAAAGATATTAAAAAGTAAGGGTCCCAGCACTGAACCTTGGGGTACACCACTGATAACCTTAGACCATTCAGAGTAAGAATCATTAACCACAACTCTCTGAATTCTGTCTTTTAGACAGTTTTCTATCCATTTACAAACCGATATTTCCAAACCTGTAGACCTTACCTTACACATGAGCCGTGTGTGGGGAACTGTATCGAACGCTTTTGCAAAATCCAAGTATACCACGTCCACCGCCACGCCTCTGTCCAAGGTTTTACTTACCTCTTCATAAAAAGAAATCAGGTTTGTCTGACAACTTCTGTCTTTCATGAACCCATGCTGTCTATTGCTTAAAATGTTTTTTTCCAGCAAGAACACGTCTATGTGGTCTTTTATTAATCTCTCCAGTATCTTCCCAACTATAGAAGTTAAACTAACAGGTCTATAGTTACATGGTAAAGACTTTGTTCCCTTTTTAAATAACCACGTTTGCCCTGCGCCAATCCAGTGGTACTATTCCCGTCATTAATGAGTCCCTAAAAATTAAATACAATGGCTTTGAAATTGCAGAGCTCAATTCTTTTAAGATCCGTGGGTGGATGCCATCTGGTCCAGGTGCTTTATCCACCTTTATTCTGTCTAAATATTTCTGGACCATATCACTTTTGAGCCATTGTGGATCCTTCGGGGCTGTGTCAATACCACCCCCAGTGGTATGTAATATCTGATTTCAAAATACAATACACTTCTAATTTCTGTATGTAAGATAATATTATCTTTGGGTTTGCTATTTACTGGAATCAGATATTGCATGTATATCCATACAGACACAAGGGGTATATTTGCTTGCTTTAAGCTGGGTATACACATACTAATATAATTTCTTGTGTGGATGCGGGGATCTGTGAGTTTATTTTTAATTATGCCTTTGTACCCTGCTTTAGTAAAATAGAAGTTATCATAGCAGTGAGAAGGATCACTACTATTATTGTCACTGAACTATATATGTTTTATTAAATGCCCTATGAGGAATTTATGTCTGTGCTTTCTGAGTAGATCTGATTGTACCTTGTGGTCTCACTATAGATTACAGATTCTTTTATGTTTCTCGGATGAAAGCTACCATGCCTAGAGTATGTGGGATGGTCTGTGTGTTTTTTGTAGATGGATGTTCACAAATCTTTTCCTTTAATTGTATTTGTTCAGGAAGTTTATTTTTGTTTGTGAGTAGTTTCATTTTATGGTGGTGTGGATGTTGTTGGGGTTCCTGTGAAATTAGGAAAGATCCTCCTCACCTGCAGTCCAAATAAACAAAATATCATCAATGCAGCAAAATAAAGCCAGGGGTTTTACGGTGCGTGTGGACATGTTCTCCTCTATTTTAGCTGTAAAAGATGCATATTAAGAGGCAACATCTGCTGCATGTAGCGATGCTGGCCAAAGGAAAATTAGTAGCGCATCAGGATATATTATATTAATTGGCTAGTTACCGTATATACTCAAGTATAAGCTGACTTTTTAAGCACATTTTTTATGCTGAAAAAAACACCCTCGGCTTATACTCGAGTGAGGGTTTCCAGCTGTGTCATGCAGTCTTAACCATTCGGTGGCTGTCCACTGTAAGAAAGCCCCGCCTCCTCCTCATCCGTGATAGACTGAACACTGATACAATGCTAGGATACTGAATCAGTGTTCCGTCTGTCACGGATGAGGGGGAGGCGGGGCTTTGTTACAGTGGATGGTCGCCAAACTAAGACTGCAGTTGCATGACACAGCGGGAGACACCAGCTGTTTGTAATCAAAGGTACAGGTGGGCACAGTGAGGCTGCAGAGGGGCACAGTGAGGCTGAGAATTGGCACAGTGAGGCTGCAGATGGGCACAGTGAGGCTGCAAATGGGCACAGTGAGGTTGAAGATGGGCACAGTGAGGCTGCAAATGGGCACAGTGAGGCTGCAGATGGGCATTGTTTACCAGTAGCTGCTACATTTCCCATCCTAGGCTTATACTTGAGTCAATAAGTTTTCCCATTTTTTTGTGGTAAAATTAGGTGCCTCGGCTTATATTTGGGTCGGCTTATACTCAAGTATATACGGTAATTCAAAAGGTTGGTCCAGTTTCTGAGGATATTGCAAGCAGGCGGCAATACCATAAACCCGGGAAATTTTGATATATAAATATTCCAGGAATATAACATATTCTAGGAATATAACATCAGCAGAGCTTACCCTTTACAAAGCTCCTGAGCAACTGCACTTGCAAAGTGTGTTATTTTTGCCTTTAGCAAATCAATCCCAAAGTAGCTGCCTGATCTTAATGAAATAGCTGCATTATTGCAATGCACATTAACTTGTATACAATAGAGCACTGCAATGGAATAACATAATGTGAAGGGGTCTTAATATGTTAATCTATATTACTGGCTATGTAATATGCAAACTATGAGGACTTAGACATGGGCTTTCCAAAATGGCAGGCAGTTTGTGTTTTCTCATATGTTTTAAGAATTTTCCAGCTTAATACATTTAAGCTCCAAAATACATGTTTGAGATCTTAGAAAATATGTTTAAAAGCAGTTCAGAGTTAAAAATATTGAAAAAAAACTGCCATAATTGCCTTTTTGTTGATTTTAACTTAAAGCTTAAACTTAACGCTCTGTGTGTTCTTGTGCAATTCACATGCCCTTCTGTGTGGTGTAATTTCAGCCCATTCCCTTTGAATAGGCTAAAGTCACACCACACCAGAAGTAGTGCATGCACTACTTTTTAAAAACGCACAGCAATCGAATTGCATGTTACGAAAGTATCACGCGAGCTGTGGACAAACGCACTGCATTTGCTACCTGGATTTGGGGTTTTTAGTTATTTTGTATTGACACTCACTGCAGATCCCAAATGGAGTGCTTTTTGCATGCAGCGCGAGTCCCACAGGAACACGCAGCGCGTTTCTGTACGATTCATGCGTGGGCAAGGTGTAAACCGGCCCTTAAATGTCCCCCTGTGCTGATCTGACCCACCCTCACTCTCTCCAACTGTATACTCTGCTGCTGCTTTTCTGCTACAATATTTACCAGGGACAAGTGCATCTTCTACTTCCATTTGCTTGTAAATATGCAGCAGAACACCATATACATATATTAGATTTTTGTGGTGGATTTGGGAAATCTGAATGAACAACAATCCACATAATTTCAGATTATGAGGACTTTCAGTAGGTCCAGTTTTTGGAATAATATTGAGAGCCTTGATGGAGGTAACAAACATGGAGATTCAATACTATAAAAAAAAAAAAAACACACTCCATGCTAGAAGTTGCCATCTGTGACACAAAGTAAAAGTAATACTGAACTGTGAAGACATTTGTCTACAACAAAATTGCTTAGATATGAGAGATTTTGAGAAGCAAACAAATTAGATGAAAGAGGTTTTATCAGAGGGGTTATGATAATAGAAGTGTCGAAACAGTGTATAGATATGCCAAAAGTAATAATAGAGAGGATTTATTGTCCGATAATGTGAGGAAAGAAGGAATTAGGAAAGTGGGGACAACTGCTTCAATAGCTTTCTCTGCAAAATAAAAAGTACAATTCTATTGCCGCGTACGCATGATCGGACATTCCAACAACAAAATCCTGGATTTATTTCCGACGGATGTTGTCTCAAACTTGTCTTGCATACACACGGTCGCACAAATGTGTTGGAAATTCCAATTGCCAAGAACGCGCTGACGTACAACACGTACAATGGCTCTAGAAAAGGGAATTCAATAGCCAGTGCGCCACCCTTTGGGCTCCTTCTGCTAATCTCGTTTTAGTAGAAGTTTGGTGAGACGATTTGCGCTTTTCAGCCTCGTGTTTTTCCGATCGTTACTGCTCTTCATTTTGTGCTTGTGGGTTCGTATCTGGTTTTCAGTGAGTGCTATTTTTAGTATGTATTTGATTTTCAGTGCATTCTGGTCTGCTCGTTTCTGATTTTCAGGTTGTGCTATGCGGGGGCTTGGTATTGGGGTTCTTACTTTAACCAAAGCCCAGTCCATGAACAGGGCAGGGAGGAGTTCATGGATGAAGAATTGGTTGCTCCAGCGTGACCAATTCTCGCACATACCTTTTTTGCGGGAGATCCAGGAGAACAATCCTGAAAATTCAAGTTCATTATCTCAGGATGACGGACCCCGTTTTTCACCGATTGTTTGCTTTGCTGCCCCCTTTATATTATCAGGCAGGACACCTGCATGTGGCTAGCCATCACTCCTGAACAAAGGCTATTTCGCCATGTTGCGGTACTTGGCGATGGGGAGAAGTCTGTAGGACATCAAGTTCTAGACAGGCATATCCCCCCAGGCTCTGGGGATCTTTATTCCAGAGACCTGTTCTGCCATGATTCAGGTCCTGCAGAAGGACTATATTTGGGTAAGTTTTCTCCTTTAACATCACATTCTATGTATTTAATGTTTGCTAATTATTGTATTTCTTTCATCATTCCCTAATTACCATGATTGTAATATGCTGTTCTCTTTGTCCTCATGCATGCTGGAAGTTTTTAATTCTCCTTTTTTGTCCTTCATGCATATTTGCCTTCACTAACCTCCCCAGCATGCTATCCTGGGCCCATACACACCTAGCCTAGTCACTTAACAATGTATTTTGTCAGCTCCATAGTAGTGATTTACCCTAAACACCCCCTAAAATGTGTACAAATGTGATTTTTGCAAGAGGCTTTTTTTGGGGTCGAAAACAAATTTGGAACCCTCCCTCACTCCAACCGCTAAGTCAACCGATACCAATACTCTATCTGCTGACTTTGCCAAACCCATACACACTATACCTACCTCTTTTGTGGTCATATTTATGGATGAATTCACCAAAGCATGTAGTGAAAGGGCCTACCTGAATACTTTCAAATGGTACTGTTTCAAGTTTTGTTTTCCTATTATCTTGATAGGTAATTGCAGAATGTAAAAATGTGCTTCCAATAGTGTAAGTAAGGAGGGGCTGGCCAAAGTAAAACACATTGTTTATGCATTTAGCTCTCAATGAAGTGGAGAGGGTTACCTGTCCAAAACACCCCCCCCCCCCCTAATTGTTTTTACAATGGCCCATCAGAGGGGGTGAGGAATCTGATAAGTGGACCTTATATTTTTGTCTTTAAATACTCCTTAAAATAAATGTTTTATATTTATGTTGGCCAAGAATGTTTGTGTCTAATCTGCTTGCAATGTTATGTGCAAAAGTATTAATTTATTTTTTTCTTGTTTGACTCCACAGTTTCCTTCAACCCCACAGGAATGGCAGACTGAGGCTTCCCAATTTGCCCAGCGGTGGGACTTTGCCAACTGCGGAGGGGCAATCGATGGGAAACACGTCCACATCATCCCACCCCCCAACTCAGGGTCATACTATTATAATTATAAGGGGTTTAATAGTATTGTGATGTTGGCGGTAGTGTCGGCGACATACGAGTTTCTCTATGTGGATGTGGGGAAGAATGGCCGGATGTCTGATGGTGGAGTCATCACCCAGACGGAGTTCTACGGATGGCTCCAGAGTGGTGGCTTGGGCTTACCCCCTCCGGAAGACAACGTGGCTGGTCTACTGTTCGTCTTTGTCGGTGATGAAGCATTTGGGCTGGGTGATCACCTGATGCGGCCGTTCCCGATGAGGACCCTCACCCCGGACCAGAGGGTTTTTAACTACCAGGTGGATAGAGCCAGAAGAGTTGTGAAGAATGCTTTCAGCATAATGGCCAGCCGGAATATAAACTAAATCATATAATACTTGCATACTGCATTCTACACAACTTTCTCAAGAGAAATGTTATGAACTATGTGGCCTCAGTTGGGCCTGAGGCCAGATCTCCAGAACAAACAACAACCCTGACAGTGCTTGAAGCTGGCCATCCTGGCTTGCCCCCCAAAAGCGCCTGCAAGGTCCATCAAAAATATCTGGAATACTTTGCAGGTAGGGGGGCCATTGCCACTGGAGTCCTCTTCCACTCCTCCATGATGACATCACGGAGCTGGTGGATGTTAGAGACCTTGTGCTCCTCCACCTTCTATTTGAGGATGCCCCACAGATGCTCAGTAGGGTTTAGGTCTGGAGACATGCTTGGCCAGTCCATCACCTTTACCCTCAGCTTCTTTTGCAAGGCAATGGTCATCTTGGAGGTGTGTTTGGGGCCGTTATCATGTTGGAATACTGCCCTGCGGCCCAGTCTCCATGCTCTGCTTCAGTATGTCACAGTACATGTTGGCATTCATGGTTCCCTCAATGAACTGTAGCTGCCCAGTGCTGGCAGCACTCATGCAGCCCCAGACCATGACACTCCCACCACCGTGCTTGTGTGTGAGCCTAACGTGCAGAGGGAGACCTCTCGTACAACCCTGGCTCAGAGACCAATGGAGTTGAGACAGTGGTGGTAAGAGCACGGTGGGGTAAGAGTGCCTGCAGGGTTCTCTTTAGATGCCAGATGAGAAGCCGGGAACAGCTGGTGCAGGAGTGCTGTGTATGCAGGGCAGCGGGTGCTAGTCAGCAGATGCAGGTATGCTGCAGATGCAGAGCAGTGGATGCAGGACAGCAGGCTGGAGCAGGGTCAGACAAGCCAGGTCATACACAGAAGAGCAAACAGCATAAACAGCAGGCAGAGAGCAGTCAGAGTCCAGGCTGGGTTTGGCAACAGTTGATCAGGCTGGCAAACAGGAGGAAGCAGGGTCAAACGAGCCAAAGTTTAGGACTGGAGATAGAAGCATGGTCAGGAAGCCAGGTCAAACACTGGAACAGGATACAAGCACAGAGTCACGTTTCAGGGAACAGCTGAAGATTCATCCTGCAAGGACCTAGTGCCCCTGGAGCATCTCTTATAGGTCACTAGGCGCCAAAGCGCATAAAACACGTGCGCAATGTTCGTAATTTGCACAAATGCGTTGGTAGCATGCCCCTGACATTGCCCTCCCCTTAAGGGCAATCTCCGGGTGCCCAGGAGACCTCTCTTTTGAGGATGGCTGAGAACGAAAGACTGGATTAACTCTTGGGCATGGACGTTCTGCTTGGGTTCCTAGGAGTTCTCTTCTGGACCATACCCCTTCCACATGATCAGGTATTGAAGCTGGTTTCCTCTTCTTCTACAATCCAAAACAGCCTCTACCTCAAACTCCTCATCACTATTAACAATTAGACATGTGCTCCGTCAATTAATTTGTTTTGTTTTGTTCCGTTCTGTTTCGTATTAGCCGTTAATTCGTATTTTGTAATTTGTGTCCGAAATTAAATTTTGATTCATACAACATACGAATTTTCGTTAGGTTCGTAAACTTTTCGTAACAATTACCAACCTTAGTTATGATGAATTTATCATTATGAGAGGCTCCCACTATCCCTGTGCTGACTTCCTGGGTTTTTAACTTCATCATAACGAATAATCCTAATTAACGAACAATAACGAATAATTGTAATTAACAAACATTCTTATTTTGTCCAATTTAGTCTCACTAATTGGTCAACAAAACAACAGTCACGTTTCCGTTGTAACGGAATTTGGATCCGTAATTCATTTACGGAAAATTGTAAGAATTTTCGATTCGTACGAAACCCATCGCACATGTCTATTAACAATTACTGGTACAGGTGGTCCCGATCCCCTGTTTGGGAAGGGATCCGACACTGCAGGCTTTAGTAGTGACGCGTGAAATACTGGGTGGATTTTCAGTGAGTCGGGTAAGGAAAGTTCATATGAAACTTCCTTAAATGTCCTCTTCACCGGGAAGGGACCAATGAATTTGGGTGCCAGTATCCTTGCTGGGCAAGTCATCCTGAGGTTGGCGGTAGACAGCCATACTTGATCACCCTGTTGAAGGCACAATTCCCCTCTCCTCTTCCTGTCAAACATCCTTTTATTAGTTGCCTGTGCCTTGATTTATGGCTGTGAGTTTTTTTGGGTGGACAGCAAATTTACACTGTTGAACAAGTTGTACACTCACTACTTTACATCGTAGCAAAGTGTCATTTGATACAAGAAAAGATATAATAAAATAGTTACAACAATGTGAGGGATGTCCTTACTTTTGTGAGATACTGTATATATATATATATATATATATATATATATATATATATATTTATGATTGAAGCCCTATGGCCGATACGTGTCTGAAGAGGAATAACTTAACCATAAGATCTACAACATGAAAAAGGGGGACCTGAAGTGTGCCTTGGTCTAATGGACGGTATGCCAAAATAAGGGGGCATACCCTGATTAGAAATGAGTATTTGATGAGGGTTATGTTGTAAGAAATGCCCTTGAAAGGGGGAATGGGAGGGTGGGTAGGGATGAGCCGAACACCCCCGGGTTCGGTTCGAACCAGAACCTTCGAACGGACCGAAAGTTCGCGCGAATTTTCGAACCCTATACGTTATAATGGACGCGAACGTTCGAAATCAAAAGTGCTAATTACAACGGCCAATATGCATGTTAATGTCATAAAACAGGTTTGGGGACCCGGGTCCTGCCCCAGGGGACATATATCAATGCAAAAAGAACTTTTAAAAACTAACGTTTTTTCGGGAGCAGTCATTTTAATGATGCATAAAGTGAAAAAAAAAAGTGACATTTTCCTTTAAATATGGTACCTGGGGGGTGTCCAAAGTATGCCTGTGAAGTGGCATGTGTTTCCCGTGTTTAGAACTGTCCTTGCACAAAATGACATTTGTAAAGGAAAAAAAGAAGCCATTTAAAACCACTTGCGGCTTTAGGTTTGATCTTAAGTAGAATCTGAACAGGTACATTATGAAGTGTAGCTCCATCCCAAAAAAATCTATTTTTAAGCTTTTTGGAGAACATAGGGAGGGGTTATCACCCCTGTAACATTTGCTGTCTTTGCACATCTGTTCAGAACATGTCACCTCACTTTCCGTCCCAATGACAAATGTTTTTGGAAAAGTGGGGTTTTAATTGAAACAAGGATTGGTGATAAAGTATCAGTAGAGAGGAGATACCTTTTTCCCAAATTAAATCTAACAGGATAGAATTTCCCTTCCTAGGGGTAGATTTCCTCTCACTTCCTGTTTTCTCTTTCCATTTGCAAGTAGGAGTCGTTTGTAAGTTGGATGTTTGAAAGTAGGGGCCTGGCGTATATACTCTGCAGAAATTTGCCCTATTAGATGTTGGTGTAGCCACAAGACTGGTGGGCACAGGAATGGGCCCTGCTGTGAGTTAATAGATCAAGATTTGTAATTGCATGCACCTGTTGAACAGGGCAGAAAAATTGGGGGTGGTGGACGGTTTTGCCACAAGACTGTAAGCTCTCACAGTTACTCTTGGTGGGCGCAGGAATGGGCCCTGCTGTGAGTTATTAGATCAAGATTTGTAATTGCAAGCACCTGATGAACAGGGCAGAAAAATTGGGCCTTTGGCGGTGGTGGTGGACGGTGTTGCCACAAGACTGTAGGCCCTCATAGTTACTCTTGGTGGGCGCAGGAATGGGCCCTGCTGTGAGTTATTAGATCAAGATTTGTAATTGCAAGCACCTGATGAACAGGGCAGAAAAATTGGGCCTTTGGCGGTGGTGGTGGACGGTGTTGCCACAAGACTGCAGGCCCTCATAGTTACTCTTGGTGGGCGCAGGAATGGGCCCTGCTGTGAACTATTAGATCAAGATTTGTAATTACCCGCCCCTGTTAAACAGGGGCTGAAAAATTGTGCCTTAGGCACTGGTGCTGGTGCCACAACACTGCAACCCCTCACAGAGACTGTACTTGGAGCACAGCAGTCACACGTGTTGCGAAGCATTTTTTTAAAAAATTGTAAGTACACGCCCCTGTTAAACAGGGGCTGAAAAATTGTGCCTTAGGCACTGGTGCTGGTGCCACAACACTGCAACCCGGCCCTCACAGATACTGTACTTGGAGCACAGCAGTCACACGTGTTGCGAAGCATTTTTTTTAAAAAATTGTAAGTACACGCCCCTGTTAAACAGGGGCTGAAAAATTGTGCCTTAGGCACTGGTGCTGGTGCCACAACACTGCAACCCGGCCCTCACAGATACTGTACTTGGAGCACAGCAGTCACACGTGTTGCGAAGCATTTTTTTAAAAAATTGTAAGTACACGCCCCTGTTAAACAGGGGCTGAAAAATTGTGCCTTAGGCACTGGTGCCACAACACTGCAACACGGCCCTCACAGAGACTGTACTTGGAGCACAGCAGTCACACGTGTTGCGAAGCATTTTTTTTAAAAATTGTAAGTACACGCCCCTGTTAAACAGGGGCTGAAAAATTGTGCCTTAGGCACTGGTGCTGGTGCCACAACACTGCAACACGGCCCTCACAGAGACTGTACTTGGAGCACAGCAGTCACACGTGTTGCGAAGCATTTTTTTTAAAAATTGTAAGTACACGCCCCTGTTAAACAGGGGCTGAAAAATTGTGCCTTAGGCACTGGTGTGGTGGCATGGATCATTGAGGAGGAGGAAGAGGATAGTCAGTGAACATAAGAGGACAGTCACTCAGCATCAGCATAGGCAGTCTTGAAGGGATGTGACATTAAAAATTATTCGGTTATATCCGCCTCAGGTGCCTGGTAGCTGGTGGTGATCCAAGACTGATTCATTTTGATGAATGTCAGTCGATCAACCGAGGCGGTGGACAGGCGCACCCTATGATCAGTCACAAATCCTCCAGCAGCACTGAATGTGCGTTCGGAAAGAACGCTGGAGGCAGGACAGGCCAGTAGCTCAATTGCATACTGTGCAAGCTCTGGCCAGTGATCCATCCTCAGGACCCAGTAAGCCAGAGGATTTTCGGTGGGAAAGGTGTCCAAGTCTGACCTTGCCCCAAGGTATTCCTGCACCATGTATATCAGACGCTGGCGATGGTTGCTGGAACCGATCATACCTTGGGGCTGCGGACTAAAAAATTGTCTGAACGCATCGGTCAGACGTCCACCTTCCCCACCGCTCCTTCTGCCACTGACCGAAGCCTCAGCAACTCGTCGCCCAGGACCAGGAGTTTGTAGCCTCCCAGTTTCTGGGAACGCGTTGCACAGACCTTTCTGCAAGGCCTCCCTGAGATGTCTCATCCTCTGCTCCCTCTGCGACGGCAAGATAAGGTCCGCAACCTTACCCTTGTACCGCGGATCAAGGAGAGTGGCCAGCCAGTAATGGTCCCTCTCCTTGATCCGAAGAACACGAGGATCCTTCCGCAGGCTTTGCAGGATCAGGGAGGCCATGCAGCGTAGGTTAGCTGAGGCATTCGGTCCGGAGTCTTCTGGGTCACTGAGGATGACATGATCGCCAGCCACCTCCTCCCAGCCACGTACAAGTCCACTGGCTTGTTGGGACTGTACATCATCCCTAAAAGACTGCTGCTGCTGATGCTGAGTGCCAGGCTCCACCTCCATGCTCACACAATCCTCCTCCTCCTCCTCCTCCTCCTCCTCCTCCTCATCCTCTTCCTGTGTGATGGGTGGGACAGAAGGAACACTGTCCGGATAAAGGGGGCCTTGAGAGGCAAGGAAGTCCTCCTCTTCCTGCCTCTGTTCTGCCTCAAGTGCCCTGTCCATTATCCCACGCAGCGTATGCTCCAACAGGTGGACAAGAGGGACAGTGTCACTGATGCATGCACTGTCACTGCTCACCATCCTCGTGGCCTCCTCAAATGGTGAGAGGACAGTGCATGCATCCCTGATCATGCTCCACTGACGTGGGGAAAAAAAAACAAGCTCCCCTGACCCTGTCCTGGTGCCGTAGTCGCAAAGGTACTCATTGATGGCCCTCTGCTGCGTGTGCAGTCGCTGCAGCATGGCCAACGTTGAGTTCCACCTGGTGGGCATGTCAGATATTAGGCGGTTCTTGGGCAGGTTCAGCTCCTTTTGCAGCTCAGTCAGCCGAGCACTGGCATTATAAGATCGGCGGAAATGCACACAGACTTTCCTGGCCTGCCTCAGGACATCCTGTAAGCCTGGGAACCTGCCCAAGAACCGCTGCACCACCAGGTTGAGGACGTGAGCCATGCAGGGCACATGGGTGAGCTGCCCCTGTCGCAGGGCGGAGAGGAGGTTGGTGCCATTGTCAGAAACGACCATTCCTGGCTTAAGCTGACGTGGCGTCAACCACCTCTCGGCCTGCCCCTGCAGAGCTGCCAGAACCTCTGGCCCAGTGTGGCTCCTGTCCCCCAAACACACCAGCGCAAGCACGGCATGGCATCTTTTTGCCTGCGTACTTGCGTAGCCCCTTGTACGCCTACGGAGCACCGCTGGTTCCAAGGACAGAGCACTGGAGGAAGAAGAAGAGGAGGGGGTGGAGGAGAGAGAGGTGTGTCACAACCAGTAGCAGTAGTCGCGTTTTGGAGGCGTGGTGGCGGAACAACCTCCAACACTACTGCACCTTGTCCTGCATCCCTCCCAGCTGCCAATAGAGTGACCCAATGGGCCGTGAAAGAAAGGTACCGTCCCTGTCCATGCCTGCTGGACCATGAGTCAGCGGTAATATGCACCTTACCGCTGACCGCCCTGTCCAGCGAGGCATGGACATTGCCCTCCACATGCCGGTAGAGAGACGGAATCGCCTTCCGCGAGAAAAAGTGGCGTTTGGGAACCTGCCACTGAGGAACCGCACATTGAACAAACTCACGGAAGGGGGCCGAGTCTACCAACTGAAAAGGCAGCAGTTGAAGTGCTAGCAATTTAGCAAGGCTAGCATTCAACCGCTGGGCATGTGGATGGCTGGGAGTGTACTTCTTTCTACGGTCCAGCAGCTGGGGCAGGGAAATTTGCCTGCTGCATTCGGACGTCGGTGTACTGCAAGTACTTGGTTGTGACACACCGAATTCTACACCTTCAGTCCTCTCAGAGCAGCTTTCAGAGAGGACTGAAGCTGTAGTGGGGATGGAGATCCCAGCTGAGGAGGAGCAAGGAGAGGTCCGCTTAGTTCTTTGGTGTGGGTCTTTTATGTGTGCCTGCCAACGAGCTGCATGGCAGGTCGCCATATGTCTGGTCATGCTTGTCGTGCCCAAGCGGCTGATGTTTTGGCCACGCGAGATACGCTTGAGACAAATATTGCAAATAGCAGTGGTGCGATCTGCTGCACTCGTCTCAAAAAAGGCCCACACCAAAGAACTTTTCTGATAACGTGCAGAGGCAGCGCCCTGCACAGGCGGAGCTCTGCGGTGTTGTACAGTTGCTGTGCTGGCCTCTACCTGGCCTCCAGGGGGCATCCTGCCTCGTTGGACATGTGACGCCGCATCCTCCTCCTCCTCGTCCTCCTCCTCATCCTCTCTCCCTTGAGGCACCCACGTGGAGTCAGTGACCTCATCATCCCCTCCCTCTTCACCACTAGAGCAAACCTGGCAGTAAGCTGCAGCTGGTGGAACTGTACTGCCAGATTCCTCAAGCTGGGTATCGTCATCCGAGCCTTCGAATCGTTGGGCATCCTCCTGGAGCATGTACCCAACACTGTGCTCAAAGAGTTCGGGGGACTCCTCAGGAGGACATGGTGGGTCTAGGGAAGGGGTGGCTGATGATGCTCTGTCAGTACCCTGAGCCTGGGTGAGAGAGGATGAGGAGGATGAGGAGGGCTTGGTCATCCATTCTACCAAGCCTTCAGCATGATGCGGCTCCACATGTCCAGCTGCCGAAAACAAAGACGCGCGTGTCCCATGGCCACGTGCTGATGACGATGCACGACCACGTCCACGTCCACGGCCACGTCCACTAGAAACAGAGCCTGCCTGCCCTGTGTTCTTGGCTCTGCACGCTCTGCCTCCCCTTGGCGGTCTTCCAGCCATTGTAGTCGGTAGTCCTGTGGGTGCTGCTGAGAAGAAAATATAGGAGCTCTGTGTGATGCCACTAACACACTAGAAGTCCTATGGGTGCTTCTGCAAAGAAAATAGAGGAGCTCTGTGTGATGCCACTAACACACTAGAAGTCCTGTGGGTGCTTATGCAAAGAAAATAGAGGAGCTCTGTGTGATGCCACTAACACACTAGAAGTCCTGTGGGTGCTTATGCAAAGAAAATAGAGGAGCTCTGTGTGATGCCACTAACACACTAGAAGTCCTGTGGGTGCTGCTGAGAAGAATATATAGGAGCTCTGTGTGATGCCACTAACACACTAGAAGTCCTGTGGGTGCTGCTGAGAAGAATATATAGGAGCTCTGTGTGATGCCACTAACACACTAGAAGTCCTATGGGTGCTTCTGCAAAGAAAATAGAGGAGCTCTGTGTGATGCCACTAACACACTAGAAGTCCTGTGGGTGCTTATGCAAAGAAAATAGAGGAGCTCTGTGTGATGCCACTAACACACTAGAAGTCCTGTGGGTGCTTATGCAAAGAAAATAGAGGAGCTCTGTGTGATGCCACTAACACACTAGAAGTCCTGTGGGTGCTGCTGAGAAGAATATATAGGAGCTCTGTGTGATGCCACTAACACACTAGAAGTCCTGTGGGTGCTGCTGAGAAGAATATATAGGAGCTCTGTGTGATGCCACTAACACACTAGAAGTCCTATGGGTGCTTCTGCAAAGAAAATAGAGGAGCTCTGTGTGATGCCACTAACACACTAGAAGTCCTGTGGGTGCTTATGCAAAGAAAATAGAGGAGCTCTGTGTGATGCCACTAACACACTAGAAGTCCTGTGGGTGCTTATGCAAAGAAAATAGAGGAGCTCTGTGTGATGCCACTAACACACTAGAAGTCCTGTGGGTGCTGCTGAGAAGAATATATAGGAGCTCTGTGTGATGCCACTAACACACTAGAAGTCCTATGGGTGCTTCTGCAAAGAAAATAGAGGAGCTCTGTGTGATGCCACTAACACACTAGAAGTCCTGTGGGTGCTTATGCAAAGAAAATAGAGGAGCTCTGTGTGATGCCACTAACACACTAGAAGTCCTGTGGGTGCTGCTGAGAAGAATATATAGGAGCTCTGTGTGTGTAATGGGACTAACACACTTCAAGTCCTATAGGTGCTTCTGGGAAGAAAATATAGCTCTGTGTGTGTGATGGGACTAACACACTTCAAGTCCTATAGGTGCTTCTGGGAAGAAAATATAGCTCTGTGTGTGTGATGGGACTAACACACTTCAAGTCCTATAGGTGCTTCTGGGAACAAAATATAGCTCTGTGTGTGTAATGGGACTAACACACTTCAAGTCCTATAGGTGCTTCTGGGAACAAAATATAGCTCTGTGTGTGTGATGGGACTAACACACTTCAAGTCCTATAGGTGCTTCTGGGAACAAAATATAGCTCTGTGTGTGTGATGGGACTAACACACTTCAAGTCCTATAGGTGCTTCTGGGAAGAAAATATAGCTCTGTGTGTGTAATGGGACTAACACACTTCAAGTCCTATAGGTGCTTCTGGGAAGAAAATATAGCTCTGTGTGTGTAATGGGACTAACACACTTCAAGTCCTATAGGTGCTTCTGGGAAGAAAATATAGCTCTGTGTGTGTGATGGGACTAACACACTTCAAGTCCTATAGGTGCTTCTGGGAACAAAATATAGCTCTGTGTGTGTAATGGGACTAACACACTTCAAGTCCTATAGGTGCTTCTGGGAACAAAATATAGCTCTGTGTGTGTGATGGGACTAACACACTTCAAGTCCTATAGGTGCTTCTGGGAACAAAATATAGCTCTGTGTGTGTAATGGGACTAACACACTTCAAGTCCTATAGGTGCTTCTGGGAACAAAATATAGCTCTGTGTGTGTGATGGGACTAACACACTTCAAGTCCTATAGGTGCTTCTGGGAACAAAATATAGCTCTGTGTGTGTGATGGGACTAACACACTTCAAGTCCTATAGGTGCTTCTGGGAACAAAATATAGCTCTGTGTGTGTGATGGGACTAACACACTTCAAGTCCTATAGGTGCTTCTGGGAACAAAATATAGCTCTGTGTGTGTGATGGGACTAACACACTTCAAGTCCTATAGGTGCTTCTGGGAACAAAATATAGCTCTGTGTGTGTGATGGGACTAACACACTTCAAGTCCTATAGGTGCTTCTGGGAACAAAATATAGCTCTGTGTGTGTGATGGGACTAACACACTTCAAGTCCTATAGGTGCTTCTGGGAACAAAATATAGCTCTGTGTGTGTGATGGGACTAACACACTTCAAGTCCTATAGGTGCTTCTGGGAACAAAATATAGCTCTGTGTGTGTGATGGGACTAACACACTTCAAGTCCTATAGGTGCTTCTGGGAAGAAAATATAGCTCTGTGTGTGTGATGGGACTAACACACTTCAAGTCCTATAGGTGCTTCTGGGAACAAAATATAGCTCTGTGTGTGTGATGGGACTAACACACTTCAAGTCCTATAGGTGCTTCTGGGAACAAAATATAGCTCTGTGTGTGTGATGGGACTAACACACTTCAAGTCCTATAGGTGCTTCTGGGAACAAAATATAGCTCTGTGTGTGTAATGGGACTAACACACTTCAAGTCCTATAGGTGCTTCTGGGAACAAAATATAGCTCTGTGTGTGTGATGGGACTAACACACTTCAAGTCCTATAGGTGCTTCTGGGAAGAAAATATAGCTCTGTGTGTGTGATGTGACTAACACACTTCAAGTCCTATAGGTGCTTCTGGGAACAAAATATAGCTCTGTGTGTGTAATGGGACTAACACACTTCAAGTCCTATAGGTGCTTCTGGGAACAAAATATAGCTCTGTGTGTGTGATGGGACTAACACACTTCAAGTCCTATAGGTGCTTCTGGGAACAAAATATAGCTCTGTGTGTGTAATGGGACTAACACACTTCAAGTCCTATAGGTGCTTCTGGGAACAAAATATAGCTCTGTGTGTGTGATGGGACTAACACACTTCAAGTCCTATAGGTGCTTCTGGGAACAAAATATAGCTCTGTGTGTGTGATGGGACTAACACACTTCAAGTCCTATAGGTGCTTCTGGGAAGAAAATATAGCTCTGTGTGTGTGATGGGACTAACACACTTCAAGTCCTATAGGTGCTTCTGGGAACAAAATATAGCTCTGTGTGTGTGATGGGACTAACACACTTCAAGTCCTATAGGTGCTTCTGGGAAGAAAATATAGCTCTGTGTGTGTAATGGGACTAACACACTTCAAGTCCTATAGGTGCTTCTGGGAACAAAATATAGCTCTGTGTGTGTGATGGGACTAACACACTTCAAGTCCTATAGGTGCTTCTGGGAACAAAATATAGCTCTGTGTGTGTGATGGGACTAACACACTTATAGTCCTATAGGTGCTTCTGGGAACAAAATATAGCTCTGTGTGTGTGATGGGACTAACACACTTCAAGTCCTATAGGTGCTTCTGGGAACAAAATATAGCTCTGTGTGTGTGATGGGACTAACACACTTCAAGTCCTATAGGTGCTTCTGGGAAGAAAATATAGCTCTGTGTGTGTGATGGGACTAACACACTTCAAGTCCTATAGGTGCTTCTGGGAACAAAATATAGCTCTGTGTGTGTGATGGGACTAACACACTTCAAGTCCTATAGGTGCTTCTGGGAAGAAAATATAGCTCTGTGTGTGTAATGGGACTAACACACTTCAAGTCCTATAGGTGCTTCTGGGAACAAAATATAGCTCTGTGTGTGTGATGGGACTAACACACTTCAAGTCCTATAGGTGCTTCTGGGAACAAAATATAGCTCTGTGTGTGTAATGGGACTAACACACTTCAAGTCCTATAGGTGCTTCTGGGAAGAAAATATAGCTCTGTGTGTGTAATGGGACTAACACACTTCAAGTCCTATAGGTGCTTCTGGGAAGAAAATATAGCTCTGTGTGTGTAATGGGACTAACACACTTCAAGTCCTATAGGTGCCTCTGGGAACAAAATATAGGAGCTCTGCCTGCCTGCCACGAACACACTACAAGTCCTATAGGTGCTTCTGGTAACAAAATATAGGAGCTCTGCCTGCCTGCCACTAACACACTACAAGTCCTATAGGTGCTTCTGGTAACAAAATATAGGAGCTCTGCCTGCCTGCCACGAACACACTACAAGTCCTATAGGTGCTTCTGGTAACAAAATATAGGAGCTCTGCCTGCCTGCCACTAACACACTACAAGTCCTATAGGTGCTTCTGGTAACAAAATATAGGAGCTCTGCCTGCCTGCCACGAACACACTACAAGTCCTATAGGTGCTTCTGGTAACAAAATATAGGAGCTCTGCCTGCCTGCCACGAGCACACTACAAGCCCCTCTTTGTCAATCAATCTTTGTAACTGAATCTATCTAACTCAATCTCTGTAAGTGAATCTCTCTAACTATCTAAATGCAGCAGAGTGTCACAGAAACAGCCTGCTCAATCTGCGCCGGAACAGCATGTGACCGGCGCAGACGGCGTGGCGGCGTTTTATAGGGGGGGGGCGTGTACTACAGCCCCTGAGCTGTAATTGGCTACAGGCGTCCTGCCTGTAGCCAATTATGGCTCTTCGAGTTTCCGGGGCTGTGATTGGCCAAGCATGCGGGGTCACAGTGCATGCTTGGCCAATCATCAGCCAGCAATGCACTGCGTCGGCCGCGCCGGCCGCAATGCATTGCGGGGCCGCTCGCATCACACGAACGTGATGCGAGCGGCCAAAATAGTTCTGGGCTCGCCGAGCGAGCGAACGCCCGGTGCTCGATGCGAACGTGGGTTCGCATCGAGCACCGGGCCCATCCTTAAGGGTGGGTATCGCGCACCGGAACCAACGAAGACCACAGGCGAGTGGGCCAGTTAAATACCATCCCGGGCTCCTCCCATAAATTCAGGCCACCATGTTGGCCTTCCACTTATGGTTGAAGCCCTATGGCCGATACGTGTCTGAAGAGGAATAACTTAACCATAAGATCTACAACATGAAAAAGGGGGACCTGAAGTGTGCCTTGGTCTAATGGACGGTATGCCAAAATAAGGGGGCAAAAACTGAGGTAGGGTTTGAAGATGTTTATTGATTTCTAGCATTGTCTACTGCGTGAGTTGGGCGAAGGCCCGTGACATTTCTGCCTTTGACATTTCTGGGTCATGTATATACCGGGTGAAGCAGGCTGATTTCCATCTGCCGAGTCTCTGGATGATGTGGCCTGGGACCCCATGCTGTGAGGCGGTTGAGGCGGCCCCGATCCGAAAAGAGTGACCGGAGTATTCACTGGGGTTGAGGCGTAGGTTGCGGAGGAGAATCCTTACGTGTGTCATGAACTGGCAGGTGCTTAGGGGTTTGACTGGGAAAGGCAGAAGGGGATCGGTGTCCCTTTGTTCTGGCAGGAGTGAGAGCAGGCGGTTGAGAACCGTCTCTGGGCACCAGGACTTGCCGGTTCTGTATAGATGGATGTCCACCCCGTGGCCAGCTTGCTGAGTCTTGGAGACGCTGAGGTGGAGCACGAAGTGGTCTTGATGGCGACCTAGGTGGCGTCTGCACGGGGTTCGGCTGGTCGAGCTGTTTACAGGTGAATTCGCTGGGACGTAGGAACCCGTAGTAGGCCAGGTAGATAGGGGCTTGTATGACCTGGCTGAGGAGGACGCCAAAAGGGGAACCAGCAAGTATGGCGGACATCTCGCGGAAGATGGCACTCGTGATTGGGGCGACGTCTGGTTCTGTTTTCTGGTTGCTGCTTCTGGACGCCGCGTAGGACGGCTCGGACGGCGTGGGACGAGAAGACAGACGGTCTAGTGGGATCTTGAAGGGCCAAAAAGTGCTGTACGCCGGCCAGGTAAAGGCAGATAGTGTTGTAGGACAGGTTTAACTGTGTGTGGCAATGTGAGACGAAGGCCAGAATGTGCCTGGTGTCTGTGGGTGTTGACACGGCGTTGGTGGCTAGGAACCTGTTGAACGTGTCCCAGGCTGCGTGGTAGGCTTTGAGTGTGTTGTGGGACAGGGACTGGCTGATGAGCTGGGTAGCCCCACGTAGGTATCGGTCTAGTCTAGGGTCAGCTGAGACCAAGCGGGGATAGGGGCGGACACCCGATCGGCTTCTGGTATCTGTCGGAAGAAGGAGACGAAGTTAAAGCGTGACAGCGCGTCCGCTGCCACGTTGTATTTACCTGGGATGTAAGAGCAATGGATGTTGAACTGGAGCCGTAGCGACAGTTGGACCAGCCTGCGTAAGAAGGACATCACCGGGAGTGACTTGGACCTGCCTTTGTTGACGATGTCTGCCGTGGCCTGGTTGTTCGTCGTGAAGTTTACCGTCTGCCCGGTCCAGTTGTGACCCCAAAGTTTGGCGGCTGCCACGATTGGGTAGAGCTCGAAAAGGGGGGAAGTCCGGTTGAAACCTGGGATTGAGAGAATCTGCGGGGGCCAAGGGCCAGCGAACCAACGGAGGCCAAAAAATGGCTGCGAAGCCCGTGAAGGGCGCGGCATCTGTCACCACCTGTGGTGAGAGGGGTGAGATGGCCGGGATAAACATGGATATTCCGTTCCATGAGAAAAGGAATTCTTCCCACATCGCTAGGTCTGCTATGGCCGCGGCGTCCAGGTTGAGCATCTGATCGGGGTCTTGTGCCTGTGACAGGTAGACTAAGAGCCGTGAGATGAAGGAACGACCTTGAGGGAAAATTGAGCATGCCAAGTAGTGACTGGAACTGTCGTTTTGTGCATCCTCTCGTGCGGGCGAAGTCCTGAAGAACTGCCCTGATGCGGGTCAATTTGTCGAGGGGGAGGCTGGCCTGCATGGAGCATGTGTCCAAGACAACTCCGAGGAAGGTGATGGAGTGTGCGGGTCCGTCGACCGGCAAGAATGAGGCGCAGACAGGTCGTACACCAAACAAACTTTATTCGAGAACTTGCCCTTGACAAGCCCAATAGGGCTGACTCTCCAGGTGTTGAAGGGGGGTTGTGTGAAGGGACCTATGACGAAACCTCGCTCTAGCTCGGCTAGGAGTAGTTCATCAACTGTTTGCTTGCCGGTGGCCGCTGATTTGAGATTTCTAAACTCGTAGGTAGTGTGGAGCAGGGAGACAAGGCCGGTGTGGAGGCCCACCGTGAATCCTTGTATGAGGAACGTGGCTAGTGAGGGGGTGGGGTGTGAGTCAAGATAGACTCCTAACCGTGGACGTTTATGCGGCTCAGTCATAGGTTTTTCGGCTTGACTTCGCATAAATTTTTCGGGTGTGCCCTGTGGCATACGACGCACACGTGGAGCATCCTGCATTGGCTGAAGTTGCATGAGCCGTAGTTGTAATTATTACAGATGACCGCTCCTCCATGGTCCGGACGGGGCGTCCGAGTTTGTCGACTTGGGGTTTCTGTGCCGGTGCTGGTGGGTTTTGAGCTGAAGCCGAGGTCGAGGGAATCTCGACCGATCGGCTGACTGCTACACTGGAGCACCAGGTGGCGGTGTGTGTGGAGGATTGGCGCACAATGGTGAGAGCAGGCCGGCAAAATGGCGACAGAATAATTCTGTGTCCATTAGGCTCCAGTCCGTGGGTGACTGGAACTGCGCCATCCTGGCGGCTGCTTTTGCGGAAAAGGAACGGTGGTAGTCGTAGAACGAGAACCCGCCGTACTTGTAACCCAAGTCTACCACGGTGTGGAGATATAAATCCAGCTCTTCCCTTCTGCCGGCGGAAGCTGAACATATGACGTCTCTAAGCATCCCAAATGTCAACGCAAATTCTGGGATGGACAATTTGCGGTTGAGTCTGGGGTCCTCAGCTTTGAGGACCACGAGACATCTCCCCAGGTATAGGCCTTGTTCTCGGCTAGGTCGTGGACCGATATGAGTAGGGAGGCGAGGTTGACGTCCTTGCCATACAGTATGTCCTTTTTAATGCTGGCTGGAACCAGGTGTGCTGGGCAGACGATGGGACTTGTCCCTGCGGTACCTGTGGCGACTGGTGTTAGAGGCTGCATTGCGGCAAGGCCGGGGACGGCCGGGACTGTGTTCGCCAAGGACGACACCATGGTGTGGAGTTGTGCTATGGCCGTAGATATAGACTGGAGGGAAGCTTGTTGAGTGCTGGGCCCGGCCATGGCAGGAGGAGGGAACAGGAGCCTGAAGAGCTCCGCCTTCCTGGCCGTGTCGGGGAACGGCATGCCCCTGCGTCTAAGTTCTGCCGTCAGCCTGGGGATGGTCCATCCCCTGAGGGACTGGTTGCTGTCTCTTACAGACACTGGGGAAGGTGACAAGGGGGCGGTGAGATCCTCGCTGCCCGCTTGAGACATGGTCCTCGGATGGGCTGTACCCTGAGGCAATGTCTTGTGGCTTCTGAGGTCGCAAGAAGGTCGACCGGACCTGTTAAGGGGATGAGATAAGCCAAGACTGTTTCTTTCCTTGTGTAAACATACGTACCCAGCTGCTGTGCTTTCGAAAGGACAAGTGTGCGCACGTACGTGGACGTGTGTACACGGTGAGTTTCTATATTTTACCTGGAGAAATACCGTCCAACCTGTTGCAGGGTGGACCTACTGAACTTGGACTGACCTAGAGAAGGAAAATAAAGACAACTGGTGAGGTGTGCCTCGTGGGGTGTGTCCCCCGTCTATGCATATATACTTTTTTATTTTATTTTTTTTATATATATATTTTTTTTTTTCCTTTTTTTTTTTTTGGAGTGAACTGAGGTACGTTTGTGCCATGTCGTGGGCGCAAAGTGTCGTTTATGAGTGTGACTTGCTGAGTGACACTGATCGAGAATTGGAATGAAATGAGGCAAATTCGACTGGGGTACGTCGAGACGAACTGATGCATGGTGGATGCCATCGGATTCGGATCGGGACGTTTTTGTGTGACAGCGGACTGATTGGCATGACAGGAGTATGAAACGGTCGAGCCGCGACAGCGACTGTCAACGAACCAGACTTCTGGAGCATGTACTGAAATGAGGCCAACGGATGTTCAGGGCACATCGGTACGAACCGGCGCACAGTGCGACTGGGTTTGAAGCGGGGTGCGGCCTGGCGATGAGAGAAATGAGGGGAACCATTCTATGAGGTGCGGAGCGGTCGGTCGGGTTTTGCGACCGATGACGGGCAGACTCAGGGGTGGTTACTGAAATGGGGCCGGTAAAACCTGGGGTACGTCGGAGGCGAAACTGATACGCGAGGGTGCGACCGGTTTCGAATCAAAACGTGACTCGTGAGGTGAAATGTTTTTCTCGTGACAGAGGCGCTGACCGGTGAGCCTAAAATTTTTTCGACTGACAGTGACCGTACTTCTGGAGCACGAAATGAAATGGGGCCTGGGAGCACCTGGGGCGCGCCGGTACGAATCGAGGCACCGGGGTGCGACTAGACTCGAATCGGAACGTGATACGTGACAGTGAAATGATGCCATGACAGCGGTGTTTTTTCGACCGGTGAGTCGAAAAATTGCGGCTAAAAACGACCGCTCCCTGGATCATGTATTGAAATGGGGTTCGACTGCTGGGACATACGGGACGAATCGGATGCAGTTAGATTCGAACCGGCGTGTCGGTGCGTGACCGTGAAATGGCGAAATGGCTGCAATGGTGAAATGGCTGAAATGTGACTGAGTCTCCTTGCAATGAGTAGACATAGCAGGATCCAATATTTTGAGGGAGAAAGGGGAGGATCCCCCTGTGGAGGAGTTGCTTTAGCTGAAGAGGATGACCATGGTAGCAGAATGGGGTCCAAATAACCAAAAATTAGGAGAAGGGGGTCTTTGGGGAGAGACAGAAGCGTTACTTTGAATATGAAAAGAATTACTTGATCCCAAAAAGAGGAGATGAGGGAGCAGGACCAAAGGCGATGAGAAAGTGATGGTTTGGTAGCAGAGCATAGTGGGCACTTGACTCCCTCCGTATTGGATTTGGGAGAGAGGAAGGGAATATAAGCTCGGTGAGTGATTTTTAGCTGAGTTTCCCTCCACGTTTCATTAGGAGTCAGGCATATTACTTTTTGAAGGCCAGACAGAATCTTTTCAGTGATGTTAGGATCAGGGAAATCTTTGCCCCAGTTAGCAATAGAAGATGAGGTAGGAGAAGGGGAGGAGACATGTAGTAGGGGCTTGTAGATGTCTGAGATAGTGAAAAGACAATTCTGTAGCAGACGAGCCAAGAAGCTCGGTTGAAATCGCAGGGAAGATTCTTTGCAGGTGCTGGAGAGAAAGCTGAGGCATTGATTGTGATAGAACTTATGGGACGGAGGCAAGGAGAACTGAGTAGACACTGAGGAAAAGGAGAAAGATTTCCCCGTTGCGGTGTCGCATAGGGCTGCGAAGTTCGGCAAGCCATGTTCCTTCCATAGTTTAAATGGCGTGCTGCGTATACCAGGGAGAAAGCCGGGGTTCCCTTGGATGGGTAGGTGAGGGGAGATGGAGGCTGGGAGCTTTAGGATTTGTCTGGTCTCCCTCCAGGCTAAGGCAGTGTCACGTAGGAGGAGATTGTGTTAAAGTGGGATGGGGACAGATTTCCACCTGCAATGTAGAAGGGCAACCAAGGAGTAGGGTTGAGCCATTTTGGACTCTAGCCCATAGTTGGAGTGACGGGATAGTTGGCCCAGCCAGTCGAGGCTGGTCCTGAGCAAACAAGCAAGGGTATACATTCTAATGTGTGGTAGGCTAATACTCCCTCGCTTCTGGGAAGGTGCAATTTTTTAAAGGCTATGCGTGGTCTTTTGCCATGCCAGAGGAATTCGGAAATTTTGGAATTAAGAGCCGAGACATCTTTGTGCTTCAGTAGTAGCGGAATGGTTTGTAAAGGATATAATAGTCTGGCGAAGCTTATCATTTTAATAAGGTGGCACCTTCCCATTAGCGATAAGGGGAGATCCATCCAGTTAGACAGTTCCTGAGAGAGTTTGTTAAAGAGAGGGGGTAGTTAAGGTGATAAAGAGAAGAGGGTAATTTCCCAATCTTAATTCCTAGATAGGTGATATGTGACGTGGCAACGTGAAAAAGAGAGTGTTGTAGCCAGGGGGGTTTGGAGTGACCGCCTATTGGGAGGATTTCGCTTTTGGAATAGTTGATACGGAGTCCTGAGCAGATTCTAAATTCGTCAAAAATATTTTTAATCGTCAGGATATCAGCTGGGGGGTTAGACATAAAGATCAGAACATCGTCAGCAAAAAGCGATGCACGCAGTTCCGTGGATCCTATAGTGATACCTCGCAGGGGAGCATTATGGGATAAAAATCTGGAGAGGGGTTCCAGGGCGATGTTAAACAATAAGGGGGATAGGGGGCATCCCTGTCTGGTCCCTTTGTGAAGGCGAAAATCTTCAGAGAGAAGACCCTCTGCGACTAGCCTAGCTGAGGGCGAAGTATACATAGAGATGACGAGGTGACAAAAAGGGCCGGAAAATCCTATCTTGGAGAGTGAGAGTGAAAGCCAATCGAAGCTGACATTGTCGAATGCTTTTTCGGCGTCAAGGGTAATTATGGCATAGTCACCTTTGGGATCTTGTTTGGCTTGTTCGAGGGCTAAGAACACCTTACGAATGTTAAGGGTGGCCGTGCAGCCTTTTATGAAACCGGATTGTGCAGGGTGTATGAGATCTGGGAGGATTATTGATAGTCTGGAAGCCACTATTTTTGAAAGGATTTTAACATCTAGGTTGAGTAACGAGATAGGCCTATATGAGCCTGGATCTAACGGGTCTTTGCCCTTTTTTTCAAGAAGCTTAATAATCGCCTGACTGCCTGAAGGGAGATAAGGGCCACCAGCCCAGACACCGGAGTATACGGAGTGAAGCATGGGAATCGCTATGTCAGGAATAGTTTTATAGAATTCGCTGGTAAGGCCGTCAGGGCCAGGGGCTTTTGAGGGGCGAAGATTTTTAATGGCTTCTGTTATTTCGTCCGTCGAGATGGGGGCATTCAGGCAGTCTAGCTGGGTGGGAGAAATGGTAGGGAGGTGCATTTTATCTAGGAAGGATTGCCCTGCAACTTTGTTAATAGGTTCTGGGCCATAAAGAGCCATGTAAAATTTCAGCATAGATTTATTAACAGCCGGAGGGGTGGATTGTACTTTCCCCAGGTGGTCCCTGAGGGAGGTGATGTGGGTCGGACGGGAGAAACCTTTGCAGAGCTTAGAAAGAAGTTTACCAGATTTGTTCCCGAATTTGTGTAGAGTGGCGTCAAGGTGAGCTTTTTTGGTGAGTTCAAGTGTAGATGCCCAGGCGTCGAAGGAGGATTTAGCTGCCCCCCATTCGTCACTATCAGTGAGGGATGAGGAGGTGGCTAGTTTGATTTGTGCATTGTGAAGTCTTGTACTGACAAGTTTAAATTTAGATAGGGCAGTTTTTTTAAAGGTAGAGGCATACGATATAATCCTACCCCTTAGAAACGCTTTGCCAACGTCCCAGAGGAGGTTTGGGTTGTCTGAATGGGAGGCATTGGCTGAGTAGTACTCTTCCTAGGAGCGTACGAGATAATCTTTAAAGTCAGCATTGTTGTTTAGGAATGAGGGAAAGCGCAAAAGGTTGGGGTGTGGCGGGAGATCTAATTGATCCAGGGTAAGAGTAATAGGAGCATGGTCGGATATGGCAATGTCTTCTATCTTGGAGTCGGATATGAAGGGGATAACAGTATCAGAACCAAAAAAGTAGTCGATCCTGGTAAAGATTTTGTGTGGGTTGGAGTAAAAAGTAAAGGCTCTATCTGTTGGATGGGAAAGACGCCACAAGTCTGAGAGATGTAGGGAGTCTATGGTTGATGCGAATAGGGTGGGGGTGGAGAGAGGTTTGCTAGGGATGGTTTAGGTGAGGACCTGTCGTCAGTCAAGTGCATAATGTCATTGAAATCTCCCCCGATCAGGTGAGGTAAATGAGTAGGGGTCAGGAGCTTAGTGGAAAGTTGAGAGTAAAAGGATTTTGATGGGTTGTTGGGAGCATAAACGTTGGATATTATAATTTCCTTAGAGCCAAGCTTAACTCGGGTCGAAATAAATCGCCCTTGGTCATCTGTGTCTGAGGAGAGGACGGAGCATGGGAGATTTCTATGGATTAGCAGGAGGACCCCAGCTTTACGCCCACTGCTTCTGATCCCAGGACTGTCCCCACCCACAGTTTCTGCATGCGGTGGAATTGGGAGGAGTGGAGATGGGTCACCTGTAGTAGCGCTATGTCGGCTTATAGCCGTTTTAGGTGGCGAAGGATCTTCATTCTCTTGTGGGGAGAACGGAGACCCTTCACATTCCACGAAATTACCCTAAAGCCCCATACACACGGTCGGAAAATCCGACCACCAAATCCATCGGATTTGGTCCGACGGATTTAGTCCGAAAACTGGTGTTGCATACACACGGTCGGACAAAGTTGTCGGAAAATCCGATCATTCTGAACGTGGTGACGTTTGTTGCCTACGACGGGACTACGTAGATGCTAGTAGCCAATAGCTTTGGTCTTGTAATGTGATCTGAGCATGTGTGGCACTTTGTCCGTCGGAATTCGCTACACACGATCGGAATTGGTGTGATCGGACTTTGTTGTCGGAATATTTATAGAGCAGGAGATAGAACTTTGTCCGTCGGACAATCCGATGGAAACTGTCCAATGGTGGCTACACACGGTCGGAATTTCCGACAACATTGTCCGATAGGACAGAATCCATCGGAAAATCCGACCGTGTGTATGGGGCTTAAGAGGCTTTGGTCATGAGGATATTTTTGAGGGATCCTGAATGTAGTGCAGAGATAAAATGGATGTGAGGGACTCAATAGAGTTACGGAGATACAAGGGTTATGTGAGCTGTTAGCTTTTAAGTGGACGATGCAGGGGATGATGTAAAAAGCAGGGAATGGGGAGGGGAGGAGGGAAAGGGGGAGATAAACCTGAAAAAAAAATATACATAGTCATGAACTTCAACTTTTTTCCGCATGAACTCGCTGTGCGAACGGCTCCCCATACAGGACCCTAATGGAGGGAGGGGTGTAATCGGAAGTGCCTACAAGCCCTGGGATTACTGGCACGAGTATCGAGGGGCCTGGGTCATTGTGAATAGGATGGTGGAAGGTTTGCACAGCAGATTCATATTGAAAAAGGAAACAAAACAAATGAGCACAGTTGTGGTTAGCTTAGCAAAAGCGTCAGCTTAAAGTTTTTAGAAAAACAGTTATACAGTTATTAGAACAAAATAACGAAATTTAGGCCGTATGTTGCCTACGGAAAAACTTACGCCAATTAAGCCTGAAAACTCATAATGCAGAAAAAAAAAAAAAAAGGACACAAATAAGTTTCCAGGGATTTTTGTGCCCGTGATGAACGACCAGAGTTGAAACAGCATAGCGTCCAATAGGACCAACAAAAAGGGTAGTGGTTGGAAGCTGGCATTAAGCGACTTCAGCGAAGACCCTGCAGCAGGGTAGGGCAGGTCAAAAGAGCAAAAGTAAGAGAAAAAAGAGTATACGACCTGCGCAGGAAGAGAAGATGGCTGTTTAGTGGGAGAAGGACTTCAGCGCAGAGCGTTTCTATTTCGATGGTCCGGAGCAGAGGATCTGAACTGTTTAGGGGAGTCTTTGCGTGGGCTTCTTTGTTCCAGTGAGCGGAGACTGGTGGTAGACTTGGATGGCGTCTGGTGGAGAGCGTCCGGGCGGAGAGATCGGAGGAAGGATTCTGCTTCGGAGGGAAGGAGAGTTGTTCCCCATTGGGCGATTTAAGTCGAAGAGTTGCTGGGAATGCCAGAGTAAATTTTATTTGTTGCTTGAAGAGTTCAGAACAAATTGGCTGGAAGGCTTTCCTTTTCTTAGAAACTTCTATTGAGTAGTCAGCGAAAATGAGGATTTTTACCCCATTTATTTGGAGAGGCGGGGATTGCCGGAATTTTTGAAGTATAGTGGATTTATCTGCATAGTTGAGATATTTGGCGATGATCGGACGTGGGGATTTGTGTTCGGACTTAAGGGAGCCCATCCTGTGAGCGCGTTCCACTATGACCGGGCCTGGGAGGCCTATTGCTTCGGGGGCACGTTTGGAGCAGAATTCAGTAAGGGCAGCAGGGGGTAGCGATTCCGGGACGCCGACAAATCGCAGGTTGCTCCTTCTGGATCTATTTTCCAAATCTTCTAATTTCTGAATGATAAATTGGTTGGTTTTGTCTTGGGAGTGCTCTGTAGCTTGCGCTTGATATATTTCATCTTCCACTTCAGATAAGCGGTGTTCGACTTCATTCAGCCTGTTAGTGTGTTCAGACAGCTGGGCCTTGATTTGTTTCATGCCCGCATTAACTGCTTTTTCTACTGAGGCTGCGATCATAGGGGTCAGGAGAGAAGCTACCGCTTGCGCTATGCGCTGTGTATGACCCTCGTCCCCTGGGGAGGGTTCAGTATTGCAGGCCTCTGAGGTGTTATACAGGGACAGTGGTAGAGCTGGGGCCTGAGGTGTTATAGGTGGAGAGGCTGAAGGTGCCTGAGAGGAGCATCCACTAACCTCCATGGCTCCTGGCTGTGTGATCGCTGCAGCATGAGAGAGGGCCGGATCCGTGTAGGCTGAAGCCGGGGGCTCGATTTGCGGCCTGTCCGACGGGACCGTCACGGCCGCGTTCTACAAAGCGGTCCATTCGAGACCGGGGGGTGGTGGGGGACCCTCGGTGGCGGCAGGTGAGGCGTTTGGGCCGTGTAGGCCAGTTTACTAGGCAGATTTCAGGGCCTGGAGCGGGAGCTGAGGTGAGACGCAGCTACCTCATGCGGCGCCGGAACCGGAAGTCGGTATTAGCAGATTTAGATGCACTAACAAGTTAAAACAAAACTCAGGCTTACTCTTTATAAGCAGTTACATACAACAGTCTTTTTCCTTTTGAAAAAAAAGGTTTTACATGAATAAATTAAAAATGTATAATTTTAATCACCCCTGCCAGTGATTAGTAGATTGCCTCATCCATGTAGACTGATACATTCTGCTGGAGAGCTTGTGCTTTTGAAAAACAACATACTTGCTGGATGAATCACCAGATTAAAATAGAAGAAAGAAAGCCAAAAATAGGAAATGAATACAGCCATGACAGCTAAGAATTGGTAAGCTGCATTATGATAAATGTTTGCATTTGGGTTTAATAATGCTATACCTCATCCATAAACAGGTTCAATTCATTTCTAATTGTGAGTCAACATTTAGTACTTACATTCAGTAAGCTATATTTTCAAAGCTTGAAATGTACAGTGACATTTCTAAACCAAATGAAGGCAGTTATACCATACTGACACACTGAGAAGACAGCGAAATGGGAATCAAGAAAATTAGAGAGATTAAGATAGTTATGAGTATCATGAACATGAAAGTAATGATGAAAGTGTAATTAGTACTTATGGAAAACATTTGCTCATCAGAGGGAAATCAGCAGCTAAGTTTACTTGGATGCTCTGCAAAAACAAGCCATTTATATATGAGTTCCAAAAATCAGCAAACTGATTTTTTGACAAATTCAGATTCATCTGGAATTCCCCAAAAGTCATTCTGTTGTTCAAGGATCAATTTTGAATCAAGTTTTGAAGATTAACTTACCTAAACCAATAAATTAAAAGCATTAGATGAGTAAACCAGTCTGCAGAGAGACAAGCTTACCCAAACATATGTTTTTCTTTTCTAAATTATCAGATGTGGAGGATAAAGTGGAATGCTTTAACAGATAAATATTTAAATGTAACCCATCATGTGAAATTATAGGAACTGCCATTGCGGACATATTTTGAAGCCATTTTTCTTGTCAAAAATATTTTATTAAGTTCAATAAAATTAAGTACAATAAAATTGTACAATTTAGAATACTTATATAATAATCATATGTGGTTACAATTATAGAATTGATTATGATGTAAGGCATTGTGAAAAATTTAAGCAATTAGTTAACAATTATGAACTAAACTAATAATGAAGGAGACATTCAAATATCATGTAATACTTAAGATTATGAAAAAACTAAATAAAGATTTCCTGAATAATCTTGAGTTAATGAAATATGTTACACTACTAATGATATCTTTGTAACTGAAGGTACAGCTAAATCATAAAGTGTAAAGAGAGACAGAGTAGAGAGAGGAAGAATAAGGTAGAGAGTGAAGAGTTAAAAAGATAAAAGAAAAGAAAAGAGGGGTCCACCGGGTCAATACAGAAGCCACAGTCCAACCAGAATTATCAGCATGAGTTTAAATCATCTACCATGGCCATAAAACATTGTCATTGAATGATAATGGCAAGAAATGTTCTAACCAAGGCTGCCATAGTTTACAAAATTTAGGTATTTGGTTTTGTTCAATAGCAGCCATTTTAGCATGTATCATAAAATTATTCATTTTTTGTTTGGTCTCGACCAGCGCCAAAGAGGGGGTTTTCCAAGCAGTTTGTTTTGCTACTGTGAGCAAAAATACAAATAGTTTAAATTGGGCATGAGTTAGACACTCTGGTTTTAGGCATAGTAGTGTCATATGGTTAGGGTGAAGGGTAATATTGAACATTTTGGAAGCATATGTAAATATTTCTTTCTAAAATGTCTGTACTATTGGATAGGACCACCAAATGTGCTTATATGTACCTTCTTCTAGACAGCCACGAAAACAGTGATCTGAGTATTCAGGGGTAAATTTAGCGATTTTGGCTGGTACTAAGTACCACTGAGTTAATACCTTATAGTTGGTTTCCATGGCTAGTACATTAGGGGAGGAAGATTTAATTGTGGACCAAATTTCCATCCACTCTCGTCTAGAGTGTATTCCATGTCCTCCTCCCATTTTCGCACATAAGTAGATATATCTTTATCAGAGTTTATTAGTAGTTAGGAGCAGAGGGAGGAAATTTGTCCTCTAGCATTTGGGTCATATTTGCATGTGGATTCAAAACTGGTTAAGTGGGTCAAAGGTACATCAGAAATGGTCGTAGGTGTGAAGACATTTTTTATTTGTAAATATCGGAACAATTCCGATTGAGGAATACCGTGTGCTTCGCAGAGAGATGGAAAAGGGATAAAAGATGACGAGTTAACAAAGTTGTGGAAGTTCAGTATACCTAAAGAAGACCATTCTTTAAAAGAGAGAGGATAAATCCATGCTGGTGAAAAGGTTGCATTTTTGAAGAAGGAGAGGAGGGGGTTGTGTAAAGATTGCAATTTATAATTAAATTTAAGCTTGTCCCAGAGGGATAAGTAATGTTTAGTAATAGGATTACTTAAGCAAGACGATTTTTGGAATGTAGCCATAATATATTGGAGATCGATAAAGGGTCACAATTAGGGTTGAGCGAACCCGAACTGTAAAGTTCGGGTCCGTACCGGACTTTTGGGTGTCTGGGTCCCGGACCCGAACCCGAACTATTGACTGTATGTTCGGGTTCGGGCCTGGTGTTCGGCGATGTATTGGCGCCTTTTACAAGCTTCAGGGCTGCCAATCCACGTTAGTTTCACTAGTGTGCCCTTAGAAGCCATCACAGCCATGCCTACTAATGGCATGACTGTGATTGGCCAGTGCAGCATGTGACCCAGCCTCTATATAAGGTACAGGCACACAGCACAGCGCGTCACTCTGCCATAGACAGGTTCCTGGCTGCTAAGAGAGAATTTCATTATAGGAGTTAGTCTGATAGGAGTCAGTTAGTCCGCATTCCTGAAATATCTTTAAATTAGTAATAGTCAGTGAGCGATCTACATAGCTAGAGACAAGAGAGTGTCTTTATTGAGGGAAAGAGGGAGAGAGAATTATTCACCACTGATTCCTAAATCAATTGTACCCTGGCTGGGGTGCAGTGCACAGTATTTTAACAGTGCCATGAGGCCAGTGCCAGACAAAATATAACTTTTATCTGCAAGCTCAGTGCACCATCACTGCATATTTTACTAAGAGATACACCATACTCTGGGTGTATTCTGCTATTGCAAAAACATTGCAAAAAAATAAAATTTTGCTGTGTTTTCTGCATGTGTGCAGGAGTGTGACATACAATCGATCGATATTTCTTCTATTGTGCTATCCCAAAAAAAAAATTGTAGTGAAATTTTTTTTTCCCCATAGCATTTTCTGCATTTTCATACACGCTGTACACACTGTGGGTGTATTCTGCTATTGCAAAAAAATAAAATCTTTCAGTGTTTTCTGCATGTGTGCAGGAGTGTGACATATACAATCCATCAATATTTCTTCTATTGTGCTATCCCAAAAAAAAAATTGTAGTGAAATTTTTTTTTTCCCATAGCATTTTCTGCAGTTAGATACACGCTTTACACACTGTGGGTGTATTCTGCTATTGCAAAAAAATTCAATATTTCAGTGTTTTCTGCATGTGTGCAGGAGTGTGACATACAATCGATCGATATTTCTTCTATTGTGCTAGCCCAAAAAAAATTGTAGTGAAATTTTTTTTTTTCCATAGCATTTTCTGCAGTTTAGCAGTTTTTGAGATACACGCTGTACACACTGTGGGTGTATTCTGCTATTGCAAAAACACCCATTTAGGGCGAGATCATAAATTTTGAAAATATGAGGAGATCGTCAAAAAAGGGATGTGGCCCCGGTCGTGGTTCTGCTGGTGGAGCTCCTGTTGCAGGGAGAGGATGCGGTCGATCTGTGCCAGCTACACACACTAGTGAAACACCTTCCTCAGGTGCGAGTAGGCGACAGAGACTGCAGCGGTATTTCGGCGCGCCTAATGAGGCTGTACAAATGTTGAGGCCAGGACAAGTACAGGCGATAGTAGATTGGGTTGCTGAAAGTGCCTCCGGTTCCTTCACATTGTCTCCCACCCAGTCTCCTGATGAAAGTTCAGAGTTGGCACCTGCAGCCGATGTCCATCAGTCTTTCACCTCACCCCCTTGCAAATCAGCCAATCAGTCTAAGCCCCAAATCATGCAGCAGTCTCTTCTGCTTTTTGATGACTCTGTTAGTAGGGTTTCCCAGGGCCATCCACCTAGCCCTGCCCCAGAAGTGGAAGAGATTGTGTGCACCGATGCCCAACCACTTATGTTTCATGATGAGTACATGGGAGGACCATCGCAGCATGTCTCGGATGATGACGAAACACAGGTGCCAACTGCTGCTTCTTTCGCCATTGTGCAGACCGACAAGGAGGGCAGGGGTAAAGGCTGGGTGGAAAAAGATGTGGAGGACGATGAGGTCCTTGACCCCACATGGAATCAACATCATGCAGGTGACCAGTGTAGTTCGGAGGAAGAGGCGGTGGTCGCACAGAGCCACCGGCACAGCAGAAGAGGGAGCAGGGTGCAAAAGCGGAGCGTCCGTCCCCTAGACAGTACGTCTTTTACTGCCCAACGCAGCAAGGGACCGAGCACACCAAAGCCAGGTCCAAGGAGTTCCCTAGCCTGGCAGTTCTTCAGACAATGTGATGATGACAAGACACGAGTGGTTTGCACGCTGTGCAATCAGAGCCTGAAGCGAGGCATAAACGGTCTTAACCTGAGCACAACCTGCATGACCAGGCATCTAAGTGCAAAGCACGATAAGGAAGTGGAGTAGACACCTCAAAAACCAAGAAAGGTCTCTGGATCCTCCTGCTTCCTCTTCTGCTGCAGTCTCGGCCTCTTCATCCACCTCTGTAGTGACAGTGACACCTGCCAACCCGCAAACAGAGGATCTGCCAGCAACACTACCACCTGGGTCACCAACCATCTCCACAATGTCCCATGGAAGCGTTCAGCTCTCTATCTCCCAAACACTGGAGCGGAAGAGGAAGTACCCCCCTAGCCACCCACGATCCCTGGCCCTGAATGCCAGCATTTCAAAATTCCTCGCCTTTGAAATGCTGCTATTCCGTCTGGTGGAGACGCAGAGTTTTAAAAAGCTGATGTCATTGGCTGTCCCACAGTACGACGTGCCCAGCCACCACTACATTTCCAGGCAAACTATCCTTTCCCTGCACAACCAAGTGGGGGACAAAATCAGGTGTGCACTGCGCAACGCCATCTGTGGCAAGGTCCACCTAACTACGGATGCGCGGACCAGCAAGCACAGTCCCTAACAGCACACTGGGTAAATGTAGTGGCGGCTGGGCCTGAGGCGGATAGCAGTTTGGCGCATGTCCTTCCACCACCGAGGATTGCAGGTCGCTTCAGTTTGCCTCCTGTTGCTAACTCCTCCTACTCCGCCTCCTCATACTCTACCGCCTCCTCTTCCAGTCAGCGTAACACCTTCACCACCAAATTCAGCACAGCCAGGGCTAAACGACAGCAGGCAGTTTTAAAACTTTTCTGTTTGGGGGAAAAAACACACACCGCGCAGGAGTTGTGGAGGGACATGGAACAACAGACCGATGAGTGGTTGGTGGTAGTGAGCCTCAAGCCCGGCCTGGTGGTGTGCGATAATGGGCGAAATCTCGTAGCAGCTCTGGGCCTAGCCGGTTTGACGCACATCCCTTGACTGGTGCATGTGCTGAACTTGGTGGTCCAGAGGTTCCTTAAGAATTACCCCGATATGTCAGAGCTGCTGCAGAAAGTGCGGGCCGTCTGTGCGCACTTTCAGCATTCTCACCCTGCTGCTGCTCGCCTGTCAGCGATGCAGCGTAACTTTGGCCTTCCCGCTCACCGTCTCATATGTGACGTGCCCACAAGGTGGAACTCCACCTTGCACATGCTGGCCAGACTGTGCGAGCAGCAGCAGGCGATAGTGGAGTTTCAGCTGCAGCACGCACGCGTGAGTCGCTCTGCGGAACAGCACCACTTCACCACCAATAACTGGGCCTCCATGCGAGACCTGTGTGCCTTGTTGCGCTGTTTCGAGTACTCCACCAACATGGCCAGTGCCGATGACGCTGTTCTCAGCGTTACTATCCCAGTTCTATGCCTCCTTGAAAAAATGCTTCAGGCGATGATGGAAGAGGATGTGGCACAGGAGGAGGAGGAGAATGAGGAAGAGGGATCATTTCCAAGGCTTTCAGGGCAGTCATTCACAAGTGGCTACGAGGGTGGGTTTCTGCAAGAACAAGAGCCAGGTACACAATTGTCTGGCAGCAATGGCACAGTTCTGGAGGATGACGAGGTGGAGGATGACGAGGAGATGGAGGAGGAGGAACCATGTTCACAGCAGGGTGGCACCCAGACCAGCTCATGTCCATCACTGGTGCGTGCCTGGGGGGATACAGAGGACACAGACGATACACCTCCCACAGAGGACAGCTTTTTGTTGCCTCTAGGCAGCCTGGCACACATGAGCGATTACATGCTGCAGTGTCTCCGCAACGACTGCCGAGTTTCCCACATTTTAACTGGTGCTGATTACTGGGTGGCCACCCTGCTGGATCCCCATTACAAGGACAACGTGCCGTCCTTAATTACCTCACTGGAGCGTGATCGTAAGATGCGAGAGTACAAGCGCATGCTGGTAGACGCGCTGCTGGTGGCATTCCCACTTGACAGCGGGGGTACGGTGGAAGCACAAGGCGAAGGCAGAGGAAGAGTTTGCCAACGCAGCCGGGGCACCGCCAGAAATGTATTATCTGAATGTGTATTTAGCACGGCAGGGGGCGTTATCACAGACAAGCGCAGCCGCCTGTCCAGAGCCAATGTGGACAAGCTCACGTTCATTAAAATGAACCAGGCATGGATCCCACAGGACTTGTCCGTACCTTGTGCAGAATAGACATGTATATCGGTGTTCTGACAAAAACTGTCTGGCCATCGGATAGTGTCCGGCCACTTACTGCGCAGGCGCAGTGCTTGCGCAGTACAGAGGACAAGGAGATTCACAAAATCTCCAAAGATGAACGGCACCTGCGCAGTGAGTGCAGTTCAAGCCCCACCATCCAAGTGGACATACGGTAGCACATAGTAACAGGGCCCCTCATGGGCTCGCTTGGCTAGGCTTCAACCTCGGATGATGTGGCTTGAACCTGGAGTCACTGCGCATCGTCTTCGGAGAGTTTCGAAATCCCCTTGTCCTACGTACTGAGCAAGCGCAGTACAGGACGGACACTATGCGACGGGGGACAGAATTCGACACATCACCTCTAGCCTTACCCAGCCATTGTTGTATTTTTGAACCAGTGTTGGCTAACTCGTCCTCCTCCACCGCCGCTTCTACCTACACCGCCACATCCACCGCCACCGCAACCTCCTACTCCATGTGGACCTCTTCCTCCTAGGTCAAGAATATATATTTTTTTTTTTTTTTAATTTCCAAGTATTTTATTTTCCCACTATCTTATCCATTAAATTTAATAATTTTTTCCAGAAAGTGCATATTCTGGGGCATTCTCACCATATGTGTGGCATCGTGCCGTTGAGTTTCTGAGGTTCTTAATGACTTCCTGTACCTCTTCTGCTGAGAAGGGGGCCTCCAGCATATTATTTTTATTTTTTATTTTTTTTATGTTATTTTAAGTTATTTCCCTATCCACATTTGTTTGCAGAGCACTTGCCATGCTCTTAACAACATTAACACTTTGTTGCCATTTGCAACCCTCTAGCCCTTTCCTTTACTTTTTTACAGCCATTTTAGTCTTGAAAAGTTCGGGTCCCTATTGACTTCAATGGGGTTCGGAGTTCAGGGTCAAGTTCGGGTCAAGTTCGGTCCCGAACCCGGACTTTTTTCCGAAGTTCGGCCGAACCCGCCGAACCCGAACATCCAGGTGTCCGCTCAACTCTAGCCACAATCACAAGCCTCTATCAATACCCATAAAGGAATTTCCTGAGTGGTGTGATATTTAGTTAAACTAGCTATGTGAGCTGCTCTATAAGTGGCAAAATTTGGTACTCCAAGACCACCTAAATTTTTAGGTAAGTATAATGTTTTGAGAGGGATACGCGGTTTTAAGGATCCCCAAAAAAACTTAGATACTCTTTTCTGGATAATACGTAAGTAGTGAGTGGGGACTGCAACTGGTAATACTCTAAATAAATATAGTAGTTTGGGTAAAATCGAAATTTTAACAACATTTATTTTCCCCAACCAGGAGATGGGAAGGTGGGACCAACTGTTCATTAGGTTCATAATGTGTTTTAAAATGTTAGGGTAATTAGCAGAGTATAAGTCTGATAAAGAGGCTGTAAGGTGAATTCCTAAAAACTGAATTGATTTCACTGCCCATGTGAAAGGAAGTGCTACTTTTGCTGTGGTTAATTCTATTGTTGAGAGTGATATATTTAATGCTATACATTTTTTGGAGTTTATCTGTAGCCCTGATATGGCAGCAAATATGTTGAGAATAGGTATTAGATTTGGGTCTGAAACTTGGGGAGATGACAGGAACAATAAAATGTTGTCGCCAAATAAGCTAAGTTTATGATGAATTCCACCTAGTTCTATTCCAGTGACTGTTGGTTCTAATCGAAGGTATTGAGCTAAAGGTTCTATTAAAAGGGCAAATATTAAGGGGGGAAGTGGGCAACCCTGTCGAGTGCCTCTTTCTATATTAAATTGTTCCGATTTATATCCTGTGTATTTTACGTAGGCTTGAGGTTTGTTATAAAGAGCAGTTATCCAACTAGTGAAGTGGGGGACAGATCCCCATTTCTGGAGAGTGTAATGTAAATATGGCCAGGTTACTGAATCAAAGGCTTTTCTTATGTCGAGAGATAGAAAGCATGTAGGAATTCGTCTTTTTTTGGCTATGTATGCCAAGAGGGTTGCTCGCCGTATGTTATCACTTGCTTGCCTTGTTGGCATAAATCCTACTTGGTCATTATGAATAATTTTACCAATTATCTTGTTAAGGCGGGTAGCTAGGATTTTTGCTAAGATTTTAATGTCTTGATTTAAGAGGGAAATAGGACGGAAGTTCGTGCAAGATGCATTATCTGAGTGGGGTTTGGGGATCATGCAAATAATAGATAATGATTCACGTCTAAAGGAATAGCCGTCCATTAGAGTGTTGAATGCTTCCTCTAATATAGGTGAAAGAGTTTCAGAAAATGTTTTATAATATAAGGCTGAATATCCATCTGGGCCAGGCCTTTTGTTTATTTTCAATTCTTTTATGGATTTCAAAACTTCTGCTGATGTTATGCGTTCTTCCAGCAAGATTTTTTTTGTGTGTGTAAGTTTGGTAAGATTTATTTTAGAGAAGAAGTTATCAACATCAGACTGGTTGAATTCTTTTGATTCTGAATATAATGATGTTAAATATTTACAGAATTTTTGAACGATTTTAAGAGGATTATTCGTGTAAGTATTATTTGATAGTTTAAGTCTGATTGGGTTTGATTGTCTGTCAATAGATTTCAGCGCGTGTGCTAGAAGGGTATTAGGTTTGTTTGATTTCATATAGAACATGTGTTTTGATCTGCGTAGTGTCTTATCTGCGGATTCTGTTAAGAATAAATCATATTCTAATCTGGCTTTTTCCAATAGTTTTTTTGATTTAGAGGAGGGGTTGTTTTGAAATGAAGCAAAAGCAGTGTTAAAGTTGGTTTCTAATTTTCATGTTAGGCTAATGCGTTCTCTTTTAATCAGTGTAATTTGTCGTTGGATTAATCCCCGTAACACTGGCTTATGCGCTTCCCATAAGGTAAGCGGAGGAACCTCTGGGTTAGTGTTATATTCTAGATAGTCCTTAATACCTTGTTCAATTATTTGACATTGTAAGGGGTTTTTAACCGCTTCAATACCGCGCTATAGTCATATGACGCCCACAAGGTGGATCTACCATCCTGGGTGGGCGTCATATGACGTCCTCGCATTCCCGGCCGCCTGGGGGGCGCGCGCGCGCCGCCGGCATCGCTCGGGACCCGGTGCGAGTGCCCGGCGGCCGCGATGTCCGCCGGGCACCCGCGATTGCCCGTTAAATCAACGGGACCGGGCGGGACCATGGAGCTGTGTGTGTAAACACACAGCTCCACGTCCTGTCAGCGAGGAGGAGACCGATCATGTGATCCCAGTACGGAGGAACACATGATCGGTCTCCTCCACTTGAGTCCCCTCCCCCCACAGTTAGAATCACTTCTATTAGGGAACACATTAACCCCTACAGCGCCCCTAGTGTTAACCCCTTCCCTGCCAGTCACATTTACACAGTAATCATTGCAATTTTATAGCAACGATCGCTGTGTAAATGTGAATGGTTCCAAAAATGTGTCAAAAGTGTCCGAAGTGTCCGCCGCAATGTCGCAGTCATGAAAAAAAAATCGCAGATCGCCGCCATTACTAGTAAAAAAAAAATAAAAAATTCAATAAATCTATCCCCTATTTTGTAGACGCTATAACTTCTGCGCAAACCGATCAATATACGCTTATTGCGACTTTTTTTACCAAAAATATGTAGAAGAATACGTATCGGCCTAAACTGAGGAAAAAAATTGTTTTTTTTTTTTTAAAAATTGGATATTTATTATGGCAAAAAGTAAAAAATATTGTGTTTTTTTTCAAAATTGTCGCTCTTCTTTTGTTTATAGCGCAAAAAATAAAAAACGCAGGGGCGATCAAATACCACCAAAAGAAAGCTCTATTTGTGGGAAAAAAAGGACGTCAATTTTGTTTGGGTGTAACGTCGCACAACCGTGCAATTGTCAGTTAAAGCGACGCAGTGCCGAATCGCAAAAAGTGCTCTGGTAAGGAAGGGTGTTTAAAAGCCCTGTATTGAAGTGGTTAAGTATGACGTCAGGGAGGTACCATGTTGAGTCATGGGCTTTAGTGATGGTAAAGGATATTGTGGTGTATACTGCATTGTGGTCTGACCAGGGGATGGGGATTATGTTGGATGTAAGAATTTCCGGTATCATAGCTGTGGTTAGAAAAATGTGGTCTATACACTTGAATATCTTATGTGGGTATGAATAGTAGGTAAAGCTTCTTTTGTATGAATTACATTCTCTCCAGGAGTCTACTAGATTATATCTAGAGAGTAGTTTAGAAAATGATTGACTGCTTTAGATGCGAGAGGACATATAAGGTGATTTGTCTAGAAATGGCAGGAGGACCTGGTTAGAGTCACCGCATATGATGACCGTACTCATTTTATGAGTATTTACTACTTGTAATAAGTGTGAAAAAAATGGGGTTGGTTGTCTATTAGGAGCGTAGTATGATACTATCATTACCGCATTATCCATAATGTGACCAGTGATAATGAGATAACACAAAGAATTTTCCGTAAAGTGAGTTTCTTGTAGGCATAATATATGAGCCTTCTTAACTTGAAAAGAAAAAAATGCTTTTGTTCTGTTTTGTGGTATGTTGATTCCCTGAACATTCAGGGAAAGAATGTTTGAGGGTGCCATAATAAATGATTTGAAAGGTAATGCTCACCATCGTCTGTTAGTGTCCGGCTGGATGAATCGACCCGTGTGGACCCAAAGAGGGGATGGGGAAGAGGGACTAAAGCTGTTAGGAGTATAGAGAGATAGAGAAAAATAAAAATAAAAAGGATAAAGTTAGACAAGATGCATAAAAGCATGTAATGAAAAGTAAGGTTTACCCGTGATGGGGGGAATAGGCCACCATCAGGGGGAATGTAGCCTGCGTCATCTGTCCACATATTATGTATGGGCAGACGAGGAGGGCTAATTGGGGCACACTGAACTTCCATGTGAGGTAGAAAAGCCCTATTAATATTATTTAAAAGGAAACAAGAAACAAGAAACTGCGGAATGATTTGACCTAAAATTAATACGAATAAATCCCGCTTGGTGTTGGGTTATATTATTCCTAGAATAGATGGAATAATATGAATCTCAATTAAGGTAACCATCTAATAAAATTTTGAATATGCTAGATCAGAACAGAACCTAGATCTTATAGTAAATCTTAATAACTTTGTAAAATAAGAAGACAAGCCAGTAACCTTAGGAGATGACTTTAAAGATAAATAAAATTAAATTAAATAAAATAAGACCTACAACGTTGTCTTTAAAAGTCTAATCACAGAGGGGGGGATGAGGGGGAAGTGGGAAGGGAGACACAATATATTAGAACAGAGCAGAACAAAAATCTCTTATTTAATCTTATTAATAACTTTTTTTTTTTTCCCTTTTCTTCTCTTTTTTTTCCTATTCCTATCCCTTTCTCCTCCCCCTTTTTCCCCCCTTTTTTTCTTTCCTTTACATTTTTTTTTCTTTTTCCTTTTCTTTCCCCTCTTTTATTCCCTTCCCCTTCCCCCACCCCGAAGTAAAATATACTAAAATCAAATAAGACCTTCCAATTAGTCTTGAAATGATTGGTCACACGAAAAAAAAAATGTAATTAAAAAAAATGTATAATATTTGCGGGGGGATTGGGGGACAGGGGGATCAAATAAATGTAAACTTAACATTAAACAAATAAACGTTCATTTAGATGATCATTTTCATAATTGAGCCTACTTATATGTTGATCTACACATGTTCAATACATAAGTATATTAATATACTTAAATATATAATCATGTTCTATATCATAACAACAATTAGACTCAGATTAGGAGTTGCAATATTATGTTTTGAATTTAGGAAGTCAAATGAGTTTTCATCTAGGTTTCAAAAATAATGGGTATGTAAAAAAAGGTGAACAATGGGTGGGTAAGTTATGAATTAAATATAATAGCGAGTCAGGGTAACAGCTTAAATTGTTCAGTCCATGGTTTCTTCAATTTGCTGTGGAGGGGAATCCAAACGACTTCTTTTGTGAGAGTGGGAATGATTTCCGTTGTTTCCAGAAAGATTGGAGGATTTTTGTGAAGAAGATGATAACGCTGCTCTTCTGCGTGGGGAATCAGGATCAGAAATGGTATCCATTAAATGCAGATTTTGTAGAGTTTGCTGTAGTTCTGCCTCTGATCTGCAGATGAATTTTGAGCCTTTGCATGCAAATCGTAAAGAAAAGGGGAAACCCCATTGGTAATTTATGTGATGATTTTGTAAAATCAGTAGTAGGGGTCTCATTGCTCTGCATTTGTTTATAGTGAGCTGGGAAAGATCAGCAAATTGTTGGTACTTATGTCCTTGAAAAGATAGTTAATTTTTTTTCTCTTGCTGCTGCTAGCAGATTCTCCTTAGTGTGATAAAAGTGAAACTTTGCGATTATATCGCATGGGAGACCTTATGCTTTTTTAGGTGCAAGAGTGCGATGGATTCTATCCATTTCAAAACGTTCTGCTGACAATGTAGGCAGAAGTTCCTGAAATAAGGCAGTAATGGTAGTTTGCAGGTCTGTCACTGACTCTTGGATACCTCTGATTCTAATATTGGAGCGTCTAGTTCTATTCTCAAAATCCTCCATTTTGATTGTAAAGTTAGATTTTCCTCCTTATGATTATCCAGTTCAGACATGTATTCCTTTGCTGAAATTTCTAGTTCATCCACTCTGGTTTTCAGCACTTCAGTGTGGCTACCCAGCTCTCTTATCTCTTTTGTAAGGCTTTTAGTGATATTTTCTTAAGTTTGCCTCAGATCTTTGTTAAGCATTTTTTCAAATTGCCTTAAAAGTGCTGGAGAGGCAGGGGAATCTTGTGAAATAGACTGTAAGTCATTTGTTTCTGAGTCTGATTCACCAGGAGAAGTTATTTGTATAGGCTGATGCTTCTGTGAGAGCGCTGAGGCTTTTGAGGAGGAAGGTGTCAACGCCATTTTAGCTGCGGTGCGTGCTTTGGTATCTTTAATGGAGGGATTTTTGTTTTTGGTGCGGAAGCTTCCCAACATCATAATTCTGCCCCAAACGTTACCTCTGTGTTCTAGGGGTTATCCAGTGTGTTTCTGTGTGTCTGGGACCGGTGGGCTACTTTTATTAATTAGCTTTTCTCCTCACACAGAGCGGAGCTCTAGCAGTGCATAACCCTTCCTGTCAGAGTCCGTGCATGTGTCCTTGAAGCCATTTTTATGATGTTTTTAAACATCAGACATAACATTACATGGGACAATATTACAAGTTAGTTGATCAGATTACTGTCAGTCTTCTGGTTTGAGTAGAATTCTCAATCAAATGCTGTTTTCATACAATGGTGTTAGATAACATTGTTATATTCAAATTGACAGTTTGAAGAGGCTATTGTCTTTTCAGCTACAGTAAACAGGTTGAGAGGGTCTCTCAAACTGTTAGAATGACTGTTATATTAATGACAGGATTGGTTTGAGTAGACAAAGGGTATATAGGAACAGTCCATTGTTTCAACAGCTACAGTAAACAGTTTGAGAGGGTCTCTCAAACTGAAAAGAATGACTGTTAGTCGGTTGTTATGGAAACAAGTTTATAACCATTAACTTTGGTCAACAAACTGGTACAAATAAAATGTATGAGTAGAGAGAGGACAGACATTATGCTGTAACATGATTCAGAACACATCATCATGCTTTGAAGATCAGAAGCCACTCATGATATAAGGACAGAACCTGGTCTCCAAGAAGAAATATTGCCAATGGAGATCATGAACATACAGTAACAGAAGTTAAGTAACCCTTTAAATGTATTTGTACTGTTAGACCATAGGCTGTTCTATTTTCTAGGCATTTTGCTTGTTATAGATATCTGTCAGTCTTGTATTGTATTCCTAAGATTGTAATAGTTTTGTACAGCAGCTTTGTATAGTAAAAGCACATCTACACACTGCAGAAGTCTCAGCTTCCTTGTTATACCTTAATAGATAAATGCAAAGCAATACAGTTGGGGGCTCGGCCGTGACTGTGCTATAGTTCAATTGAAGCAGAGCTGTTTTTTTCTATAGTGTGTAGCACGGGCTAGGTAAAATGCTGTGTAAGCTGTTTAGGAACAGCAAGGCTGCAGAGGGTCCTGGTGACCAGGAGGAAGTGTGCAGCTTACCTATCTGGGCCAGAGACAATGAGTGGGAGCCTCTTGCTAAAGAATTTGTGAAGTATGCTTCTCCCTTAAAGCTGACTTGGGGTTATAAAGTCTCAGATCATTTTGTAGATTTTAGCCTTAAGGGGTTGGATTTTAGTAAAAAAGAGAAGAAGACAGTGTCCACAGTAGGATGGCATTTTCTTCATGCATTTTACACCAAATCACATAGAAGGGAGAAGGCAGAGGCAGAAGTTAAGGTATTAAAAGACCAGCTAGCAGTTGCTTCAGAGTGTGTACAGTGAGGATGAGGAGATAGAGTTTGATATTTTGCATGATGATCTGCTTGTGCGGAAGAAAAAGTATGCCAGACCTCTCATTACTAAGCATAGGAAACGGCAACATGATAGAGAGGATATGGCAGATGGGGAGGTGCATTATCGCAACCCCAGAGATGTTACATTTTAAGAAGTACGGGAGTTTACACAAACTGAACTCCATGAGCTGGCAAAACAATACAAAAAAAGGTCTGGGGAGCCCCTAGTGAGTTGGCTCCTACGCTTATGGGATGAAGGGGCGGACAGTGTTGTTTTGTCAGGTAAGGAAGCAGTGACTATGGGAGTGTTAACCCATGATCCACAATTGCGTCAGGCAATGAGAAAAGCCCGAGAGTTTAGCCTGAATTTTTCACTGTTAGACCTCGTGAGAGATGGAATAGTCTGAGTATACTCTAGTCCTACTGGCCTGGAAAATACCTACTCCTGGAGATCAATAGCAGAGAGTATTTCCAGGTTACGTGAGATGGGTTGTATAACCGGATTAAATACGTTCCAGAATGGATGGGTCCAGATGTGGAACCCTTTACATCTACTCTGCGCTCTAAGCTGATGAAGTCTGCGCCATTTAATCTCAGGGCTCCATTATTGTCCTTGTTGGGAGGCCTGGGATTAAACAGCAAGATTCATGAAGCTACAACCCTTTTAAGCCAGTTGGGGGAGCTAGAAGAGACTAAAACAAAACCTGTCAGGGCAGTAGATAAGGTCAAGGCCAGACAGGAAGAATACAAGCAGAAAAGAACAGAGAAGAAAGGGAATGGGGTAGAGAAGACAGGAGGTGAAGAGAAAACCAGGCTAGTTATTTCTAGGAAAGAAATGTGGGTGGACCTATTAAAGGCAGGAGTACCTAAAGATGAGATAGATGGCATTTCTACTGCAGAAATGCTGAAGAGGTGGAAAGATTTAATAGGTAAAACTGTAAGGGTTAGAAACACTACTCCTAGTGAAGATAACATCAGCCTAGACTTAGAGGAAACAGAACAGACCCCTCCTGTAAGCCCCAAACCAATTCCCAAAACTGAACGTGAACACAAACCCAAATCCCTTTATCCTGGGGAGGAGTTAGAGAAAATCAGAAAAGAGGATTGGGAGGTTCCTTATCCTTTATGAAGGGAAGGTGAGTCTCCTGTAATAGCCGTGAGGGCAGTGACAGCAGGAGACCGACGCCCATATGCACCTGTCACTGTATGGTGGGGGAAGTCATCTTCTCCTACACATGTAATGGCTTTAGTTGATAGCGGAGCCGAAGTTACACTTTTGCAAGGAAATCTTTCCCATCACAAAGGAGAATTGATTTATGTAGAAGGTTTGGGAGGGCAAACTACACCAGCAGTTAGGATACGGGTAAAATTGGCTATTGGCAAGGGATCAGGATTTATGACAAATGTTTTGGTATCAGAGTTACCCGAAAATATTCTTGGGATGGATGTACTTCAAGGTCAGTCAATTCAGACTGAAAGAGGTACATTCACATTTGGGTATCCTGATAAAGCGTATCTGGTAAGGGCGGTGAAGGCTGTGGTCAGAGGTCATGTGAAATGGACCCCTGTCTACATTCCTCCACCAGAGAAACCAGTCTGTCTCGAGCAGTACAGACTTCCGGGAGGCCACAAAGAAATTGGGGATACTATTCAAGAACTGTTGAGAGTAGGGATTCTTAGACCTGCTGTAAGTCCTTTCTCGTCTCCGGTGTTCCCAGTAAAAAAAAGCCTGATGGGACATATAGAATGACTGTGGATTACAGAGGTCTAAACAAAGTGGCACCTCCATTGAAGTCAGCTGTACCAGATATGATCTCAATTGTTGTGAAAATTGCTAAAGATGCAGGAGAATATCATGCTGTGATAGACCTGGCTAATGCTTTCTTTTCGATTTTAATAGACCCAGAGTGTCAAGACCAGTTTGCTATGGTGTGGGACGGCCGCCAGTACACTTTCACCGTGCTCCCTGAAGACTATGTTCATTCTCCAACGATTTGTCATGGACTGATTGCCCAAGATTTAAGTACCCTGAGTTTGAAAGTCGCTGTGTTCCACTACATTGATGACATCATGATCTCTGGAACAAAAGAAGATGTAACTGAAGCACTGCACCTGCTGATACATCACATGGAGAACAGAGGGTGGGCTATCGATAAAGACAAAGTCCAAGGACCTGCAACAGAAGTGAAATTCCTGGAAATGATGTGGACTGGGTCGCAGAGGAAAATTCCAGAGGCAGTTGTGCAAACTATCCAGGCTCTGTCGCCCCCTACTGCCAAAGAGGAGGCACAGAAGTTCATTGGAGTTGTGGGGTTCTGGAGATCGTTCATCCCACATCTTGGACTGATTCTGAGGCTTATATATAATGTCACCCGGAAAAAGACTGAGTTCTCATGGGGTTCAGAGCAGCGGACTGCATTCCTGGCTGCTAAAGAAGCTATTTTGCAGCATCAGGGATTAGGACCCGTGAGACAAGGAGTACCATTTCAGCTGGATGTAGTGGAGCAGAATGGTACCATATTTTGGAGTTTGTGGCAGCCAAATGAAAAGAAAGGACTGAGAGCAATACCCATTAGATTTTGGTCCAAACAACTGACAGGGGCACAGAAGAGATACACGCCCCTAGAGAAGTACCTGTTTGGGGCCTACACAGCACTTCAACATGTAGAGACCATTACAGGAAAGGACACAGTCACCATCCATACTGCATTGCCAATAGCAGGATGGGTGAGAGATAATGGACTGATCACTAGGGCAGCTGTAGCCCAGAACCAGACACTGATGAAATGGAAGTGGTACCTTCAAGAAAGAGGGGGTATTGCAGCTGGGGATGTTAGAGACATTTCAAAACAGTTGGCAGGGCTTGTTACTTTTACCAGCACCCAGCCAGAAGAAGAAATTCCTGTGCTGCAGTCATCCCCCATTCAAGAGGCTCCACCCTTCGAGTCTCTGTCAGAAGACATGAAGCAGTCAGCATGGTTCACTGATGGTTCAGCCATAGTCGCCTCGTCTGGGCGTAAATGGACAGCAGCAGCCTACAACCCAAGTACAGACACAGTCCTGCAGGAGACCGGAATTGGAGGGTCCAGTCAGTATGCAGAGTTGAAAGCTGTAGTGATGACTCTTCAGGAGAATCCTACTTCCCATGTCACTATCTACACTGACAGCTGGGCAGTTTTTAAAGGACTGACAACTTGGATGCCCACGTGTAAGTCCAATGAATGGATGATTCATGGAAAGGTGGTGTGGGGAGGCAAGGAAGTCTGGGACTACATCTAGAAGGAAGCTCACTCCCGCACCATAAAAGTGGGGCATGTTGATGCACATGTGCCCCTAGTCCCAGACTTTGAGGACTATAACAGAGTTGCAGATGAAATCGCCAAAGTGAAGGCAGTTGTGCCAATTGATCCTGTCTTGATGAACTTGGCCAAATGGGCCCACAAGCAATCTGGACATTTGGGGCAGAAAGCAACATATGAATGGGCACAGCAGAGAGGCTTGCCTATATCCATGGACATGATAAAGAGTGTAATAGGGAACTGTACAGTGTGTGGAGAAGTGCGACAATGGCCATTACAAAAGTACTCCACCAGGTCGATTAAGAGGGGTGAGAGGCCTGCAGAGATATGGCAGATTGACTTCATCGATCCCCTGCCCCGGGGAAACAATGGACTGAGATATTGTTACACCGCAGTGGACACCCATTCAGGACTTATGCTTGTCCATCCTTGCAAACGTGCAGATCAAGCCGCAATGCTTCAACTGCTCCAGAAACTGGTCGTTGCTTATGGTTGTCCCAAGCAAGTCCAAAGTGATAACGGCTCACACTTCAGCGGATCAACAGTACAGCAGTGGGCCAACGATTCTGGAGTGTACTGGTTGTGCCACATCCCATACCATCCACAGGCAGCTGGTTTGATTGAAAGATACAACGGGCTATTGAAGGACCAGATACTCAAACTTACACCCACACATACACTAAGGGGGTGGGATCGGGTCCTCACACAGGCAGTCATGTTGTTAAATTCTAGGCCAATAGACAAAAGCACACCATATGAGAGGATGGTAGGGGCTGGGGCACAGATTCCACAGCTGGAGTGCAGAGTTCAGTATTTATGTAAGGTTCCTGAAAGAACAGATACCATGTTACTGCTTCCCATGACATAGAAACCAAGAGTGACGTATCTGAAGCTGAAGCCTATCTAGGAATGAGAGGGAATCTGGCAGGAAGGTTTGGAGTTATATTTGCATTGGCAGATGAGATTCAAGACAGTGGCTGGGACTCGGACTGGTTAGTGGATACTTCTCAGCAAGAGTGGAAAGTGAGGCTACATAACATAAAACCTTCCAAAATAAACAGCAGTGATCTTCTGGGAAATATCAGTATATTTCCTCTCCTCCCTATTGATGTTCTTTGAGAGGGTCAGAAGTGGGTACAGGCAGGGGGCAAAGTGTTAGTCAGATATCCAGGCAAGAAGCCATTTAGAGGAGAGAGCGTAGCTGAAGGGCCTGGATCTACTGTTTATGTATTATTAGAAGGAACAGATAATCCGCTTCCACTCCACAGGCTGTTTAAGATTTGATCCATAGGAAGACCAGAGAAAAGTGGTTACAAGATGGAAAGAATGAGGGAAGATCGCAAGAGCTGTGGAGAGCAAGGCCTTTGATGTATTACAAGCCTAGACTTGTTTCTAAAGAACTTTAGAATGGACTTTCTAATGAACTTTTAAGTTAAAAGACTGAAAAATCTTCTCAATGACAGAAATGGGAGGTGTTGCATTCAAGGAAAATGAATGTTTAGAATGAGTTTTTTATTAGTAATGAAGTGATTTTCTGTATGGAGTCTGAAAGAAAAAAAAAATCTAGGGCGGAATGTGTTGCGTTTGTTAAAATATGATTTTTTTTTTAAACATCAGACATAACTGTACATGGGACAATATTACAAGTTAGTTGATCATATTCCTGTCAGTCTTCTGGTTTGAGTAGAGTTCTCAAACAAAGGCTGTTTTCATACAATGGTGTTAGATAACATTGTTATATTCAAATTGACAGTTTGAAGAGGCTATTGTCTCTTCAGCTACAGTAAACAGGTTGAGAGGGTCTCTCAAACTGTTAGAATGACTGTTATATTAATGACAGGATTGGTTTGAGTAGACAAAGGGTAGATAGGAACAGTCCATTGTTTCTACAGCTACAGTAAACAGGTTGAGAGGGTCTCTCAAACTGAAAAGAATGACTGTTAGTCGGTTGTTATGGAAACACGTTTATAACCATTAACTTTGGTCAATAAACTGGTACAAATAAAATGGATGAGTAGAGAGAGGACAGCCATCATACTGTAACATCAGAACACATCATCATGCTTTGAAGATCAGAAGCCACTCATGATAGAAGGACAGAACCTGGTCTCCAAGAAGAAATATTGCCAATGGAGATCATGAACATACAGTAACAGAAGTTAAGTAACCCTTTAAATGTATTTGTACTGTTAGATTATAGGCAGTTCTATTTTCTAGGCATTTTGCTTGTTAGAGATATCTGTCAGTCTTGTATTGTATTCCTAAGATTGTAATTGTTTTGTACAGCAGCTTTGTATAGTAAAAGCACATCTACACACTGCAGAAGTCTCAGCTTCCTTGTTATACCACAGAGTAACCTTAATAGATAAACGCAAAGCAATACATAGCGTCACTACTTGACGAGTCACTGGACCTGAAATAGTATGTGCATTTGAAGTGCCCTGACACCTGAAATGTATACTCTTGTTTTGTGGCAATCACTCACCAAGTAATGAACCTAGGATGACAGCGCTGAAGCTTGCACCTTCAAAAATACATAAACTGGGGTAGGTTTCATATTCTTATGCTAATGGGATACTTTTACCACTTAACCACTTAACCTCTGGAAGATTTCCTGACCAAGCCTTTTTTTACTATTTGTCACTGCGCTGCTTTCATTGGTAATTACATGGTCATGCAACGCTGTACCCAAACTAGATTTGTGTCCTTTTCTTACATAAATATAGCTTTCTTTTGGTAGTATGTGAACACCACTGGGATTTTTATTTTTTGTGAAATAAATGAAAAAGTCCCAAAATTTAGAACAAAAAACAGACCAAAATGTATTCAGCTAAATGTCTTTGGTAAAAAAAAAAATACCAAGAAGCATATATTGATTGGTTTGTGCAAAAGTTATAGCGTCTACAAACTAGGGTATATACAGTATACTGGAATTTGCTCAGCTTTTACTTTCTGGCTGCCTATCAAATTTATTGAGGTGCTAAAATGCCAGGGCAGTACAACCCCCCCCCCCCCCCCATGACCCCTTTTTGGAAAGTAGACAACTAAAGCTATTTTCTGAGAGGCATGTTGAGCCCACAGAAGATTCAATTTTTTTGTCACAAGGTTTTGAAAAATAACACAACATTTTATTTCTTTTTTCTACACAAAGTTGTCACTAAATGATATATTGCTCACACATGGCATTGGTATATGTGGAATTACACCTCAAAATACATTTTACTGCTTCTCCTGAGTATGGGGATACCACATGTGTGAGACTTTTTGAGAGCCTAGCTGGGTACAGATGGCGAAAACCAATGACCACCTTCAGGCTTTCAAAGGGCGTAAATTTCTAATTTCACTTGCTCACTACCTACTGTATCACAGTTTAGGAGGCCCTGAAATACCAATAATTACCCCTTTTTGCAAAGTAGACACCCCAAGCTATTCGCTAAGAGGCATGTTGAGTATTTTGCAGATCTAATTTTTTGTCCCAAGATTTTGAAATTTGAAAAAAGAAAAGCAAGAATACATTTTGTTTTCTTTCTTCATTTTCCAAAAACTTGTGGTAACTGGCAACAAATGAGATCTGCAAAATACTCACCAAGCCTCTTAGCCTAGTAGACACATTGGGGTGTCTACTTTCCAAAAAGGGGTCATTCGGGGAGTGTTTGAACTGTCCTGGTCTAGTACTAGAATTACTGTGCCTGATCTGCCGTTTGCGGTGATATCTCACATGCATGGTGCAATTGCTGCCTACATATGACACGAGGTGCTTGTGTTCACCTTTGCACACAAGCACGGGGGGGACGACAAGGGTGCTTTATTTTTATTTTTTTATTATTTATGTTGCCTTTTATTTAATTTTTTACATTGTCCCTTTTTTTTATCACTTTTATTGTTATCACAGGGAATGCAAATATAGCAATAGTCAGTGACAGGTACTCTTTTTTGAAAAATCTGGGGTCTATTAGACTTCTCCTCTGCCCTTAAAGCATCTGACCACACCAAGATCGGTGCAATCAGTTGCTTTCCCAATTTAAAAATGGCACTGTTTATTTCCGGGGAAACCGAAGTGATGAAATGTTCGTAGCCTCCGAATCCTTAAGCCATATAGATGATTGGAGCTGTTCCAGTCTCAGATCTGCTCTATGGTCAGCTGGCGGGACTGCCGGCTGAATTCTCGGATTCCCTGGTGTGACAAGAGAGCTAGAGAAAACCGTGGAAGGCGGCAACGCGTGCGCGGGAGGGATGTTCGCTTCCACTGCTTGTAAAAGAAATCTAGTGGCTGATTAGCCACTATGATTCCTCGTACATGAAAGCAGACCACCGGATGAAAAAATAATACCAAGATGATGGCTACACCTGCAGGCATCATCCTGGTATAACCACTCAAAGTCCTTGTTGGGCATATATGTAATGTTCTTTTTTTTCATGCAGCCTGTGGGCTGAAGATTCCTCCATTCATATCGATCGATGTGGATGAAGAAATCTCTGCTAGAAAAAGTGTGTAGTATGCCTATTATTAGAATATACCACCATGTATCCACCCACTTCTAATAATGAATGGCATATACATTCTTTTTTTTAAATGTGGAGGAGACATCTCCTCCTACAGTGCTGCAATCACTGACGTATGTATTCTGAAAGCACACCCTGCTGCTGACAGAATTAACTGAATGGAGTTCCTGCAACAGTTAACAATAAAACACAGTAAGAACTGAACATTAACTCACTTCTAATGATGGACATACATGCAATGTTCTTTTTCTTTCGTTCAGCCCGTGGAAAAAAAGAACAGATTCCTCCATTAACTTCAATCAATGTGGATGACGTAAACTCTGCCACCGCAGCCATCACACCAGCTTGAAATGCACTTATGGGACTCGCCACATCGCCAAGTGTTACTGCAGTGCTGCTGTGTCTAAGACCAGGATGTATTAGGCTGCTAGTGCTTGCCAGTTCACCAAGAGGTAGCGTGGGACTAGCATTAGCACTCTTCTCCATATCAGAATCATCATCCTATTGTAACACCCCAGCAACCTGGACACAGGGTTGGGTATTCCTGACCTTAGCAGGGACCTTTTCCCCATTGTCGGAGTTATCTGTCAGGGTGCCACTGCTCTCTACAGGTTCGTATTCTGAGCCTGATTCTGTCAATGAGGCTCACCCATCACTCTCTTCTGACATGTTCAGAATTCTATAGGCCTCTTCACTGATGTACCTTTGATTGAACATTTTGGCCACTAAAATTTAACTGCTAGTGCTACCAGAGATCAGGCCTGATTCTGCTAACGCTGTGGTTTTGTGTACAGTCATGGCCAAAAGTTTTGAGAATGAAACAAATATTATTTTTCACAAAGTCAGCTGCTTCCGTGTTTTTAGATCTTTTTGTCAGATGTTTCTATGGTATACTGAAGTATAATTACAAGCATTTCATAAGTGTCAATGGCTTTTTTTGACAATTACATTAAGTTTATGCAAAGAGTCAATATTTGCAGCGTTGACCTTCTTTTTCAAGACCTCTGTAATTCGCCCTGGCATACTGTCAATCAACTTCTGGCCACATACTGACTGATGGCAGCCCATTCTTGCATAATCAATGCTTGGAGTTTGTCAGAATTTGTGGGGCTCTTTTTTGTTCACCCACCTCTTGAAGATTGAGCACATGTTCTCAATGGGATTAAGGTCTGGGGAGTTTCCTGACCATGGACCCAAGTCACTTAGTTAGAACTTTTGCCTTATGGCAAGGTGCTCCATCATGCTGGAAAAGGCATTGTTCATCACCAAACTGTTCTTGGATGGTTGGGAGAAGTTGCTCTCGGAGGATGATTTTATACCATTCTTTATTCATGGCTGGGTTCTTAGGCAAACTTGTGAGTGAGCCCACTCCCTTGGCTGAGAAGCAACCCCACACATAAATAGTCTCAGGATGCTTTACTGTTGGCATGACACAGGATTGATGGTAGGGCTCAACTTTTCTTCTCTGGAGAAGGTATTTTTCCGGATTCACCAAACAATCGGAAAGGGGATTCATCAGAGAAAATAATTTTACCCCAGTCCTCAGCAGTCCAATCATTGTACCTTTTGCAGAATATCAGTCTGTCCATCCATTTTTCCTGGAGATAAGTGGCTTCTTTGCTGCCCTTGACACCATGCCATCCTCCACTGTGCGTGCAGTTGCACTCACACCTGCCTGCTGCCATTCCTGAACAAGCACTGCACTGGTGGTGACCCCATTCTGCAGATGAATAAACAGTAAGAGATAGTCCTGGCACTTGCTGGACTTTATTGGGCATCCTAAAGCCTTCTTCACAAATGCAGTGGAAATGTATTTTTGGGGATTACGTTTATTTTCATGGCAAAGAAGGACTTTGCAATTAATTGCAATTCATCTGATCACTCTTCATAACATTTTGGAGTCTATGTAAATTACCATCATAAAAACTGAGGCAGCAGACTTTAAAATACATGTTTGTGTCATTCTCAAAATGCCACGGCTATACCATGTATCTGAAGGGACAGTGATCTACTGACACTGCATTTGTTGGGGAGTGGAGGGTCTAAATGCAGGTGCTAGCAGGTGTCGGGCTGATCCTGCTAACGCTGCATTTTTGGAGACACTATACTATTGGGGACTCTAGTATAGTTCTGATCTGATCAAAGATATTGGAGGTTTATAGTGTGTCTGTGATAGTGTTACTGGAAATCAAAGGATTCTAATTTCTTAGTGAATATGTGGCGGGAAAACTGACGCTATCTGAGATTGACGCTGATACTAATGCTATCTGGCGTTACCAGTGGCGCTAATACAGTGATAAGAAAAAAAATCTATACACTGTAATAATGATATTGTGACAGGGTAGTGAAAGGGTTAACTGGGGGACCAATCAAGGAGTTAAAATTTTATTAGGGAATATGTAGCGGGCAAACTGATGCTATCTGGGATTGAATGCTATCTGGCGTTATCAGTGACACTAATACAGTGATCAGCTTAGACTCATTGTGACCGTTACCTTCTCTTACTGGAGCCGAAACGTGCTCCAGGAGAGAGGATCTCTGTATGTCCTGTGCCAACACAGGCACATGCTGATCACTGATTCACCAGAACAGATCAGCAGGTCCAGGCCAAAAATCATTGGCCTGGACTTATTAAGTAATCAGTGCTGGAGCGAATCATGGCTCCACTGGCTTGGGAACATGCAGGGAGCGCAGATCATATATATATATATATAGATATATACAGTATATATATGCGATCCACCACAGAGCTGTCGCTCTGTAGTAGTAAAACTGCTATAGGGTGGTCCGCAACTGGTTAAAACCTTATTTCCTGAAGTGTTTTGCCACATTCTAAACACATTGGGAAGATTTACTAATACTGGAGCACCTGGAATCTGGTGAAGGCATGTATGGTAGCCAATCAGCTTCTAACTTCAGCTTGTTCAATTAAGCTTTGACAATAAAACCTGGAAGTTGATTGGTCTCTATGCAGAGCTGCACCAGATTTTGCAAACTCCAGTTTTAGGAAATCAAACCCATTATGTTATAAAAACTTTTGATAGGGATTAGGGAATAATCATAGATCTACTCCACTGGAAAGTGACTTATTACATTCCCATGATCTAATCAATTAGGTTGTAATTAGTCAGCAATATTATTGAGTTTAATATAACAAATTGTGTGGTAACACCAATCAAAATAAACACTCCTGCTAGCCCTTTGATGCAGATACTAGTTATGTACTTAACATTATGTTAGTCTTATAAAATGGTGTCCTAAAAAATGGACATCTCATTAAAAGAGCCACTGTTATTTGCTGAAGGCATGACCTTTACACTTGCATTACCCAGGGAAATGTATGGAGATTGAGGATAAATTGCTACCCCTCTTTATTGAACTGAGAATCCAGAATCACTCAGAGACAGCCAATTAGCTCCAGTGTCTATGTGCAACAAGCAAAGTAAAAATGTCATATAATATAAACTGTTGTACTGTAAGTGAACTATGAGCACCATTAGAGATACATAAATAGTGATTCAACAAGCTACTCACATGAAATAATATCACCATTTGTGAAAATCAGAATTCCCCTGTGACTCCCGCCACCTTATTCTATACAGCCTCTTACCGACACTGAAGACCCCAGATTATAGGGGGTGGTTTGTGTAAAGCTCAGAGGTGTGTGGGCTTGCAGGAATGATTTCTTCCACAGCAGAGACACAGACCATACTGTCAGGAAACTGCACCATAAATCACCTCTCTGATAGTATACCCTGTAAAAGGAAACAGATGACAGCCTCCAACAGAGAAATTCCGTTTGTGTTCATTGAGACAACAATTGCATATCTACTCACATATTGTCCATAATAAAGCACATATCTTATCCAAAAAACATGGCCGCTAGTACCGGCTCCAGCAAACATAGTGACGTCAGCACAGGCTCCGCCCCGACATACGTTTCATCTAAAGAGGTGTTCTCAAAGGGTTTAGAAAATCATGTTCCAATCATGTAAGTACAATTAAATTTCCCTTGCACAGTGAACATTCACTTTTCAAATTAAACAGACTTCGTAGTAAATCCACCCTGTGAATGTGCTCCCTAGCCATAGGCTATTACTTTAGGCAAATTTCCCCAAAGAAAGCTCTGGCTATAGTAATAAAAAAAGTATAGTAAGTAAAATCCCATAAAATTCTTATTGAATTCTTTGGCAGCTTTTTGATGTGGGATGTAGGGGTAGAATTGCATAGGGAAAAAAAGGGAATCACTAGCAGTGAATATTTTACATTACTTGCCTAGTTTTAATTATAAAGAAGAAACAATTTGATTATATTTTGTAACACACAAAGTAGTTTCCATAAATAAATACTTTTTGTTAATTTGCCTAAAAAGAGGTGACTACAATCCACAGCACTGTAAAATCTGACTAGTTCCAGAGTTAAGAAGTTTGGTAAGCTAAACTCTGTAGAATTTATATGCAGCTGGAGAAAAATATAACTACCAGTATTTAATTCTATATATTGAAGAGTTGCATTCATATTTTAATTGTTATATTTGTAATGGCTGTGGTATATGTATTGTTACACATATTTATAAATATGCTTTATTGTCTATTTTATATTTTCTTTATTTATTTAAATGCATTATATCATATTAAAGTTAGCATCATTTGCATTTGTTCTAAGCACTTTACTGTGTTGTTAGCAATCAGCAGAATTAAATTGTAGAAAAATTACAATGTATTCATATGCTTGGGTAGGTCCCATCAATATGAAATAATAATACTTTTTTCTTTAATCGTAAGCCTCTAAATGTATCTGTCTTATATTAAATAACACACTTCACCAGACACATATTAATTTATTTTCAGTATTCTGTTTAAGCAAATAAGAAAGAGAAATTACAGTATAAAAGAAGCTTGAGTTTTATTATTATTAATATTTTGGCATAATACAACAAGAGTATTATAGTTAGGGAAAAGTGTGATCTACTGCATACAAAACAAATAAATAAATAAACAAATATATAAATAAACTTGTATTGTGGGCAGATATAGAAACACTAAAAATGCAGTTATTTATTGATTATAAACACATATTTTACTAAAACAGACAGAATCTGAAGCTGGTGTACATAACAACCAATCAGCTTTTAACTTTAGCTTGTTCAGTTAAGTTTTGAAAATATAAGCTAGAAGCTGATTAGTTGCTGTGCACAAGTGCTCTAGATTCTAGCTACCCCAGTGTTCAGTAATTTTTTCAAAATTTATTTTTAAATTCAGTGATAGTACACAAATGCAACTTTGGTATTAGACTCCTATAATCCCCTTTGCACCTAGACTGAGATTGGGAAAGGAAGGGGCAACACAAGCGATTCGGGTGGTCTGCATTTACATGTGCTGACAAGAAACATGCTGACAGGAGAAAGAAAATTGGAGGAAACAGAAGGGTGAGTTTATCCTTCACTGTCCAATCACAGGCTGGAGAAAAAATGGAAACATACAGTATCTGTATTGCATAATTGCACAATGCACATACTCTGGCAGTTAAAACAACAACTATATACGGTTAATATTTCATCTCTGTACAGACTTGTTTGCCAGCCATCACATTAAGTCACTGATCACCACCATTGCTAGTATAGTGCCTGTACGGATCAGTATACTGATCATGAACAGAACTATTCTAGTGTCCCCATTAGTATAGTGTCCCCAAAAACACAGAATTAACAGGATTGGCCCCAATTACTGCTGCCAACCCTTGTGCTTAGCCCCCCACCCCACAACAAGGGCAGGATAAGTATAATTTTTCTGATCACTGCCACCTCTGATACATTGTACACAAAACCGCAGCATTAGCAAGATCTGGCCTGATCTCTGCTGGCACTAACAGTTTTATTTTTTAGTGTACAAGCAGCCCCTAATTCATACCTCCCAACTTTCTGAGATGGGAATGAGGGACACCTATCAGCAAAAGTGAGAATTGTACATAAAAAAAAGATTGGTTAAACCCACAAGTGTTATTTTACCACTACTATTCCTTTATATTGGCTTTTGTAATCTACAAAGGCAGCAATTTAGAAATCAAATGAAAGGTTTAGCACTGGGAAACACTTTTTGATAGATAAAAAGTGCATTTTATATAGATCAGACCAAAATGAGGGACAAATGAGGAGGAATGAGGGACAGGGGGACATTGCTCCAAATCAGGGACAGTCCCTCGAAATCAGGGATAGTTGGGAGGTATGCCTAATTGCTAGTCATGAGCTCTTTATCCCATAGTTGCTGCTTGGTACCTATAAATTTAGTGCCCAAAATGTCCACAAAAAAAAATGGACACTAGTGAGGAGGCCAACAGGATTCTGAGCATGTCAGATAAGAGCAAAAGGGGAAGCCTCACTGCCAGAATCTGGCTCAGACTATGAACCTGTAGAAAGCAATGGCACCTTAACAGCTAGCTTAGACAATGGAGAAGTGGTCCCTACTAAAATCAGGCCCACCCATCCCCAGGATGCTGAAGTTCTAGAAATGCATAATTATGCTTATTAGCAGCAGGGCGCAAGTACTGATGCTGCATGACTTCTTGGGGATCTGGCAAGAACTGGCTAGTACATCCTGGCTTTTTAGACACCAGCACTGCAGTATCTCATGGTGAAGTGGCATGCACCAATAGTGCAGTACAAACTGATAAGGTGGCTAGCACTTGTAGCGTTTTTAGGCAGCGTTCGGGAAATAAGTTCTCTGAGAGTTGTTATTATATTCAAAAAATAAGTCTTTATTGGGTTAAAGATGTCACATGTGACATATGAATAAAGGTAAAAATCTGAGGCATGGGTCCCAAATGAATAAAACAATACAGAAATATTAAAACAAATTTACACTAGCAGACAAAAAAGCTTTTACAACAATGTGGTTTACATAGCCAAATGTTGGGAGTAAAAGTAGACCTGACGCGTTTTATTTTTTGAATATAATAACAACTCTCAGAGAACTTATTTCCCGAACGCTGCCTAAAAACCCCACCAATCCCTTTTGGGGGGACCCTCTCTTTTTTGTTTTCACATCCCAGGGGTGAGCAGCCAAATATCATCTCCAGCTAGTGTCTTTTTTCTTTTTTAGTTTATACCCGGGTGGTTAAACACCCTTCCCCCCGTGACACTTTGGGGTTGAGACATGGGTCCCTAAATGCAAACCTCTCTTTAGTGTTTATCCACAGTATAGTGAATGTTTTTCTCTTGTTGACCATTGTATGCACATCTATATACTGTAACCAATATGAGCAATTTTCAGGGTGATGAATGGACTAGCCTCATGTGCACTATGGTGGTGGGCCCTTGTCCTCTACAGGTATATGCTCCTCCCATTTCTCTAGATGCGCCAAATTTGCTCTTCCCTGCTCCTTGGATATATGGACACAGCTATACGGCCATTCATATACTGTGCACTACTATGGCACAGGGCCGCATCGTGTCCATACGATAAACTCCGAGCTAAACTTGAACAACAGTAGCAATGTATGATTTGAAACACACTCATAATGTAATTACATATCTGTGAATAATGTCATCTGAAGAGACCCCATGTCCTCTGTTCTCTTAATAGGTTCAATACCTTTGTATGCCAATATGCTTACAATCTCATGGTACAACTTATATAACCAATGGAAATGTGACAATAATAGAGATGATCATGAAGACATGCGTTTTTTTTCCCCATCTGCCATATCACACAGGCAGTGAATTTATGACAAAACTTTGCCTTTTTTATTTTAGGGTTCCCACAGTGGTTTGAGTGGACCTCAGATTCCCTGGATGGCGCCCTTGCTTCTTGCCCCACCCTGGTGGACACGTGCGGCGGCGGGGTGTCCTCCATACGCGATCTCACAGCAAGGGTAAGGAGGAGCGCCCACCATCCATGCTCCTCCAATCATGTTCCCTCCAGGCGGCCTGGGCGGGCCCGGGCTCCCCGACAGGGAACCACTCCCCTTGCTGGCGGCGTCCTGGAACGCAATCGGACCTCTCCCGATCACTGCGCATGCGCGTGGCCACGTGCGAGCGCGTGATGCGGGATGTCACGCCGTTGTGACGATTGCGGAGCGGACGCGACCCCGGAAGGACCTCCTGGACGCCGGGGAGGCCACTCCCGACGACATATGACGCCGTCATGGCTCCCATGGACAGGCGGGCCATGCTGGCTTAGGAATAACGGATGAAGGGTCACGTTCCCTCATGTTTTTGCCCTATGTCTCCTCCCTCTCCTTCCTTACCTATCTTCTCCAGCTGCTTCCGCCCTCCCCCTTTTTCCCCCTCCCCTTTTCCCCTCCCCTCCTTTGGGATGCCCTGATCTGACACCATTGGTGTCTTAACGCACACACCTGTTGCTAATTGGGTATACACCCATAAATACCACATGGAGAGGTTAAGCAAACCTATCTCCATGTGATGATCCAAGCACCACGCCATACAAACGCAGTGAGTAGACCTGTCTCTAGTTTAGTTTTATGCCTCTTTTTGGGACTAACACTAGATGCACCATATGACCCTGTCTCCATTCCTAGACGGGGTATCCCACCTTTGGAACCTGCGACCAGTATAACATACCCTGGTCTGCAACATATGGGTGTTTACCAGCACCTCGCAACCTGAGCAAAATACATCAACCTCATTAGGTAATGCCACATTGCTTTTTGGTACCTGATACACTGTTATACTTCTCTCACTTTTGTTTTTTGCCCACTGTTACACATACCCCTTCACCGTTTTTATTTAACTCTCAGTCCTTCACCTCACACTTTAAGATACTAACCGCACATCCCTGTGCACACACACCCTCACTCCAGCACTCCTTCACCTCTTATTACCCATAGTATCTGTCACGTACCTAGTGGCGAGTCTGGATTGCAGTGGGAGACTTCTCTTACGTCCCAGACTTGCGGCCCCTGGAGATGGGGACAGGGGGCGCAGAAGTCAGAGGAGGCACGAGTGTCTGGAAGGAACAGCAGCTGTAGGTGGGCCTCAGGACTAGACCAGCGAAGACAGGAACCAGCAGACAGCAGGTGACAGGAACCAGCAGACGGCAGGTGACAGGAACCAGCAGACAGCAGGTGACAGGAACCAGCAGGCAGCAGGTAGCAGGAACCAGCAGACAACAGGTGACAGGAACTAGCAGACAACAGGTGACAGGAACCAGCAGACCACAGGAACTGGCAGGTATGCAGCGGACCACAGGAACCAGCAGGCAACAGGAACTGGCAGGTATGCAGCGGACTACAGGAACCAGCAGGCAACAGGAACTGGCAGGTATGCAGCGGACTACAGGAACCAGCAGACAACAGGAACTGGCAGGTATGCAGCGGACTACAGGAACCAGCAGACAACAGGAACTGGCAGGTGTGCAGCGGACTACAGGAACCAGCAGACAACAGGAACTGGCAGGTATGCAGCGGACTACAGGAACCAGCAGGCAACAGGAACTGGCAGGTATGCAGCGGACTACAGGAACCAGCAGGCAACAGGAACTGGCAGGTATGCAGCGGACTACAGGAACCAGCAGACAACAGGAACTGACAGGTATGCAGCGGACTACAGGAACCAGCAGACAACAGGAACCGGCAGGTATGCAGCAGACTACAGGACAGGTGCACAGGTAGGTCAGACAAGCCGGGTTTGGTAACAGAGGACACACTGCGGATAAGCCAGGGATAAGCCAGAGAATGGTCGTGGGTAAGCCGGGATCGGGGCAGGCAGGAGGCAGAGCAGGTAAGTAGACAAGCCGGGTCACAGGTGCAGATACAGAGAAGTACAGGACTAACACACGGAACGCTGTAGATCAGGCAGCAAGGATTGCATGGAGATGGCTGGTTTAAATAGCCCGCCTGGCGCCAGTAACCGTGCGCGCGCCCGTCCGAGACCGCGCGCGCGCACCCGCTCGATTCCGCGCATGCGCAGTAGCCCGCACACCCGTTCGAGCCCGCACACGCAATCGCAGCGGTGGAGAACCACTAGGCCCAGCAGAGCTTTCCTTACATTGCCCCCCCCCCAAGGGGCAGCCTCCGGATGCCCAACTGGGAACACTTCTCTGGGTGAGCTTTCTTGAAGGCTTGGATCAAATGCTTGGCATGCAAGTTGGTTTCAGGTTCCCAGGAATTCTCTTCAGAACCGTACCCCTTCCACTTGATGAGGTATTGTATCTGGTTATTTCTCTTTCGGCAGTCCACAATTGTCTCCACCTCGAATTCCTCTTCCCCATTGACCATTATCGGGGCTGGGGGATCCGTGGATCGCCCAGGGAAAGAATTGGGGACTGCTGGCTTCAGGAGTGAAACATGGAAGACCGGGTGTACCCGAAGTGACTCTGGCAATTCCAGCTCGTATGCTACCTCGTTGATTTTCCGCTTCACAGCGAAGGGGCCCAAGAATTTGGGGCCTAACTTCCTAGAAGGACAAGCAAGTCGGAGATTCACTGTGGACAGCCATACTTTGTCTCCAGGCTCCAGGACCAATTGCCCCCGTCTACCCCTGTCAAAGACCTCTTTATTAAGATTCTGTGCCCGAGTCATAGTTTCCTGCAACAATTTATTGTTGGTTGAAAATAAATCCACGGTCTCAAACACAGCAGGAACGGCACATTCTGGTACAGAATTTGGCAGGAATGATGGGTGGTAACCATAGTTGGCAAAGAACGGAGTCTGTTTGGTAGTAGAGTGGGTGGAGTTGTTGTAGGCGAATTCCGCCAATGGCAACAGAGAGAGCCAGTCCTGTTGAGAAAAGGATGAAAAGCAACGCAGATACTGCTCAAGAGTCTGGTTTGTTCTTTCTGTCTGCCCGTTTGTCTGTGGGTGGTAAGCAGAGGATAAAGATAGTTCGATGCCAAGGGAGTTGCAGAGGGCCTTCCAGAACCGAGACGTGAATTGGACGCCCCTGTCCGAGATGATATTTGCTGGAATCCCGTGAAGTCTGACAATGCCTGCAATGAAGGCCTGGGCCGTCTCTGGTGCCGAAGGAGTCCCCTTCATGGGGATAAAGTGGGCCATCTTGGACAGCCGGTCCACTACCACAAAGATGGCCGTATGGCCTTCGGAGGGGGGAAGTTCCACAATGAAGTCCATGGTTATTAGCTTCCACGGCCTTTCCGGAGCGGGTAGGGGTTTGAGTAGCCCCCAAGATTTGGTCCTGCAGCTCTTGTTGCGGGTGCACACTGTACATGATTCCACATACCTTTGGCAGTCTTTTGCCAGTTGGGGCCACCAGAAAGTGCGCTGGACCAGGTCCGTGGTCTTGGCTATGCCGAAATGTCCGGCCAGTACATGGTCATGACATAGCCCAAGTATAGTGACCCGGAGACTTTCTGGAACGAAGATCTTACCACCGGACCAGAATAGGCCATCTTTGGCGGAGACTCCTGGCCTAGCAGGCGGCGGGTCCTCCCTGGACGCCTGCTTGATCCGGCTTAACAGGTCTTCATGGAGAAGTAGGAAGTTCTCAGCAGTTAGGATGGTGTCAGGTGGATTAGGCTCCTTAGGATCGATGAACATCCGTGATAAGGCATCAGGTTTGGTATTTTTGGAGCCCGGCCTGTAGGTAACATGAAAGGCGAACCGGGAGAAGAACAGTGCCCACCTGGCTTGTCGTGGCTTTAGTCTCTTGGCGGCCTTCAGATACTCCAGGTTCTTGTGGTCTGTATATATGAGAATTGGGTGGGCCGCCCCTTCCAACAAGTACCGCCATTCCTCCAGTGCCGCCTTGATTGCCAACAGTTCTCGGTCGCCCACGTCGTAGTTCCGCTCAGGAGGTGTCAATTTACGGGAAAAGAACCCAACAGGGAACAGGAGGGCCTTGGGGCCTTGCCTCTGTGATAGTATCGCCCCGACTGCGATTTCCGATGCGTCCACCTCCAAGACAAATGGGAGAGCCGGGTCGGGGTGCTTTAGGATGGAGGCGGAAGTAAAGAGTTTCTTAAGAGCGACAAAGGCGGCCTGGGCCTCGGTTGTCCATTGGAACCGAATTCCTTGTCGGGTTAATTGTGTGATGGGGGAGATGATGGCCGAGAAACCTTTAATAAATTTCCGATAGAAGTTAGAGAAACCCACAAACCGCTGTACCCCTTTTTTATCCACCGGTGCAGGCCAGTCTAGAATAGCGGAGATCTTCTGGGGGTCCATCTTAATGCCTTCGATGGAGATGATGAGCCCCAGGAACTGTATGCTCTGTTGTTCAAACTCGCACTTCTCGGGTTTAGCATACAGACCATGTTGCCGCAGTCGCCCCAACACGCATCTGACGTGTTGTTGGTGACTGTCCAGGGAAGAAGAAAAGATTAAGATGTCATCTAGGTAGATGATCACAAACAGGTCTAAGTAGTCTCGAAAAATGTCATTAATGAAATGTTGGAACGTGGCGGGGGCGTTACAGAGTCCGAAGGGCATCACAAGGTATTCAAAGTGCCCGAAACGTGTACGGAAGGCAGTCTTCCATTCATCGCCCTTTCGGATGCGTACCAGATTATACGCCCCGCGGAGGTCCAACTTGGTGAAGATGACCGCTGCCCCCAGCCTCTGGAACAACTCGGGGACTAACGGCAAGGGGTAACGATTTTTGATGGTCACCTTATTCAATTCTCTGTAATCGACACATGGCCGGAGGGAATGATCCTTTTTCTCAACGAAGAAGATGCCGGCTCCGGCAGGTGACGTAGAGGAACGGATAAAGCCCTTTCGCAAGTTGTCATCAATGTAGTCTTTAAGGGCGGAGAGCTCCAGCTCGGATAGGGGGAAGATCCTCCCAAAGGGAACTTCAGCTCCAGGGAGAAGCTCAATGGGACAATCGTAGACCCGATGAGGAGGAAGGGTCTCTGCCCCTTTTTTGCTGAAGACATCCAAAAAGGAGTGATAGGCCTTGGGAACCAGCTGAGGGGTCTCGTTGTCCAAACACATTAAGGTAGTTGACTGAGCGTCAGTCCGTGGAAGGCAATGTTGGGAGCAGTAAGGAGAGGAGAAGATAATCTCCTTGGTGGACCAGTCAATGCAGGGGTTATGGGCGCAGAGCCAAGGCATGCCCAAAATGACCGGGAACAGTGGGGAAGAAATAATGTCCAGACTCAGTAACTCCTGATGGAGATGGTTTATGCATGCCGGAAGAGGTTGCGTTTCTAGGGTGACAGGCCCGGATCTAATGGCTGAACCATCGGCCAGGTGTATCTGTAGTCCTTGGGCCTTGTTCCGTAAGGGGATGCTATGGGCAGTAGCAAAGTCTGAGTCCATGAAGCAACTGCAGGCTCCAGTCAATAATGGCGGGGACCATAATGTTCTTTCCGGGAAGCTGTAACAAAATAGAGAGAGCAAGGTGAGAAGAGGCGTCGGTAACGGCCATTATCTGGTCAACTGAAGGAGGGCGCCACTTACGGGTCTTGGCTGGACAGGTTCGCACATAGTGCCCTGGCTCCCCGCAGTATAGACACAAATTGTCCCGACGGCGTCTCAGCCGTTCTTCAGGAGTGAGAGCAGGGCGAAGCACACCCAACTGCATGGGCTCAGTTCCTTCGGTGGAGGCAGAGGGTCGACCCGGCGGTGGACCTCTAGGAAAGTAGGGTACCTTTGGCAGCATCCAAGAGGGACGAGGTGGAACAGAGGCCCTCTCAGACCGTCGTTCGCGTAGGCGCCTGTCGATCTGTATGGCCTGGTTGATGAGCTCCTCAAGAGTTGGAGGAACCCCAACCCTAGCAAGTTCATCCTTGAGGGGATCTGACAACCCCGCATCATTCCAGCTGGTATCAGCACTCCATCTCCTGAATTCAGCAACATAGTCCTCGGCGGGCCTACGCCCTTGGAGTAGAGCATGGAGGGCAGTCTCAGCCGTGGCACAGAGTTGCGGGTCCTCATACATTCGGGCCATTTCATCAAAGAAGGTATTTAGATGAGCAAGTTCCGCGGCCTCCTGTTTAAGCAGACGGTGGGCCCAGAGCTGGGGGTCGTTCTGGAGCAGGGAGATCACAAAGCCCACTTTGGTGGACTCCAAAGAAAATGTTCGGGGCTGTAGTGCAAAAAACAGTTCACATGCACTACGAAAAGTCCTGAACTTGCTACGCTCACCGGAGAACCTCTCAGGTGTGGGTACTCGAGGTTCTGGGGGAAGCATCACGACAGTCGGTGGAGTAGGCTGGCTAGTGGTGAGGCCTGGGGATCCCTGAGTAAGGACATGTTTTTCAAGTCGGGTATAACCTTCCTGTAGGTTAGTGACCGCTTGTGCAAGGCCTGCTAGGTGTAGGCAGAGTTCTTCCATAGGAGAGGCTCCCTGCTCAGACTCGGTCATGGCTGCCTGATACTGTCACGTACCTAGTGGCGAGTCTGGATTGCAGTGGGAGACCTCTCTTACGTCCCAGACTTGCGGCCCCTGGAGATGGGGACAGGGGGCGCAGAAGTCAGAGGAGGCACGAGTGTCTGGAAGGAACAGCAGCTGTAGCTGGGCCTCAGGACTAGACCAGCGAAGACAGGAACCAGCAGACAGCAGGTGACAGGAACCAGCAGACAGCAGGTGACAGGAACCAGCAGACAGCAGGTGACAGGAACCAGCAGACGGCAGGTGACAGGAACCAGCAGACAACAGGTGACAGGAACCAGCAGACCACAGGAACTGGCAGGTATGCAGCGGACCACAGGAACCAGCAGGCAACAGGAACTGGCAGGTATGCAGCGGACTACAGGAACCAGCAGGCAACAGGAACTGGCAGGTATGCAGCGGACTACAGGAACCAGCAGACAACAGGAACTGGCAGGTATGCAGCGGACTACAGGAACCAGCAGACAACAGGAACTGGCAGGTGTGCAGCGGACTACAGGAACCAGCAGACAACAGGAACTGGCAGGTATGCAGCGGACTACAGGAACCAGCAGGCAACAGGAACTGGCAGGTATGCAGCGGACTACAGGAACCAGCAGGCAACAGGAACTGGCAGGTATGCAGCGGACTACAGGAACCAGCAGACAACAGGAACTGACAGGTATGCAGCGGACTACAGGAACCAGCAGACAACAGGAACCGGCAGGTATGCAGCAGACTACAGGACAGGTGCACAGGTAGGTCAGACAAGCCGGGTTTGGTAACAGAGGACACACTGCGGATAAGCCAGGGATAAGCCAGAGAATGGTCGTGGGTAAGCCGGGATCGGGGCAGGCAGGAGGCAGAGCAGGTAAGTAGACAAGCCGGGTGACAGGTGCAGATACAGAGAAGTACAGGACTAACACACGGAACGCTGTAGATCAGGCAGCAAGGATTGCATGGAGATGGCTGGTTTAAATAGCCCGCCTGGCGCCAGTAACCGTGCGCGCGCCCGTCCGAGACCGCGCGCGCGCACCCGCTCGATTCCGCGCATGCGCAGTAGCCCGCGCACCCGTTCGAGCCCGCACACGCAATCACAGCGGTGGAGAACCACTAGGCCCAGCAGAGCTTTCCTTACAGTATCACCAGCACAGCACTCCATTGAACCTTCACGTTCTGACCCACATCACACTCACACCCCCTCCCTTTCTCCCCCTTCTCCCCTTCCCCCCCCCCTCCTTTCCCCCCCCCCTTCTCCTCCCCCTCCCCCTCCCTTTCCTTTCCCTCCCCCCCCCTCCCCCCCCCTACCCCCCCTCCTCTCCTCCCTCTGGCACTCCCCTCTTTTCTGGTACTCCACCACATTCACCCCTTCACCTCCCCTTTTCCCCTTCCCCCCCCCAATCCTTTCCCCCCCCTCCTCTATTCCATCCCTCCCCCCCCCCCCCCCGTTCCCCCGTTTTCCCTCTCTCACTCTCAATTCATCTCAGTTCACTCTCTCCCCCCTCCTCTCTTTTTTCCCCCCCTCCTCCCCTCCCCCTTTTTCCCCCTCCCCCCCTTTCGCTTTATCTCTACGGATGCCGCATCCCAACGCTTATCTATACATGTGCATGCCATGTATTGACTTCCCTCCCTTTCTTTCTCTCTCTCCCTTTTCTCCCCCCCCCCCTTCCTTTCCCTTCCCCCCCCCTCTTGCCCCCCCCCCTCCTCCCCTTTTTGTCTTCTCCCATGTTTCCCCCATCCCATTCCACCCCATCTCTTTCCCACCCTCATCATTAGTTCAGATATGGTACAAATCAGTACCATCTGTAAAACACATTAATGGCACCATCACCTCTCACCCCATAATCCCACTTCTCCCCACTAAGTGCTCTGAGCACACCAGACATTGCTAACTGCTGTGGCAATACATTATGGTATACTTTTAAATATGTATTCTTGGATCTCATGACAGGTGTGCGAAACAGGGGACCCCAAGGAACCCTACCGTCATCCTTCCCCTGTCCCCCTTTCATTTTTCCCTTCCCCCTTCAACCCATCCCTCTTCCCCTGCCAGTCTGGCCCACGCACGGATCCGTGGGTAGCCCCTTCATTGGATGTGACCCCTCATAGGTCTCGTTTGGATCGCCCTACCTGCCGCGCGCCCGCTGGGGGGCACCATAGCGGGACGCTATCCAGGACCTGGAATACACCGACCTAGAGGGAGCCCCATCATACATAAGGAGTAAAGTATAAGGAAATTTACACATTAGGTAAATATTTCACAGTACAATGTGATATTATGCTATGAAAAGATAATTGGAGACAAATATATGTAAACGAAACACTGTTACAATATTCTGTTCTTACTCTGTTTCTTCTCAAACAGACAAAATCACCTTTGAGGAAGACCCCTACTAAAACGGGTCGAAACGCGTCAGATCTACTTTTACTCCCAACATTTGTAAACCACATTGTTGTAAAAGCTTTTTTGTCTGCTAGTGTAAATTTGTTTTAATATTTCTGTATTGTTTTATTCATTTGGGACCCATGCCTCAGATTTTTACCTTTATTCATATGTCACATGTGACATCTTTAACCCAATAAAGACTTATTTTTTGAATATAATAACAACTCTCAGAGAACTTATTTCCCGAACGCTGCCTAAAAACCCCACGAATCCCTTTTGGGGGGACCCTCTCTTTTTTGTTTTCACATCCCAGGGGTGAGCAGCCAAATATAATCTCCAGCTAGTGTCTTTTTTTCTTTTTTAGTCTGCACTTGTAGCGTTATGCAACCGTAGCCACCAAGAATTTGTGCACATGCCCATGGTAGCTACATAGTTACATAGTTACATAGTTATTCGGGTTGAAAAAAGACACAAGTCAATCCAGTTCAACCATAAAAAATAAAAAAATAAAATAAAAAATATTGTACAATCCAATATACCCAATTCTATACCCAAAGTTGATCCAGAGGAAGGCAAAAAAAAAAAAAAAAAAAAACAGCAGAGCATGCTCCAATTTGCTACAGCAGGGGAAACAATTCTTTCCTGATCCCCCAAGAGGCAATCGCATTTCCCTGGATCAAGTTTACCTATAAAAGTTAGTACCCCGTTATATTATGTACATTTAGGAAAGTATCCAGGCCTTTCTTAAAGCAATCTACTGAGCTAGCCAGAAACACTTCTGGAGGGAGTCTATTCCACATTTTCACAGCTCTTACTGTGAAGAAACCTTTCCGTATTTGGAGATGAAATCTTTTTTCCTCTAGACGTAAAGAGTGCCCCCTTGTCCTCTGTGTTGATCGTAAAGTGAATAACTCAACACCAAGTTCACTATATGGACACCTTATATATTTGAACATGTTGATCATATCCCCCCGTATTCTCCTCTTCTCAAGAGTGAATAAATTCAGTTCCTCTAATCCTTCCTCATAGCTGAGTTCCTCCATGCCTCTTATCAGTTTGGTTGCCCTTCTCTGCACTTTCTCCAGTTCCCCAATATTCTTTTTGAGAACTGGTGCCCAAAACTGAACTTCATATTCCAGATGAGGTCTTACTAATGATTTGAACAGGGGCAAAATGATTTCTCTCTCTCTGGAGACCATACCTCTCTTAATACAAGAAAGGATTTTGCTCGCTTTGGAAACTGCAGCCTGGCATTGCATGCTATTATTGAGCTTATGATCTACCAAAACCCCCAGATCCTTCTCCACTACGGATTCTTCCAGTTGTACTCCCCCTGTTACTTTTGATCCCAGGCCCAATATCATTTATAAAGATATTAAAAAGTAGGGGTCCCAGCACTGAACCTTGGGGTACACCACTGACGCCCTGCGCCCATATAGTGGTACTATTCCCATCATTAATGAGTCCCTAAAAATTTAATACAATGGCTTTGAAATCCACCCCTCATAAATTACCTCTCCCAGAAATTCGCAGACCCCCCAACAAAAGACCTGCATAGATGAGTCCCATTGTGCATTTTACTGGCAGGCTTGCAATAAAGTAATATCTCCCCAGCAAGCGTGCCAGATATGTGGTCAAACTGTATAAGCTCTCTGAAAGGGTTACAGGCTATACATACTTTAGAATTTATAAGGGAAAAGACAGTGAAGTTGAGGCCCCCAGATGCCCAGACTACATGGGTTGCAGTGACAAAATAGTATGGGACTTGGTGTCATCCTTATACAAGCCTGCCAATTTGTAGACATTTGTTCATTAACCACTTGCCTACCAGGCACGAACACCTCCTTCCTGACCAAGCCATTTTTCAGCTTTCAGCGCTGTCGCATTTTGAATGACAATTGCGCGGTCATGCAACGCTGTACCCAAATACATTTTTTATAATTTTTTCCCCACAGATAGAGCTTTATTTTGGTGGTATTTGATCACCTCTGCGGTTTTTATTTCTTGCGCTATAAACAAAAGAAGAGGGACAAGTTTGAAAAAACATAATATTTTTTACTTTTTATTAAAAATAAATATCCAATTTTTTTTTTAACAATTTTTTTCCTCAGTTTAGGCCGATACATATTCTTCTACATATTTTTGGTAAAAAAAATCACAATAAGCGTATATTGATTGGTTTGCGCAAAAGTTATAGCTTCTACAAAATAGGGCATAGTTTTATGACATTTTTATTATTATTTTTTTTTTTACTAGTAATGGCGGCGCTCTGCGATTTTTATCGTGACTGTGACATTGTGGCGGACATATCGGACACTTTTGACACATTTTTGGGACCATTCACATTTATACAGCGATCCGTGCTATAAAAATGCATTGATTACTGTATAAATGTGACTGACAGGGAAGGGGTTAACACTAGGGGGCGCTGCAGGGGTTAATATGTTCCCTATCTTAGTGATTCTAACTGTGGGGGGATGGGACTGACTGGGGGAGGGGACCGATCGGTGTCCCTATGTACAAGGGACACACCATCGGTCTCCTCTCCAGTGACAGGAAGTGGATCTGTGTGTTTACAGGACGTGGATCTGTGTGTTTACATACACAGATCCACGTCCTGCTCAGTTACTGGGCAATCGCGGGTGCCCGGTGGACATCTCGGCCGCCGGGCACGCGCCTCGGGTCCCCAGCGACGCGGCGGGCACGCGCACGCGCCTCCCGCGGCGGGCGCGCAGCCCCTAGTGGCCAAAATGGTGCAACCTAATCACCGAGGCTTCCCCCATAGCTCGTTAACACCCCACTTAGAAAGGGGAAGAAAGCCTGCTTGTGCAATAAATAACTACTAGCAGTGAAGTGGAAGGATAAACAGCATTTATTCATCCTGTCTTCCATTCACGCAGACACGACAGTCCATATTAACATGGCGTCTGGTGTCATTGAAAAGCCTCTCTGATTCCATTACTATAATCTTTATATGGGAGGCGTAGACTTCAACGACCAAATGATGAAGCCATAATGGTACAAAAAATGTACCATTAAGGTCCTTAAAAGCAACATGTAAGCAGGTTTAAGGAAGCAAACAGTACAGTACAGCAACAGTAGAGCAGGCTAACAAGGTCATCTCCTTCCTTGTCAGAGATTATCCTACCTTGCCCAGTGTGGTAGTGGAACATAACTCAACAACTCATACAATAATAGTATTGGGGTGGAGTGCGCATGTGCAAGAGATCCAAGATGGCCACTTGAGCCCGTACCTCCACACCTCTCCAGACCAATGGCGCTCACAGCACCTCACTGCACTCCCCAGAACAGCACACAGTGAGGGGATCGGTTCCTTGAACTACAGGGGAACATCCCTGGATGATCAGCTCCGCCGCCTGCCTTGACCAAGGGCCGCATTTTGAAGCCTCCACCCGGGCCGGGTGTACCAAGATGGCCACTACAATCGCTGTTGGAACTCAGTCTCATGCTCCCAGCTTGGACGGAGCCGTGGATCACAAACAAGTGCTCACCCCAGCCACTCTGACCTTCACTCCTCTCACGCATGGGAGCTGTCAGCAGGCTTTGACATCCTCCCCTACCTCCACAGAATCCTTCATTGGCCACACACTTGGGGTACAGGCTTTCTCCCCTGCAGGGCCTAACAGGCCTTACTACTCTGACTTTACCACTCCAAGCCTGCATCCCCAGGATCACAGCTTTAATGCAGCAGACCTCTATCACAAATTATCAGCCCTCCTGTGGGATTGGCCTCTACAGCAGCCAAAATTACGGGGGAAATAAAATTAGATCTGCAAAACGTAGACTCTCGGATGGAAGCAATTAAAAATAAATTGGAGCTCACTGCTGTAGTCTCCAACCAAAACTCAGATCTAATCCAAACCTATTTTTATTCCCAACCTGAGACGCCATTAAAGTATATGGAAAAATGCATAAGGTAAGAGTAAGGGTATTGTGCTTTTTTGCCACATTCTGTATCTGGAAGCATGGCCAGTCAGAGGCACAGTTCCTTAGATCTCACGCTGATATACAGCTTAAAAAAACGGAAGTTCCTAGGCACAGGAGGTGTACTGTTATTTTTCCATGAGAAAGTCAAGACAAAAGGTATGTTTTTAGGGTACTGTTTTTGCACAATTAACAAATCCTCAGTGTTTGAGTTCAGTTCCACATTAATATTAGCCTGATAATGTAAATAGGAACCTAGTGGTTCACCCGATGCCTGGAAATTATTAATATGAATTGTTCATATATTATAATATTTGGTCCTAAAGCTAGTAAATAAATTAATAAATGAATAGAATGTGTAAAAAAAATCACCATAAATGTCAACGAAGCCACTAACTTTCAAATGCATGACCTCAGCATTATTCACTGTCTAAGAAATTTGTTGTTTATCAGAGCAGGAAGTTCAGATATAAAAATAATTATGAATATCTCAAGCAGTTATGTGAACTACAGCAGTACAATGCCACATTAGTGTTCTATGTTCCAACCTTGCTCCAAAAACATAAGAGTCTAGTGCAGACAGCCAGCTAAGTAAGCGCTCTAAAAAAGAATTGAATTGTAATAAAATAGCTTTTATGTAGAAAACAAGTATTTGAGGGATAATAACAGGAAAGACTATGAGGGAGATTTACTAAAGCTGGTGCACACAGAAACTGGTGCAGCAGTGCATAGTAACCAATCAGCTACTCACTTCAGCTTGTTCAATTAAGCTTTGATAATAAAACCTGGAGGCTGATGCGAAAATATGGGGATGAACCAAAATCTACTTCTTGGAACTCTTTTAAACAGGTCCTCTTCAAACGAGCAGCCCTTGCTATACAACCAAAAAACAAGCAATAGCCGAGTGATCGGCGCTATGGGGGGGGGGGGACACACCTCTGACCCCAACACAGTTAGTTTCCATTAGGGGTGTTGGGACTGAGGAATTCCCTCCCTTCTCGGATAATGATGAAGGCTGCTCGATGACATTACACTGTATGTAGGACCATGTATGTTATGGCTCTGTTTCACCTCTGAAATACACGGTTTATTATTTGCCTGTTTGATAACTGTTATCGCTGTACCATGAGATTTTTCCATTGTTGAAACTTCAATAAAAATCTATTGAAAGTAAAAAAGAAAAAAAAACCTGGAAGCTGACAAGCTACCATGCACAGGTGCACCAGTTTCTGTGTGCACCAGTTTTAGTAAATCACCCTCTATAGCTTTACCAATAGAGGGAGAAGCATTCCATTTTATCCCATCTATGCTTACTACTAGTAGGGCAGGCGGATATACTCCTTACATTTTTTCTAAATTAGATCTAGGAACACCATCAACAGAAATCTGTTTATAGGGCAACAGGAATATAATTCATTTTTACTTGCTTTATTACATTTTTTGTTTAGGTTATAAGGGTATAAGGTATTCCCCCTTGGGAAATCTCTATGATTTCAGGTGCAGGAATCTGCGATGGGCACATAGTTTGCTAACCTATATCTGGGAAGGGGTGGGAAACGATACTTTGGATATATGGTGACTTTTCAATGTTCCCTTGTTATGTTCTGGTACATGGCACAGGTTTAAAGATGACATTCTCTTATTTTAGACAAAGTCCACAGTTGTTTAAATGCAAGAAAATACATTGAACTGAAAAAATGAAAATGCTAATAGAACAAAGTTACCATTTTTAGATGGTTACTTCCAATAATGACAATCTTAACTACATAATAATATTGACTGATGAAGTAGAAATAATGACGTATTGGGGGCATGGCTAGCATGCAGTTTGAATGGCTGATTAGAGAGCTCTCGGTGTGGGAGAATTTGACAGCAACAGTGAGCCACCAGGCAAGATTTTCAGACTCTTACTCAGCTTGGGGTCCCTCCTGTCATCATGTCCAGGAAGCATAAGGAGGAGAGGGGCCAACAAAAACTCACAGCTTTTTCATCCAGCCAGCAGGGGGAAGAGGCCAAGATGACCTCTTACACAGCCCTCTCAGATGACTCCACAGCAGATTTGGATGGACCATCTACAGACTTTTCTCTCTCCCCATCTTCAGCTTCCATGCCACTGACAGACAGGATGCAGATGGACGATCAGCAACAGGAGCTTTCTGGGATCCGCACATGCCAGCACCACACTGAAAAATTTAGAATAAAATGTAGGAAGTCACTGCCACCATAAATGACTCAGTAGATGCACACAAGGACAGTGTCAATGTCCACCTATGGCCTAAAGCAAAACTGGAAGATTTAGAAGACCAGTCTCATCGCAATAACATAAAAATCCACAGGGTGCCAGAAATTGTGCAACCTAGAACTCTCAGTAGATATGCAAAGGATATGATCTCCTACTTATTACTGGATTTATCACCAACTAAGCTATTATAAACCACATGCATCGCCTTTCCAGGCCTTTTGACCTACCTGACTCTGCTCCCAAGGACATCTTAATGAGAATACATTTCTTTAACGTAAAAGATCAGCTGCTGGCCAAAACTAGAGCCTCGGGAACTCTTCTAACTTCATATTAATATCTACAGTTGTATGTGGATCTATTTCAACACATGCTATAACTACAGTGTCAGTTAAATACTATCACAAACGCCTTGCACATCTACAAGTTTCTTTACAAAGGGGGATGCTCTGCAAAGCTGTTAAACACTCGCAATGGCACATCACATAGTATTAATGCCGTAGAAGATGACCTAAAGTTACTACATTCCTGGGGCAAAATTCCTGGCAGTCCAAACGCAGCAAATTCCCAACAAGACCCTGTTAAAATGATACTGCTCTGATACCAAGCATCTAAAAAGACCAAAACAAAACTACAGTGATTTTATGTAACCTGTTCACACTCTCTCGTTACTAGCTCTCCTAGACCAGAACCACATCTAATGAACCTAGGCTTGACTAACTAATTCATCCCAGTACACCTCTTGCAGCTTTGCTTACAATTGTCTGCTGCAATAAACACATTCATTTCATTATTAACATGATGTGCCTGCTTCGATTTTATGGTTCTTTGCTACTTTATTTTTTTGTTGGGTCTATCTTCATCCGTCGACCTGCAAGCTGCACCACCAAATCTGGATGATTACTGTAAGCCAGAGGCCATATAGAATAAAATGAGCATTTATTCTGATGTGCTCCGCAAGGGGTTTAATTATTCAATTAAAGATTAGTGGGCACAATGGATATGGTCTAGATAACTGTCTAGTTCTGTTGGTAACATCGAAAGGCTTTGACAGCATCTCAGAAGGATAAACTTGTGCCAAGGGAGATGTGATAGCTGAAAAGATCCTCCCATGAAAGCCAAATTTGTGGAGCAAAGCATAAAGTTATGAGCAGTGTATTCTATTGAATGCTTTCTCTGCACCCAAAGAGAGAGGCAAAAAAGGCATTCTGGTTAACTATAAAAATACAAAAATATACAGTGCCTTGAAAAAGTATTCATACCCCTTGAACTTTTCCACAGTTTGTCATGTTACATCCAAAATTGTAAATGTATTTTATTGGGATTTTATGTGATGGACCAACACAAAGTGAAAAAAAAAACACAATATTTACCCCAATTTTTATAAAATGTGAAAGGTGATGTTACAACGAGTAAATAGATACCTAACATGTCATACTTTAAAATTTAGTCTGCCCGTGAAATGGCAGAAAACTACGGTGCTTAAAATTCTGCAAAGGCGAGGCTTTAAACTCCTTTACAGGTTACCACTACATAGGAGGTCTGGTGCTAGAATTATTGCTCTTGCTCAGACGTTCACTAAAATACCTCACATGTGTGGTGTGATCACCGTTTACATATGCGTGTGGGAGTAAAGTATGCATTCGCATTTGCGTGTAAGCATGGGGGGAAGGAAGTGCTTTAAATGTGTTATTATTATTATTATTTTTTTTTTACAATTTTTTTTTCTATTAGACCCCAAATCTCTCCTCTGGCCTCTAGCGCAGCAGATCAGACACAGATCGGTCCAATCGGCTGCTTTCCTGGCCGCTAACAGCCAGGTAAACAAAGAGGCGGAACCGGAAGTGAAGACATACCCTTTCCGGTTTTCGGGGTTAAGAAAGAGAGGAACAACATCAGTTCCTCTCACAATGTTCCATGCAGTCATTACCATTGGTCGCAGCGATCCCAGGCTCCAGGATCAGACGGTAGAGCCCTGGAAAGGCAGCAGCTAGAGAGGGGTGGGACCCCCTTCTGCCACCCGCAGAAGTGATCGAATGGCTATTTAGCCACTCTAATCACTTCTGATAGAAACGGGGATACATAGATGCCCTACAGGTGGGAAGTAGTTAAATTAATTTCCCCATTCCCAACTGACTTTGTTGGGCCACCTACACTGAGCAAAATTATAAGCTTTTGTGTTTGCCCCTATTTATCATAAGCTGAACGCAAAGATCTATGACTTTTTCTATGTACACAAAAGGCCTATTTCTCTAAAAATATTGTTCACAAATATGTCTAAATTTGTGTTAGTGAGCACTTCTCCTTTGCTGAGATAATCTATCCACCTCACAGGTGTGGTATATCAAGATGCTAATTAGACAGCATGATTATTTTACAGGTGTGCCTTAGGCTAGCCACAATAAAAGGCCACCAGTTTTATCATACAGCACAATGCCACAGATGTGGCAATTTTGAGGGAGCGTGCAATTGGCATGCTGACTGCAGGAATGTCCACCAGAGCTGTTTCCCTTGAATTGAATGTTCATTTCTCTACCATAAGCTGTCTCCAAAGGCGTTTCAGAGAATGTGGCAGTACATCCAACCGGCCTCACAACCGCAGACCACATGTAACCACACAAGCACAGGATCCCCACATCCAGCATCTTCACCTCCAAGATCATCTGAGACCAGCCACCCGGACAGCTGCTGCAACAATCGGTTTGCATAACCAAAAAATTTCTGCACAAGCTGTCAGAATCCATCTCAGGGAAGCTCATCTGCATGCTCGTGGTCCTCATCGGGGTCTCGACCTGACTGCAGTTTGTCGTCGTAACTTGACTTGAGTTAATGTTGAGTCAATGTTAATGCTCACATTCAAGAGCGTCTGGCCTCAAGATACCGTGATGAGATCTTGAGGCCCATTGTTGCGCCATTCATCCACAACCATCACCTCATGTTGCAGCATTAAAATGCACTGCCCAATGTTGCAAGGATCTGTAACCAATTCCTGGAAGGTGAAAAAATTTCAGTTCTTGCAAAGCCAGCATACTCACCGGACATGTCACCCATTGAGCATGTTTGGGATGCTCTGGATCGGGGTATACAACAGCGTGTTTCAGTACCTGCAAATATCCAGCAACTTCGCACAGCCATTGAAGAGGATGGACCAACATTCCACAGGCCACAATCAACAACCTAATCAACTCTATGCGAAGGAGATGTGCTGCACTGTGTGAGGCAAATGGTAGTCACACCAGATACTGACTGGTTTTTGGACCCCCCAATACAGTAAAACTGCACATTTTAGAGTGGCCTTTTATTGTGGCCAGCCTAAGGCACACCTGTGCAATAATAATGCTGTCTAATCAGCATCTTGATATGCCATACCTGTGAGATACCTTATCTCTGCAAATGAGAAGTGCTCAATAACACAGATTTAGAAAGATTTGTGAACAATATTTGAGAGAAATAGGCCTTTTGTGTACATAGAAAAAGTGGTAGATCTTTGCGTTCAGCTCATGATAAATAGGAGCAAACACAAAAGTGTTGCATTTATAATTTTGCTCAGTGTACATACAAATTAAACCAATGGTTTCTCAACCCAATACAAAAATCTTATTAGAATATTCATGAATATACACTCACTAGAGTAAAAATGAATCAATCCAAATCAATTCACATAATTCGTTATGTTGTTACCTTATTTTGGATGGTTCAAACATTAACAAAAGGCCCAAACTATCACATCATGTCATCTGAATGAAACAAATAAATAACAATGAACATGTTATTTTCATTATAATTTATTTCAAATTAGTTACAATTTGTTACTGAGATTTGAATACATCCGAATCTCTGAATAACACAAGTTCCAGCTGAAATTTGCGATTGGTCACTACAATTACATTATAATGGTAGCGGGCCAGTATAGTAAGCAGTCATTGGCTGTTTCTGGTGGACACAGCCGGTCACAGATCGTGCTGCTGTGTGACTCCGCGACAGCACAAATGGAGCCTTCTGCGAGCACATCAATCTGTTATAGGCTGGCGGGAAGGTGTTAAGGACTATGGTCCTTAATCCCCCATGATGGTTGATTTAATATCTTCTACCATTTTGTGATCATAAAGCATACACATTGATCTTTTCAATTCTCTTGTTTCCGGTGTTTATTTACTGTATATAGAAGGAACTGGAGGGGAATTCAATAGTCGTAATGTGTGTGGGGTACACCATTAAAATCCATCAAAGAAGAAAAACAGCACACAGAACCCTCAAAAGTCCCTCAAAATACAAAACAGACCCTTGGGGGGATCTGTGTGCTGTTTTTATAAAATAAAAAAAAGCTGATAATGAAATGTAATTTGCTGGGAATTTTAAACACTTTTTCCTTTGAAAAATGTAAGTGCTGCTGCACTTTCTGTATACAGGCATGTACCCCTTCACAGACAGGATTAAGACACCCCCCAAGTCATGGTATTTAAAGGAATTTGGCATTTTTAATGATTCATTAGCATTTAAAACAAACACTGCCCCTGGCCAAATAGAATTTTCACTTTTTTTTGCATTGATACATGTTCCATGGGGCAGTGCCCATCCCCTTACAAATTGTGTAGCCCCCTTGCCTATTAGCCCAGAAGGTGGGCATTTCTAATTTGACAATTTCAGCTCTCGTTGATTTCCGTGGGGTTTGAATTTAGCATTCAAACTGTGGCAAACCCTTTTCGAACAGAAACCAGAGCAGTTTGGCTCATCCCTGGTTAAGATCAGTTCTGAGCTGGCATACAGAGGCACACCAGTAGTCAGAGTGGGGCATGTCTGTGCTGGGAAGCTGTTAATAATATGGCAGCTTCCCGCACAGGACTTTTTTTACCAGTCCCATTCACCTGGCAATTCGGAGATTCCTATGCTGATGGCAAAATGTAAACAAAGGGGCTAGGAATACAGATGATGTTATTATCCAAATATGGTGATGCCCATATTTGGGAAATTACTTGTGTCACCGGGTGAGTAGATCCTGATGGGGGATTTAGAGTGCTGGACAGTGGACAGATTTGAAAGCTGCTATTGTACGTGTACGCTGGTAGCGCTTTGATGCAGCATTGAGGTAAGTTTCTATAGTTCAGATTCCCTTCCCTGTCCCCCCCTCCTCTTTGGTGTGTTAGTTTTTTATTCCTAACAATTGTTTTTCTTGTCCTTCACCTGGTATTTTCAAGTCTCTTACACTTCTATCTCACTGTCAAGACACAGGTTTTTGGATGTATTAGGCACTACCCTCACTTTTATCATCATTTCCCATGGAGTTACACTGGGCTCACTATTAAATAATACCCTACTATATAAAACAGATTACTGCTATATCTACACACACATTTAATATTTTGTTCCCAGATATCCCCACTTCATGAGATATACACCATTTCCTGGTCTATGGAGTTATACCCTCCACGTCCCACACTGTCCGATGCTGCTTTCCTGTACTATGCCGCCTCAGCTCCCACGGTGGGGTCATGTTCTCGGCTGGCCCTGCGCCACCGTCCCCGCGCTGCATTTGCTTTCTGGGTTGGTGAGTGTGGTGGGTTAACCATCGATACATACAATAATATTACTTTTGACAAATTTTCTCTAGAGCATGGCTCACTATATATTTTTTTACATATATTCCATAGGAAGGTCTGTCGCATCCTCTCCTGATGAATGTGAATTACCCATGAAACGCGTCGAGCTTTACTTGATGCCACAGCAATACTTTTACGGACCAATTTTACTTCTTTAGTACCATTAGACTCTATGATACTGTCTATACAGCATCTGGTGGATACATATGTACTATGTGGGCGCATGTGCCAGTACTTGGGCACGCTGCCAGTGGCATTGGTAGGCCACATTTATTTACACATCTACTCCTTGGAACATGTGTTACTATGTATGCACTCTTTTATTCATCATGTTCAGGCCATATGTACACTCTATGTATATATATATGAAATCAACAATGGTTTAAAGTCTTTGGATCAATGCTATTGAATAAACATTTTACTCTGTAATTCACCTCCACTATTCAGATGCTTCATTTAAAGTCCCAAACTCCCTTTTTTCTATACCTATTAACCGGGATGGAGGCACCTTTGGGTGCTTCATTTAAAGTCCCAACTCCCCTCCATTTTCATTGTACGTGTGCTGTTAATCAACAGCCAGGCAATCAGATTAGGAACTATTATCTCAGTTCCCCATGAGGCTCTGCGCACCCCTGCTACAAAACTCCTTGCCCATGGGCCTGTTAGTATGATGGACACAGTGGCTTGGGAGGCATGGGAGAGAGGAGGGTGTGCTCAGTAAAGGGTGCTGTGGCTGTTGAAGTTCTAAAGGGTTTCTTATGCCACGTACACACAACCGTTTTTTCCGTCAGAATAAAGTCTGACGGATTTTCCGATGGAGTTCCGAAAGAGTTCCGCTGAAACGGACTTGCCTATTAAGGATGAGCCCGGTGTTCGATTCGAACCCATGTTCGAATCGAGCACCAGGTGTTCGCTCGCTCGGCGAGCCCAGAACTATTGGGGCCGCTCGCATCAAATTCGTGTGATGCGAGCGGCCCCGCAATGCATTGCGGCCCGCGCAGTGCAATGCTGGCTGATGATTGGCCAAGCATGCACTGTGACCCCGCATGCTTGGCCAATCACAGCGCCGGCAGCGAGGAGAGCCATAATTGGATACAGGCAGGATGCCTGTAGCCAATTATAGCTCAGGGGCTTTAGTACACGCCCCACGGTATAAGAGGCCGCCGCGCCGGCGGCCTCGCATATTATGTTTCAGACAGTGTCAGCGTGTCAGTGTGCTGCTGACTGCTGACAACAATATGTGCTTTATTTCTGGGGATATGTGTGTGCATGCTGTTAGAACAGCATTGCAGTATCACATCTGGGGGGTGTCTATAGGTGGCCTGTGAAGGAGGGCAGGTTTCCGGTGCTTAGAACTTTCCCTGCAAAAGTGTAATTTTTGCAGGAAGAAAGCTATTTAAATCACTCGCGGCTAATGAATTGATGGCTCCTGTAACACAGAGAGCTGTCATTCATTAATAAAAAACAAAAAAAAAAGCGTAGGGGTCCCCCCAAATTCAATAACCAGGCCCTTCAGGTCTGGGATGGATATTAAGGGGAACCCCAGCCAAAAAAAAAAAAAAAAATGGCGTAGGGTCCCCCTCAAAATCCATACCAGACCCTTGAGGTCTGGTATGGATTTTAAGGGGAACCCTAGCCAAAAAAAATGGCGTGGGGTCCCCCTCAAAATCCATACCAGACCCTTATCCGAGCACGCAACCTGGCAGGCCGCAGGAAAAGAGCGGCCCCCCCTCTCGCCTGAACCGTACCAGGCCACATGCCCTCAACATTGGGAGGATGCTTTGGGGGTCTAAGACCCCTAAAGCACCTTGTCCCCATGTTGATGAGGACAAGGGCCTCTTCCCCACAACCCTGGCCGGTGGTTGTGGGGGTCTGCGGGCGGGGGGCTTATCGGAATCTGGAAGCCCCCTTTAACAAGGGGACCCCCAGATCCCGGCCCCCCCCCTGTGTGAAATGGTAAGGGGGTATTGTACCCCTACCATTTCACCAAAAAAGTGGCAAAAATGGTAAAAATGACAGGAGACAGTCTTTGACAATTCCTTTATTAAAATCTTCTTTCTTCTTTCTTCATCCTTCGGTTTCTTCATCTTCTCCTTCCTTCATCTTCTTCCATCTTCTTCTTCCATTTTCTTCTTCCTCCGATCCGCTTCTTCTTGCACTGGTCTTCTCGTCCTTCTCGTCCGGCATCCGTCTGCGTCGGCGTCGGCGTCGGTGTCTCTGTCTCTTCTTGGGCCGCTCCGCGCAATGGGAGGCTCCCGCTGTGTGAGGCTCCGCTCCGTCTGACAGGTCTTTTATAATGGAGGGCACCTGGTGACCCCGCCCCCTCTGACGCACAGGGACGTCATGGGGAATTCCATGATGGCTTTCCCCATGACGTCAGAGGGGGGCGGGGTCACCAGGTGCCCTCCGTTTTAAAAGACCTGTCAGATGGAGCGGAGCCTCACACAGCGGGAGCCTCCCATTGCGCGGAGCGGCCCAAGAAGACACCGACACCGACGCCGACGCCGACGGAAGAAGATGCCGGACGAGAAGGACGAGAAGACCAGCGCAAGAAGAAGCGGATCGGAGGAAGAAGAAAATGGAAGAAGAAGATGGAAGAAGATGAAGGAAGGAGAAGATGAAGAATCCGAAGAATGAAGAAAGAAGAAAGAAGATTTTAATAAAGGAATTGTCAAAGACTGTCTCCTGTCATTTTTACCATTTTTGCCACTTTTTTGGTGAAATGGTAGGGGTACTTTTGTACCCCCTTACCATTTCACACAGGGGGGGGGGCGGGATCTGGGGGTCCCCTTGTTAAAGGGGGCTTCCAGATTCCGATAAGCCCCCCGCCCGCAGACCCCCACAACCACCGGCCAGGGTTGTGGGGAAGAGGCCCTTGTCCTCATCAACATGGGGACAAGGTGCTTTAGGGGTCTTAGACCCCCAAAGCATCCTCCCAATGTTGAGGGCATGTGGCCTGGTACGGTTCAGGCGAGAGGGGGGCCGCTCTCGTCCCCCCCTCTTTTCCTGCGGCCTGCCAGGTTGCGTGCTCGGATAAGGGTCTGGTATGGATTTTGAGGGGGACCCCACGCCATTTTTTTTGGCTAGGGTTCCCCTTAAAATCCATACCAGACCTCAAGGGTCTGGTATGGATTTTGAGGGGGACCCTACGCCATTTTTTTTTTTTTTTTTGGCTGGGGTTCCCCTTAATTATCCATCCCAGACCTGAAGGGCCTGGTTATTGAATTTGGGGGGACCCCTACGCTTTTTTTTTTTCATTTTTTTTATTTTTTTTATTTTTTATCAATGACTTTTTTTTATGAATGAGTTTCAATGAATCACTGTTCTCTGTGTTACGGGAGCCGTGAATTAACATTAGCCGCGAGTGATTTTAAATAGCTTTTTTACTTTCAAAAATGACACTTTGCGCAGAGACAGTTCTAAACACGGGAAACATGCGCCCCTTTACATGCATACTATAGACACCCCCCAGGTACGAAATTTAAAGGAATATTACACTTTTATTGTTTCAATTTAAGCATTATTAAAATCACTGCTCCTGAAAAAACTGCCGTTTTTAAAAAAAAAATTTTTGCATTGATACATGTCCCCTGGGGCAGGACCCAGGTCCCCAAACACTTTTTATGACATTAACATGCATATTAGCCTTTAAAATGAGCACTTTTAATTTCGAACGTTCGCATCCATTATAACTAATAGGGTTCTAAAGCTCGCACGGACTTTAGGTCCGTTCGCGGGTTCTGGTGCGAGCCGAACGGGGGGGTGTTCGGCTCATCCCTATTGCCTATGCATGATCACACCAAAATCTGATCGTTTAGAATGCAGTGACGTAAAACACATATGACGGGAATAGAAAAAGGAAGTTCAATAGCCAGTAGCCAATTGCTGCCCTGTCGTTTTTGGTCAGTCGGAACAGCATACAGACGAACGGTTTTCCCGACAGGAATTGATTTAGTCGGAAAGATTTAAAACATGTTCTATTTCTAGGTCCATCAGAATTTTCGAAAAAAAAATCCGCTGAAGCCCACACACAATCGGAATATCCAATGAAATGATTCCGTCTGACTTTTTCTGCTGGAAAGTCCGACCGTGTGTACACGGCATAAGACATCCTTTACGAATTACCACCTATGTGTTTAATTTACTAAAGAAGCAGAGAATGTTCACTCAGATTAGTAAATAATGTGAAGTTATACTGGACAAACTCTTTATTCTTGTTTTTTTTTTTTTTATAATACATGTATGGATATTCGAACACAACTTCACTTTTGCACTAAACTAACTATAAATTAATTTTATCTTTTAGTAAATCAACCTGCTTTTTTTTTTAATGATTGTTTTTCCTAACATGTACATTGTGACAACATAGCTGAAACTAAAATACTATTTTGAAGGAATACTAGTTTTGCTCACCTCTCACAGTTAATGTCTTTTGAATCACTTGCCTCTCCCTTTAGATTGTAAGCTCTCACAAGCGGGGCTCTCTGTTCTGTCTCCCTTCATTTTGTAAAGTAATTTGCAAGCTGTTACTGCAATGTAAATCCTGTATAATAATAATACTAATATTTATAATCATCATCATTATCATAAGAACATGATAACTAGAGGATGGGGTTTATTTACTAAATGAGTATAAAAAAAATGCTCACTTTGAATACCCAATTATCTACAAAGCAAACTAAAAAATACAAGGGATTTTCTTGTATATAATTGGACTCTTTGAACATTCTCATTCCTAAGTGAACAGTCCCCAATCCTTTAGTAGATCAACAAGTGCATGGAAAATGTCCTTTTTCTAAAATTCTAAGCTGTATATTTTAAATTTTTTTTTTAGACATTTTGAAAATTCTTTAAGTCGCCAGCCCTCTGATAGTTTGAAAGATATATTGTGCAGACACAAAATCTCTACTTGAACCACCTTTACAGAATATGATCTATGCTCCTGGGTGAATATTTAAAGCACTTTTATTTTGCTCTCCTTGTTTGCTTGTTGTGATTTTTTATTTTTTTTGGTATAATAGATGCAGTTCATTGTCCCGAATTCAATTTCAGACTTTTATAATACATATCTGAATTATTAATCTGACTGAGCAATGTGTCATTTGTGCTAGGTTGTAGCTCAGTAAATAATAGAGGCTGCAACAACCAAGGTATGCCTTGTAATATAAAAGGATGTGACTGTGAATATGGTTTATCAAAAGAGACAACAAAAATAATATTCTGAATGCAGCATTTCAGAAGACAGTGGATTCTATTTTCCTTAAATATAAAAGATTTTAGTTGATCCAACATCCAAAATCAAAGTTACCTTTTAACTGTCTACATAAATGGCTGATGATGATGTGATGATAAATGACTGATGGTAATATGATGATCACCAGTTATTTGATCGCATAATTGGTGCAATAATACAACAATGCATTTAAAAAGTGTTTATCAGCATACAAAACATAGATATATTATTGCTATTCTTCAAAATTGAACAAAGAGAAAATCCTATATTATACATGGGATGCAACTTGGAAAAGAGTTAAAGAAGATTAAAGTTGATCTTTGGAAATGCAGTTGACACCTAAAAATTGCTAGGTTACAGAAAATATGTGCTCACAAAATTCCTGGATGCAACACTGGATTACTGGTCTCCATTCCTGGAGGGGGTGCTGGCAGGAAACATGAGATGGCAGGTTCCAGTAAGCAAAGAATTTACATTTTTCATCAAACGTGAATGGGTGGCAGAAGGTGGAGGTGGGAGGCACATTATTTGTTGAGATATGAGGTTTAAAGGAAAACTATAGTGCATTTTCTATGTGAAACAAGTTACTGTTGTGATATTTGCATATTTTACATATTTGCTCTTTGATATTTGACTGTTTATATCAATGCAAACCAAGCATGCATTTGCACCATGTCTAAATGACAGCAAAAGTCTACAAATAATAATGGGAATTCCTTGCACATTCATTTTTATTTAAGGCTCCGTTCACATCTTGCCATTCTGAATTGCCGCAATCCTGCCCACAAATCGAAATGGTGGCAGATTGCCGGATGCTTGTGCTTTCCTCGTCTCTTCCAATGGAACCCCAAATCGCAAAGAACAAGAGCTTCTTTTGGGCGACAGGTGTCCCGTGATTCTCTTTCTGCAATTTTACCGTGATTGTCGCCCGACAAATCGTAGCAAAATCGCACCCGATCAGGGTGCCATTGGAAGTGATGGGGAACACATGGGCATCCTGTGATTTGCCGCTATTTCAAATCGCGGGTGGAATCGCAGCAATTTTGCCTGCAATTCAGAAGACCAAGATGTGAACGGAGCCTAATTCATAAAGGTAAATATCTTATAAAACATTGCTGAAATACAAAGTCAGCATTCAAAGCTGAAACTCAGTAACAGACCTTAGAATAATATAAATCTTTTCAAGGTTTCTGTCTGTATGGTCCAGCACAATACAATATGAAAAATATTTCACGATCACTGTGAAAGATGTATTTAACCACGATAAAAAGGCTGTCCTCATTTAAAGTGTTATTAAACCCCAACATAAAATGTATTATACTGCAGATTTAACAATTCTTAGATGTGGTGGTTGCTATGGTTTTCTTTTTTTAAAATGTTTTATTTCCTTTATTTTCCTTTGTCGATCCTGCCAGTAAATCTGTTATTTTTTAATGTATATTAATGAACCAAGTTGTTAAGCAAAAGTGGCAGTTAGAGGTTTGAGACAAAAAAATTGTACTTACATGATTCATTTTTATTCATTTATGTAAAACCTTTATCACAAAAAAATAAATGGTTGCTGTAACTGTAAAATGTGTAAGTTGGAGTTTTCATTTGTTAGTCAAGTCCATTTAAATCTTCCACTGCATCTAACATTTTCCTAAACCCAGATTGACAGTGTTATGCCGCGTACACACAGTCAGAATTCTCGTCGGAAAAAGCTCTGATGGTTTTCCCGACAGAATTCCGACGGAATTTCGCTCAAACTGTCTTGCCTACACACGGTCACACCAAATTCTGACAGTCAATAACACCACGGCATAAAACACATTCAACTGCACTATAAAAGGGAAGTTTAATGCTTTTGAGCATGCGTCAAATTGTTTCCGAGCATGCGTCGGAATTTTGCGTGTCGGAATTGCATACACGCGATCAGAAAATCCGATAGAAAGGTTTTCCGTCGGAAAAATTAAGAATAGGTTCTCAATCCAAAGTCCGTCGGAAATTCCGACAGAAAGAGACCGATGGGCATACACACAGTCGGAAAATCAGATGAAAAGCTCCCATCGGACTGTTTCCATCGGAAATTCTGACCGTGTGTATGCGGCATTACTGTCCAAAAGTGGCTCTGTTGGACCTTCACTGGCATGGACCTAACCTAGGACAGAAAATGTGTTAATGGCTGGATCACCAGGTTAAAATAAAGGAGTAACAGTAAAGTCTTGCTCATGCAGTGAACAAGCAGTAGACTCGGCCTACAAGATCCTAACCACATGGTGTCTCGTGCCCACTATTAGGGATGAGCCGAACACCCCCCCCTCGTTCGGCTCGCACCAGATCCCGCCCCCCCCTGTGTGAAATGGTAAGGGAGTACAAAAGTACCCCTACCATTTCACCAAAAAAGTGGCAAAAATGGTAAAAATGATAGGAGACAGTCTTTGACAATTCCTTTATTAAAATCTTCTTTCTTCTTTCTATATCCTTCGGTTTCTTCATCTTCTCCTTCCTTCATCTTCTTCCATCTTCTTCTTCCATTTTCTTCTTCCTCCGATCCGCTTCTTCTTGCGCTGGTCTTCTCGTCCTTCTCGTCCGGCATCTTCTTCCGTCGGCGTCGGTGTCGGTGTCTTCTTGGGCCGCTCCGCGCAATGGGAGGCTCCCGCTGTGTGAGGCTCCGCTCCATCTGACAGGTCTTTTAAAACGGAGGGCACCTGGTGACCCCGCCCCCCTCTGACGTCATGGGGAAAGCCATCATGGAATTCCCCATGACGTCCCTGTGCGTCAGAGGGGGCGGGGTCACCAGGTGCCCTCCATTATAAAAGACCTGTCAGACGGAGCGGAGCCTCACACAGCGGGAGCCTCCCATTGCGCGGAGCGGCCCAAGAAGAGACAGAGACACCGACACCGACGCCGACGCCGACGGAAGAAGATGCCGGACGAGAAGACCAGCGCAAGAAGAAGCGGATCGGAGGAAGAAGAAAATGGAAGAAGAAGATGGAAGAAGATGAAGGAAGGAGAAGATGAAGAAACCGAAGGATGAAGAAAGAAGAAAGAAGATTTTAATAAAGGAATTGTCAAAGACCGTCTCCTGTCATTTTTACAATTTTTGCCACTTTTTTGGTGAAATGGTAGGGGTACTTTTGTACCCCCTTACCATTTCACACAGGGGGGGGGCGGGATCTGGGGGTCCCCTTGTTAAAGGGGGCTTCCAGATTCCGATAAGCCCCCCGCCCGCAGACCCCCACAACCACCGGGCACGGTTGTGGGGAAGAGGCCCTTGTCCTCATCAACATGGGGACAAGGTGCTTTAGGGGTCTTAGACCCCCAAAGCATCCTCCCAATGTTGAGGGCATGTGGCCTGGTACGGTTCAGGCGAGAGGGGGGGCCGCTCTCGTCCCCCCCTCTTTTCCTGCGGCCTGCCAGGTTGCGTGCTCGGATAAGGGTCTGGTATGGATTTTGAGGGGGACCCCACGCCATTTTTTTTGGCTAGGGTTCCCCTTAAAATCCATACCAGACCTCAAGGGTCTGGTATGGATTTTGAGGGGGACCCTACGCCATTTTTTTTTTTTTTTTTGGCTGGGGTTCCCCTTAATATCCATCCCAGACCTGAAGGGCCTGGTTATTGAATTTGGGGGGACCCCTACGCTTTTTTTTTTGTTTTTTATTAATGAATGACAGTTCTCTGTGTTACAGGAGCCATCAATTCATAAGCCGCGAGTGATTTTAAATAGCTTTTTTCCTGCAAAAATGACACTTTTTTGCAGTGAAAGTTCTAAGCACAGGAAACCTGTCCCCTTCACAGGCCACCTATAGACACCCCCCAGATGTGATACTGCAATGCTGTTCTAACAGCATGCACACACATATCCCCAGAAATAAAGCACATATTGTCAGCAGCACACTAACACGCTGACACGCTGACACTGACTGAAACATAATATGCGAGGCCGCCGGCGCGGCGGCCTCTTATACCGTGGGGCGTGTACTAAAGCCCCTGAGCTATAATTGGCTACAGGCATCCTGCCTGTAGCCAATTATGGCTCTCCTCGCTGCCGGCGCTGTGATTGGCCAAGCATGCGGGGTCACAGTGCATGCTTGGCCAATCATCAGCCAGCATTGCACTGCGCGGGCCGCAATGCATTGTGGGGCCGCTCGCATCACACGAATTTGATGCAAGCGGCCCCAATAGTTCTGGGCTCGCCGAGCGAGCGAACACCCGGTGCTCGATTCCAACATGGGTTCGAATCGAACACCGGGCTCATCCTTACCCACTATAATTGCAACCTATTTTCCAGACTATCCCCCTTTGTGTTTCTAAGGTTGTTTATAGAACAGTACATTCTCCCATGGTGGTCCTGTCCCATGGTGACTCAATTCTGGTCCCAAATATTTGATATTATTACAAAACTGGTTGGGAATGTTAAGAACCCACAAGCAAAGCCTCCAGGTCTAACTAATCTACAATCCAGAGAGGGTTGCCTCGATCAGTTAGAGCTAGAGGTAGGGGTGGGTACCATTATCCTTTGAAGTGAACTATTGGAGAAAAACACCTGGGGCTGCTCCAAGCATGCCCCTCGTTTAGACAGGAATTAGGACTATCACGGTACCCATAGATAAAGCAAGGAATTGTAATAAAAGTAACAATTTATTTAAGAAAAGGACATGATTAAAAGCAATTGTACTATGCTATGTATCACTGAAAATTGATCAATCACGATGTACTGACTGCCTATCATATTTCTTGAGGCCCTAAAAATGTCAGGACAGTACAAATACCCCCCCCCCCCCCAAATAACCCCTTTTTGTAAAGATGACAGTCCAAGGAATTTTTTTTTTATCCGCAAAATTGTCCTATTAACCGCTTAAGGATCGCCTCCTGCACATATACGTCGGCAGAATGGCATGGCTGGGCACATCAACGTACAGGTACGTTGTCCTTTAGGAGACCAGCCGTAGGTCGCAGCTTCTGAGCTCCGTGATCGCGGCCGTGGGACCAGCGGACCCGATCGCCGCTGGTGTTCCGCGATCGGGTCAAAGAGCTGAAGAACGGGGAGAGGTATGTGTAAACAAACCTCTCCCTGTGCTTCCTAGTGACACTATCACTGATCGTCTGTTCCCTGTCATAGGGAAAGACGATCAGTGACGTCACACGCCAAGCCACGCCCCCTACAGTAAGAAAACAAACACAGCACTCACTTAACCCCTCCCCGCCCCCTAGTGGTTAACTCCTTCACTGCCAGTGTCATTTACACAGGAATCAGTGCATTTAAATAGCACTGATTGCTGTATAAATGACAATGGTCCCAAAAATGTGTCAAAAATGTCTGATGTGTCCGCCATAATGTCGCAGTCACAATAAAAATCGCTGATCGCCGACATTACTAGTAAAAAAAAATATTAATAAAAATGCTATAAAACTATCCCCTATTTTGTAAACGATAACTTTTGCGCAAACCGATCAATAATCGCTAATTGTGATTTTTTTTTACCAAAAATATGTAGAAGAATACGTATCGGCCTAAACTGAGGAAAAAAAAAGTTTTTTTATACATTGTTTGGGGATATTTATTATAGAAAAAAGTAAAAAATATTGAATTTTTTTCAAAATTGTCGCTCTATTTTTGTTTATAGCACAAAAAATAAAAACCGCAGAGGTGATCAAATACCACCAAAAGAAAGCTTTATTTGTGGGAAAAAAGGACGCCAATTTTGTTTGGGAGCCACGTCGCACAACCGCGCAATTGTCAGTTAAAGCGATGCAGTGCCGAATCGCAAAAAGGGCCTGGTCCTTTGGCTGCAAATTGGTCCGGGGCTTAACTGGTTAACAAGTTATTTACATGGAATAGGTAAACTTGCAATTACACCCCAAAATATATTATGCTACTCCTCCCGAGTATGGCGATACCACATGCGTGAGAATTTTTCACAGCCTGGCCACATGCAGAGGCCCAACATGCAGGGAGCACCATCAGGTGTTCTAGGAGCACACATTTCTTTTCCTGACCACCTATTTCCTGGCCCTGGTGCACGAGGACAGTGGAATTACCCACAAAATGCCCATTCTGCTACTCCTCCTGAGTATGGCAATACCATATGTGTGCGACTTTTCTACAGCCTGTCCACTTACAGAGGCCCAATATTCAAGTAGCACCGTCAGGCATTCTAAAGGCATAAATTACACATTTCATTTCCTGATTACATATCACATTTTTGAAGGCTCCTCAGCTTCTTTGTTAGGATTCTGTCCTCCTCAGTTTCCATTTCAGAGCCACTGCTTTCTACTGACCCATACTCGCTATTTGAGTCTGATGGAGAGAGTTCCCTGCTACCCCTGCTATACTCTGGAGTAAATGGAAAGCCTCCTCGCTGCTGAATACATTTTTAGCCATGATGACAGATTACTGGGACAGATGTGACAGGTGTTGATCACTGCGACAGATGTGGGAGATGATCACGGACAGATGTGTGCAGATGTGCACTGGTACAGATGTGTCAGATGATCATGAACAAATGTGTTCAGATGTGCACTGGGACAGATGTGGCAGATGATCATTGACATATGTGGCAGATGATCATGGACATATGTGTGCAGATGTGCACTGGAACATATGTGGCAGATGATCATTGACAGATGTGGCAGATCATGGACAGATGTGTACAGATGTGCATTGGGACAGATGTGGCAGATGATCATGGATATATGTGTGCAGATGTGTACTGGGACAGGTGTGGCAGATGATCACTGACAGATGTGTGCAGATGTGCACTGGTACATATGTGTCAGATGATCATGAACAGATGTGTGCCAATGTGCCCCGGGACAAATGTGGCAGATGATCATTGACAGATGTGGCAGATGATCATGGACAGATGTGTACAGATGTGCACTGGGACAGATGTGGCAGATGATCATTGGCAGATGTGGCAGATGATCATGGACATATGTGTACAGATGTGCACTGGGACAGATGTGGCAGATGATCATTGGCAGATGTGCACTGGGACAGGTGTGGCAGATGATCACTGACAGATGTGTACAGATGTGCACTGGTACAGATGTGTCAGATGATCACGAACAGATGTGTGCAGATGTGCACTGGGACAGATGTGGCAGATGATCATTGACAGATGTGGCAGATGATCATGGGCAGATGTGTACAGATGTGCACTGGGACATATGTGGCAGATGATCATGGACAGATGTGCGCACATGTTTACTGGGCCAGATGTTGCAGATGTGTACTGAGGCAGATGTGGCAGCTGATCACTTGGACAGATGTGCGCCAGATGTGCGCAGATGATCACTGGCAGATGTGCACAGATGATCATGGACAGATGAAGCAGATGATCACGGACAGATGATCAAAGACATATGTGCACCAGATGATCACTGGGACAGATGTTCACTGGGACAGATAATTTTACTGGGGCAGATGTGTGACAGGTGTTTTTTACTGTGTGAGGACACTGTGACAGGACACTGTTTTGGGGACACTAGCTGGGTGATCCGTGTGTAAAAAGTTGTAAAAAAACAGCTCATACACACTGATACACAGCTCGCAGCACAGATCCGCTCTCCTTCTCCTCACTGACAGGCACTGTGTGAGGAGAAGGAGAGCCGATCGCCTGACAACAGATTTCTATTTACATTACATGATGGCTGTGATTGGACACAGCCACCATGTGATCAGGAGGGCCAATAACAGAGCCCTCCTGCCGATCACAGAGCCTGTGTTGTCGGAGGAGGAATATGGTAAGATAGCCCAGGCAGTAGCCGCTCTGCTATCACCCACCATCATCACAGCAGTTGACAGAGCTGTCACAGCGGGCATAGACCAGATCTGCAGAGACCTGAGAGACCATGCTGACAGGCTTTCAGAGTCTGAGCACCATATTTCAGAAATGGAGGAAGAACTCCAGAGCTCACAAGCAGCACTCCACCAAGCATCTCACTCCTAGCAATATATCCTAAACAAATTGGACGACTTAGAGAATCGTTCCCACAGGAACAACCTCCGTGTTATTGGCCTCCCTGAAACATACAATTCCGGTTCCCTAGTTGATCTCTGCTCCACATGTCTCCCTGAAGCCCAGGGGATTACAATTTCATGCAAAGTGGAAAGAGCCGTCCAATGAACGGCATACCCCATGCCATATCATTGTCCGTTACCTGAATTATTTGGACAGGGTAGCTCTACTAAAATCATTCCGCAATGCCTAAACACTCCAACTGGACAGCCACAAGTCAATGTTGTTTGCTGACTATTCGCAGGAAGTATCCAGCAAATAGAAAACCTTCCATCAAATCTGCTCTACTCTTCACTTAAAAGGCGTGAAATTTGCTCTGGCGTACCCTGCTACCCTGAGGCTCACCGACCAATCTGGGGAAATAAAATTCTTCTCACATCCTGAGGAGGCAGCCTCCTACCTAACCTATTTGCATATAGCACAGGAGGTCTCATCTATGGAGGCAAGCCCTCCTCCCACCGGCCCCAGGGATCAACATAGCCCACGAAAGGATCCACCAAAATGGGTCCATTACTTTGATGACTCTAGGTCATGCAAACCATGCTAAAGAGTGCACTTTTGGGCCTGACGTCCTCTTCCATAGGACCTTCCCGAGTTCTATGTAATTGTCATCCCAGGTTCCTTAACCACTTCCCGCCCAGCCTATATCAGTATGACGGGCGGGAAGGGGTGTCCAGCAGGATAAGCCACAATCTCATGCCCGTGGGGGTGATCAGCTAATCTCCTGACAGGGGGGTCTTCACTGATTGATTATCAGTGCTGCCCCCCGAGGATGCCCACCCATGACCACCAGGGATGCCCACACGTGACCACCAGGTAAGCCCACTAGAGCCCACCAGGGATGGCAATCATTGCCCATTAGGAATGGCACTCTGTGCCCATCAGTGATGCCCGCCAGGGCCTCTGATCAGTGCTGCCTATCAGTGCCATCTATCAGTGCCACCCACCAGTGCCCACCAGTGCCCATAAGTGCCACCTATGTGTGCCCTCCAGTGCCACCTATCAGTGCCACCTATAAGTGCCCATCAGTACCACATATGAGTGCCGATCAGTGCCACCTATCAGTGCCCATCAATGCTGGCTATGAGTGCCCATCAGTGCCCATTAGCGCTGCATATGAGTGTCCATCAGTACCACATATAAGTGCCCATCAGTGCCACCTATCAGTACCACCTATACATGCCAATCATTGCTGCTTATCAGTGCCACCTATCATTGCTGCATATAAGTGCCACCTCATCAGTGCCACCTTATCAGTGCCAATCAGTACTGCCTCATCAGTACCTGTCAGTGCAGCCTCATCAGTGCCCATCAGTGAAGGAGAAAACATACTTATTTACAAAGTTTTGTAACAGAAATAAACAAAAACTTTCTTTTTCAAAATTGTCATTCTTTTTTTATTTGCAGCACAAAAAAATAAAAACCCCCAGAGATGATCAAATACCACCAAAAGAAAGCTCTATTTGTGGGAAAAAAATTTATAAAAATGTTGTTTGGGTACAGAGTTGCATTACCACGCAATTGTCATTCAAAATGTGAGAGCGCTGAAAGCTGAAAATTGGTCTGGGCAGGAAGGTGTATAAGTGTCCTTTATTGAAGTGGTTAAATACAGTGTAAACAGGAAAAAATGTGTATCAGCTTTTCCTCCACTTGTGCTAACAGACACGAGTAGAGGAGAGCCGATCAGCTGCTTTCCTGTCAGTGCAGCCCCCCCCCTGAGGATGCCCACCCAGGGCCACCAGGGATGTTCACTCATGGCCACCAGGGATGCCCACCCATGACCACCAGGTAAGCTTACTAGAGCCCACCAGGGATGGCAATCATTGCCCATTAGGGATGACACACTGTGCCCATCAGTGATGCCTACCAGGGCCTCTGATCAGTGCTGCCTATCAGTGCCATCTATGAGTGCTGCCCATCAGTGCCCACCAGTGCCACCTATCAGTGCCCATCAGTGCCACCTATAAGTGCCCATCAGTGTTGCTTATCAGTGCCACCTATCAGTGCTGCATATAAGTGCCACCTCATCAGTGTCAATCAATACTGCCTCATCAGTACCTGTCAGTGCAGCCTCATCAGTGCCCCTCAGTGAAGGAGAAAACATACTTATGTACAACGTTTTGTAACAGATACGACGAAAAACACTTTCTTTTTTTCAAAATTTCAGTTTTTTTTTTATTTGTAGCGCAAAAAAATAAAAACCCCAGAGGTGAACAAATACCACCAAAAGAAAGCTCTATTTGTGGGGGAAAAAATGCTAACAATGTTGTTTGGGTACAGTATCGCATGACCACGCAATTGTCATTCAAAATGTGAGAGCGCTGAAAGCTGAAAATTGGTCTGGCCAGGAAGGTGTATAAGTGCCCTGTATTTAAGTGGTTAAATACATGTCTTACTTTGCCTTGTTGAAACCTGTTTTGTTTACCTGTTGTACTTCTAACTGTTCTATACTTTCAGCCTTATCGGAGAAGTGGCAACCTCTCAATCCAGTGGAACTGAGGGACTATTCTTTCTCCCTAATGTACTTGAACCTTTGCTCTCTGTAAGACGCATTCTTTTCACTTATGGCCATACCGGCTCTCTACCGGCATGTGGAAGGTAATGTTTTGGCCTCGTTGGACAGGGCGGTCAGCAGTAAGGTGCATATTACTGCTGACTCATGGTCCAGCAGGCATGGACAGGGATGTTACCTGTCCTTCACAGCGCACTGGGTAACTCTGCTGGCAGCTGGGAAGTATGCAGGACAGGGTTCAGTGTTGTTGGAGCTTGTTCCGCCACCACGCCTCCAAAATGCTAGTGGTGATTCTGCCACAGCTCCCTCCTCTTCTTCTTCCTTTATGGCCTCTTCTGCAGATTTGTCCTCTGAACTAGTGGTTCTCCATAAGCATTCAAGGGGCTATGCAAGCAGTCAGGCTAAAAGATGCCATGCAGTGCTTGAGTTGGTCTGCTTAGGGGACAGGAGCCACACTGGGGCAGAGATTCTGTCAGCTCTGCAGGGGCAGGCTCAGAGGTGGCTGACGCCAAGACAGCTTCAGGCAGGCATTGTTGTTTTCGACAATGGCACCAACCTCCTCTCCGCCCTCCGACAGGGACACTTGACCCCTGTTCCATGTTTGGCACACGTCCTAAATTTGGTGGTGCAGCGGTTCTTGAGCAGGTACCAGGCTTACAGGATCTCCTGAGGCAGACCAGAAAAGTCTGTGGTAATTCCCACCGGTCATACAATGTCAGTACTCGGCTGGCTGACATTCAAAGGAAATGCAACCTGCCCACCAACCGCCTAATTTCTGACATGCCCACCAGGTGAAACTCAACATTGGCAATGCTACAGCAGCTGCACACACAGCAGAGGGCAATCAGTGAGTACCTGTGCAAGTATGGCACCAGGACTGGGTCAGAGGAGCTTGGCTTCTTTTCACCACGCCAGTGGCTACTGATCAAGGATGCATGCACTGTCCTGTCACCCTTTGAGGACCATTTGAGAAGGCCACAAGGATGGTGAGCAGTGACAATGCATGCATCAGTGACACTAGTCTTCCTTTTTGGAGCACACGCTTCATGGAATCATGGACAGGGTACTTGAGGCAAAACAGCCGGAGGAAGAGGAGGACTTCCTTACCTCTCAAGGCCCCCTTTATCCAGATAGCATTCCTGCGGGCCCACCAAACACACAGGAAGAAGAGGAGGAGGCAGAGGAGGATTGTGTCAGCATGAATGTAGAGGATAACACTCAGTAGCAGTCTTCAAGGGATGGTTTTCAGTCCCCAGAAACCCAAGGAGTTGTACATGGCTGGGAGGAGGTAGTTACAGATCATGTGATCCTTAGTGACCCAGAGGACTCAGAATTGAATGCCTCTGCAACCTTATGCTGCATGGCCTCCCTGATTCTGCAAAGCCTGCAAAAGGACCCTAGGATTCGTGGTATCAATGAGAGGGATCATTACTGGCCGGCAGCCCTTCTTGATCCACGTTACAAGGGTAAGGTTGCAAAACTCATCCTGCCTTCGCAGAGGGAGCAGAGGATGAAACATTTTCAGGAGGCCTTGAAGAAAGGTTTGTGCAACGCATTTCCAGACCCTGGGAGGTCTGGAACTGGGGCATGTAATTACAATTCTTGATATATTATTTCACAGCAGGGCCAGTTCCTGCACCCAACAAGAGTAACTGTGAGGGCTTACAGAGTTCTGGTACCACCAACACCTAAGGCACAATTTTCTGCAGAGTATATAGGCCAGGCCATATAGTATATATACTGCTGTTCAGAGTATATAATGCCTGGGGGACCGCCACATATTTTTTTAAAAAATTTGGGTGCGGGGGTTCCCCTTAATATCCATACCAGCCCAGAAGGGCCTGGTATGGATTTTGGGGGTGACATCCATGCCATTTTTTTGGGGTATTTTTGATATTTTTATCTACAGCCGCGAGCAGTTTTCGATTACATTTTTTCCTTTAGAAATGTAATTTTGCTGTGGCACTGTTATAAACATGGGAAAGATGTGCTACTTTACAGGCATACTAAGGACACCCCCAGGCACGATATTTAAAGCAATATTTCAATTTTATTGTTTCACTTTAAGCATTATTAAAATCACTGCTCCCGAAAAAAAACGGCTGTTCCCTCTCTTTCTGATGATCACTCAAAATTTGGGATCATCTTTCAGTTTCCCTTTCAGGAATAATAGTCACCAGGACAAATAGGGAGGGAGAAATGTTTTGCTTTCAATTATACTTAAAATCTGTAGAATGCCAGTAACTACTGTGTTTCCCCGAAAATAAGACCTACTGTGATTTTCGGGGAGGGCTGCAATCTAAGCCCTACCCCGAAAATAAGCCCTAGTTTAAAGTGGTTTAAAGTAGTTGTAAAATCCCAGAATGCACTGTATTACATTATTATATAAGGTAAACTGTGTATGTTTCTGTAATCTATTTGTGATAAATACTCGGGGATCAGCTGACCTCCCGCTGCTCTTCTCCCAGCTGTCAGCAGGGGATCTCGCCCACCCGCAGTGCTCGGAGCAGGGAAGAGAGATCTGGCGGGTCACGGAAGCACTGAGTGGCACTATAAGAAGGTATTCATCACAAATATATAACAGAAACACACACAGTTTACATTATATAATACTGTAATACAGTGCATTCTATGATTTTACAACCACTTTTAGTCAGTTCCACTGGCCACGGGGGATTTCTGACAGGCAGAGAGGGAGATGGGGGGAGAAGACAGCACATAACAAGCCCTACCCCGAAAACAAGCCCTACTGGGTCTTTTGTCGCCAAAATTAATAGAAGACCCAGGCTTGTTTTCGGGAAACATGATAATACAAGAAAACAACCTTCTCCCTAGCATTGTTTCTACAGTATAAGTGTTTATTGAATCAAAGTTAAAAGTTAAAAACACAAATGAAAACATTTAAATGAATACTCCTACAGGATACATACTTAAGTGTTTTATTTTAAAGGAATAAATCACCTTTATGTTAACTGTAATTACTGTATATCTACCCTAATGTAATATACACTATCCCCCTTCATAGCTGCTAACTTACATCCAGACCCATTGCCTTCTCCATTGAAGATATTTTAAATGGTGGCTGCACCTATTGAATGGAATGGGCAAGGTCAATAGGTGTAGCCACCATGGAAACTGATCTCTAGTTTTGATATACAGCCTAGTCAAGTCAATGAGAACCCAATGCACAGATGTGGCCAATGCTGATCACTGCCATTACTAGTAAAAAAAAAATGTATAATAAAAAATACATAAATATATCCCCTATTTTGTAGACACTATAACTTTTGCACAAACCAATCAATATACGTTTATTGCGATTTTTTCTACCAAAAATATGTAGAAGAGTACATATTAGCCTAAACTGATGAAGAATTTTTTTTATTCAATATTTATTATAGCAAAAAGTAAAAAATATTTTTTTTCCCAAATTGTTTGTGTTTTTTTGTTTATAGTGCAAAAAATAAAAACCACATAGGTGATCAAATACCACCAAAAGAAAGCTCTATTTGTGGGAAAAAATTACATACATTTTGTCTGTGTACAACATCTGTCATTTTGAATGTATGCTGCTTGTTTGGCACATAATTAGCATTATTTTTGAAAGTATATTGTAAAAGTACTGCATGTCTGAAATCTCACAGATAACCAGTAATGATGAGTATGCCTGGCTTTACAAAAGGTAGGATGTCGAATCCAAACCCATTTGCAATCAATGGGAGAAGGATCTTATAAATCAGTAATGGAAATTTTCTGGGCTAATACGCAAAGGTTTGTCAGACGCATGGAATAGGTGACTGAACACTTCCCTGGGGACATGTAAAGCAGATTGAGGGGAGAAGAAATTTAAATAATGCTTAAAGTGAATCTTTTAAAAATCAAAATTTCATTTAATAACATGCCTGCAGGAGATACATCTGTATGATATATACAGTGATATTATTTAGTTGCTTCCTTCTGTTTGTAAATGAAATGGACAGGGATTTCTCTCATCTATATCAGCCCTTTATCCTAAATGTGGACCAGGTAACTATGTTAACCGCTTGCCGACCAGCCACCGTCATTATACTGCAGCAGGTTGGCATGGCTGCGCGAAACATCGTAGGTGTATGTCGGCCGCTTCAAGAGCAATAGCAGGCGCACTAGTGTCGCCTGTGCCGATACACATAGCTGGCGGCCGCGATGTCAGCCGCCACCCGCGATCATTCCACAGAGAGCCAGAATGGGTATCTGTCAATGTAAACAAACAGATCCCCGTTCTGACAGGGGAGCAGAGAGAGATTGTCTTTTCCTAGTGATCAGGAACAGCAATCTCTCTCCTCTTCCAGTCAGTCCACTCCCCCCACAGTAAGAAACAACTCCCTAGGGAACACTTAACAACTTGATCGCCCCTAGTGTTAACCCCTTTCCTTCCAGTGTCATTTATATAGTAATCAGTGGCTATTTTTAGCATCTATCCGCCACAATGTCGCAGTCCTGCTAAAAATTGCTGATCACTGCCATTACTAGTAAAAAAAAAATGTATAATAAAAAATACATAAATATATCCCCTATTTTGTAGACACTATAACTTTTGCACAAACCAATCAATATACGTTTATTGCGATTTTTTCTACCAAAAATATGTAGAAGAGTACATATTAGCCTAAACTGATGAAGAATTTTTTTTATTCAATATTTATTATAGCAAAAAGTAAAAAATATTGTTTTTTTTTCCCAAATTGTTTGTGTTTTTTTGTTTATAGTGCAAAAAATAAAAACCACATAGGTGATCAAATACCACCAAAAGAAAGCTCTATTTGTGGGAAAAAATTACATACATTTTGTCTGTGTACAACATCGCACGACAATTGTCATTTAAAGTGACACAGTGCTGTATCGCAAAAAAAATGGGATTCTCCCTAATAATACATATACCCAGTTGTGTGGGTCTGTGGGCAGGTGGATATCAGAATCTGGAGCCCTCCTTTAAAAATAAGGGGGTGTCCACATGCCAGCCCCCTTTGTCCCTATGTAAATAAGTAAGTACAATATCATAGATTTTGATAGGGATTCCATATCTTTCTCTTGTTTAATTTTACATGGTGTTTCCCCTTGAAATAAATACTAGTCCCAAAGAGCCTGTTTTGAATTTTGGGAGGGTCCCATGTTTTTTTTTTTCTATATTATTCCCACCTTCTTGTTTACATTCACCTGTCAGCAGGAAATATCCTGATATTGGTTGAATGGACCGGGCAGGGATAAATCACTTGTTGTTAGAATGCCAGTGAATGCCTGATCCCTTATCATCCAGCCTGAGCAGGGAGCTGTCACATTTAAAGTGGTAGTAATACTGCTGCTAAATGTATCACTACCCACTGCAGCTGGCGTTTTGGCTTGGCCAAACACCCATTTAGTTCACCCATTTTCTGAACCTCTGAACAAACAAAATGTAGTCCAAATGTATTCAGACTGAACCAGAAGCACATCTTTAATAACCAGTCAAATTGTATCTTTCATTAGCTATCCTTTTCTGATTGGTTGTTTTAAAAAGTTTCTATTCCAGAATAAATGTCCCTTGAAATTTACTATTTTGTCACATTTGTGATGCAACGTGGTTGATTTACTAAAGGCAAATACAGTAGGCTGTTCATTTTACAGAGGAATTTGCTCTAGAGCTTGGTAAATACTGGTAAAAGCCCTGTTGAATTCCATTATCCAATCGTGTGCAAGCAAAAATGCTGTTTCTTTTTATTTTCCTTGAACCTTTTTGAGTATTCTCTAGCAAAGTGAAACGCCAACACTTTACCTAAGCTCTGAGGCATGTTTCCCTTGTAAAGTGAAACTTCCTTTGCAAAGAGAACAGCCTATGTGCCTTTAGTAAATCAATCACATTGCATTGACTTGAAATATCACTAGATTATATTGAGAATGATTCCCTTATAATTTGTATTTGTTCAAAAAGTGATGGCATAAAAATACATTTTTTAAACAGTGCATGTTTTTTTTGTTTTTTTTTTAAAAGAAAAAAGAAAAAAAGAAAAAAAAAAGAACAAATATGCTATCTTGCTTCTTATATCTGATGTATTCAAATGCATCAATTCAAAATTTATGATTTCTATTTATTGTAACACTTCCGTGGCATATCTACCATGTAAAAAGGCAGCATTGTTTTCCTGGGCTACATGAAAGAAGGAATAGTGTTTCTTTAGAAGTACATTATTTTTTTGTAAGTTTATTTTTGTGAGCACCCCCTCTCCTCTCCCCCCTCCAGGCCATTCAGAAAGCACAGCGAGCTTTATGCATTGGGGAACCGGCTGTGAATTCAAGACTTTATTGCCCGTTTCCCTTACAACGAATGGTGGCAGCAGCACCCGAGAGCTGATGGAACTCCACTTTAACTTGGCACAACCCTGTTTCTGATGGACAGCAACAGAAAAGGTAAAGTTTATATTTGCAAAATTTCTTTATTTGCTCAAATATATTACAGAGCTAGGTGTTTTTCAAATTCAGCTTTTTAGCAAGCTAGCGCTGTACTTCATCTTATGCAATGCAGACGTTTTGTCTCCTTTTGGTCCCCTCATCACTATTGTATTACAGAATTTGCAAATTGACAAGACAGGAGCATACTATAGGCAACAGCAAAAAAAAGAGATTATACATTATCCGAAAACTGAGTAGGGACTTACATTTCTGCATATTTATGCTAATTAAATCTTGTTTTACAAGTTAAACACTTTCCTATAATATGGTTAATAAATAATATGATAAATGTGAAACAAAACCATGTGTTACAGCTGAAGTACTTATGTTGTTTATTTTGCAGATAATTTGCTTTTCAATCAGAAAATTGTTAATTAATTTCTATGCAACTTTCCAAAATGAAATGCTCTTGTCATTCAAAATTAAAGAATCATTTTTCAAACTGACGTTCAGCTGTTTGGTAAATAATTTGAAATAATGGAATTAAAAGTCCCCAGTACCTCCCCCTTCCAAAAAAGGTATATGTATTTAGTGGAAAATACGTGATCCAACGCTCCAGTCTATTGGAACTTGATAAGATGTACTTACTAAACAAAAACCTTCTCTGGGACATTACAACCTGCACTGATAGCAAGTTGATGTTTCATGAGGATACATGGCCCCATTGGGTACACATTCTTTAAGACCTCTTACATAATGGCTTTGCTAAAAATATAGAATAGGCTCCTGATAGAGCAGAAACATTGGTCACTGTAAATATCAAGGCTGTTCTTAACATTTGTAGGTATGAGATAGGATTTCATATCATTTCCGACATTATATGATCCTCAACTGGTAGGCATAATTGGCTAGCAAATAACAAGCATAAACAGGAACACAGAAATTAAAGTGGTTGTAAAGGAAGAAGGTTTTTATTTATCTTAAAGGGTTACTAAACCCTTGTTTTTTTAAAAAATAACAAACATATCATACTTACCTCCACTGTGCAGTTTGTTTTGCACAGAGTGGCCCTGAGCCTCGTCTTCTGGGGTCCACCAACGGTGCTTGCGGCTCCTCCCCGCATCGGGAAACCACCTGGGAGAAGAGCTCTCTTTGGGGGTCCCCGTGTTGGGAGTCCAGCATTTGCGTCCATAGACTCTGCCCAACCCCTCCATGAGGTTGCAGACTGTTGTGCCTTTGGCCTGCTGGTCTGCAGTTACCCCTAGCAACAGGGATCCTGTGTTACCTGCAGGGGTTGTCGTTGGTCCGGAAAGGCTGCAGTGTGGCTCCATGACTACATGGAAGAGTCAGCCTGTTGAGACACTACAGATGAGAGACAACACACTCTATGACACCGGCTACAGGAATTGGTAAAGACTGTTTCAGTTTATGGGACAGAACCCAATGAAGTGGAAGTGTGTACAGCGGGGAGATCCGCAGTACAGTTGGACTTGCTGCAGTGTGCTACCCAGAGTAGTGGGGAGGCACAGGGTAAAGCCCAACTGGCAGCAGGACTAAAGACTAAAAAAGACATGGGGACTCTGAATGTACCTGGTGGAATCCAGGAGAGTGCTGGAAGAGCTGTACTAGGGGTGACCAAAGAAATCTGTTCCTTAAACACAGACAGGTGTTGCAGGGTTGCCCAGGGAAACCTCCCAGGAGTCCACAGTGGAGCGGAAGGTTTCCCAGGTCAACTGTGGAGCTGCTCAAGTGGGTAAGAGGCCATCCACAATAGCTACAGCTAAGTCTAAGTGTCATGATGATCCTCTAAATGTTGAGAAATTTATTTCTGAAAATGTCATATTTGAGAATAATGTTGGTAATGTGTTTACTAAAACAGATGGAAGTAGGATATCTCCCGTGACCACCGGAGGCAGAGCCACAGGGTTGTCCATGGAAATCTCCAGGGATCTCCCTGTGTTGGAACTGGAGGCTGTCCAGGACCGTTCTGGCACTACTCTGGGTGAACAAGGGGGGACTGCACCACACGATGAGAGCGTGTGGTTGCAGACCACCCGCCTGGTATGTGACCAGATTGGTGAGCAATTAATTCACCCTGTTAAAGCTGGTAGTGTAAAGCCGGGTGTGATGGTAGCGCCACCAGAACAAACTAGTCAAAATAGTGTATTGCACCCTGCCTTGTGTGACGAAGCATCGTCCCAATGTGACATAAGTAAAACTGTGATTGTACAATGTGATGCGTATAGATGACAAATGTATAGTATTGGGTAATGAGTCCTGGGTTCCTTTGGTGCCTCTTGGAACAGGTAATGCAGCGATTCAGAATGCCTGTCAGGGAAGCACCACAGACTGGGAAGCATGGTGCAAAGAAGCAGTCACAACACTAAACAAAGTGACAATGAGTTACAAAGCTATGATGTGTAACAAAGATGTGGACATAACACCTGCTATGGGGGTGCTAGAGGGATTTCAGAGTGGCCAGTGGCCAAGGCCCCTGGCAGAGATTGGTCCTCTCCAGTCAGAAGGACCGATTAAGGGCACGTGCATGGCAGTTGTGTTATCCACAGCCCAACCGCTGGAAAATAGTGAGTACAAAAATGGCAATGTGACTTATGACCTGCAGCGGCTCACTGATGTGAGATGTACATCTGACAGCACTCCAGTTGAGAACCAGGCTGTAAAGACAGTTACCGCCAGTGAGGTGGCAGTCGCTGTAAATGTCTCTACCTTTCCAGCTTCAGCGGATGAGCCCCTCCACATCCTTGATTATGGAAAAGTCCCTAGAAAGGTCTTGTATGTAGATGTGGATCACATTAAGATGACTAATGTATTGCTGAAAATGCTTGAAGTCCAAAAAGCACATTTGCTGTACACTTGGGTGTCTCCACCGTGGTCGGACAAGGTGGTACTGTGTAGTACCAGTAGGTGGAGCCAAGTAGTACAAGCTAAGCTCGGTGATGTCAATCACAAGAAGAACTGGTTGGTACCATATTTATTAGCAGTGCTGCAAATGGTCTTAAGGTTCTCTGAGAGGGTGCTTCCAGTTACCAGTTTGGATGGAAGGTGCTCAGGAGAGTGTTTGAAAACATCAGCGGTATCTCCGCCTGATGCGATGACTAAGAAAACTACTGCTGGTGCGGTACGAGGTGCGGCTGAGCGGTGGTCAGTAGAGGGCACAGACACTGCCTCATCCACTAGATCTCACGTGAAGGAAGGGCCCGAAATAGACGTGGCAGTAGCAGAGATTTTTCCTGCCATTCGCAAACAGGTTCAAATTAATTTACCTGGAGACACTGTGGGGGGAAGCACTGATGGTATTGGAAGTGGCGACGTCAGCATTTGTGAACTGTTGCTGGTTGGTATTGCTAACAAGGGTTCAATTGCCGTGGGTGACCTCATAAAAGTTGTTAAACCAAAAAAAACTGTTGTGATAGGAAAACTGGTATCGCTGGGGGGGAAAAGCGATTCCCCACCAGGCAAAGTATTAGGAGCAGGTTCCCTATATAAAGAAAGTGCGGGTATCAGGGAAGGCAGAGTTCCCCCGAGAAAGGCGAATAAGCCTAGGAACCCCAGAAGAGGGAGAAAGCATAGGATAGAAACTAGTGGTATCCCGTGGAGAGGGAGGATAGGACTTACCTGGAAACGCACCAGGAAAAAGGGTTGGGACTACGTGACTGACAGCCGACATAGATTTATCCCAACCCTGATAAAGGGTGCTGGTGTCCCTCCCTCTGGATCAAAGCGGGGGGGGGGGATATGTAAGAAAATGAGGGAAAAATGGACACAGGACTCTCAAAGAGGCAGTTTGAGAAGTTCCAGCAGAAGATTTGTGAGCAAAGAAAGCTATGCTTTAAGTTTTCTCTGGATTGGGACTGGAAACTTGAACACTTCAAAGAGCATTAGGAGGGATGGAGTCTTCAGTTTTGTATCCGGGCTTTCCAGAAGTTATGCAGGTTGTGTGTGTGTCCAGGTGCACACACCTATTATAAGGCAGAGCTGAGCATAGCTCAGAGGAGATGGGAAAGGAGTTGGTGTTGGAGCAGTTTCTGCGGCCAGGAGGGAGGTATGCTACTATTTAGGAACCCAGGCAATACCCTTGAGATGGCACTCCATGTGGAAGAGGTTCCAGGTCAGTGGACTGAGAGAGTTGGGCCAGCTTAGTGAGTCGGGGAGACCATAGCTGAGACAACTGGAAGAGAGTGTCTTGGGGACCAGAGGGGACCGTGAGTCTTGGAGGAGTGTGAATGCCTGGAGTGTCAGGAGAGCCCCTTCCTAGAGGCCAGGAGTGGACCTGCGCAGCTTTGTACTGCGACCAAGGCTGAGTGAGCCTTGAGAGCCAGGTGGCATGGCATTTTCATTTTTATTGTAATGTTTGGGAGAAGAACCCCTGTGTGGGCCACTCGTGCATGTACGAACTTTCATTTCTGTTAGTTTCAATAAAAGTGGGCTAACATGCCCTTAAACTGAAGTTTCTGTTGGCTGTGAACTCACTGAAAACACATCTACCACTGAGCTGGACATCCCCCAATATCACAATGGACACAGGGAGCTGCAGCTCAGCTCAGTTGCCCCCGTAGAGAGCTGCTTGCTGAGGGGGCACTCAAAAGGAGGGAGGGGCCAGGAGCACCGGAGAGGGACTCCATACCATCTAGCCAAAAAATCCACATGTACCACAGATCATTCCAATCAGCACCCCGGCAGGTGTGATGACATCGCCGCTGTAGCTCCACCTGGCGCGTTACATATGACATATTACATTTGTTACATGTGATTTTTCTGCCTGTCTTTTGTAAGTAGTTTTAACTTTATTAAATGCTGGATTTTACAATTACTACAATATGAGATTCTTTCTTGCCTTTGCAGCATCCTGTAAGTGAGGGTTGACACCTGGGTGAAGAGTGTTGTTTACTTAGATTGGATCACTAGAATCTGGCGTCATATGAACTTATTTATGGACTTTCACACTGAGCACTTTTCTGCCTATAAGGGATTTCATTTGGACTGTTTTTATGAGCATGCACATATTAAATATTGATTCATATGTTAAAAGACTTGATGCATTTCACTTATACTGTATGTCTTGTTATTTTATATGATTCATTTTTTTTTATTATATTTTATGCCTTTGCACTTTTGGATAGCACTACACATTTTGGCTATATTGGTCATTTATATTTTTATGTGGATATTTAGTGGGTGTGGCTGTTACTGAAAAATGATTTACCCCGTCTTACTTTAGACACAACCACCGTTTGATCTATATTATGTAATATGAAATGTATGTCGCAGGCGCGGATGCAATTGCAGAATCCCATAAAGTTTTTTTTTTTTTCTTAGAAGAAGGGACCTAAAAAGGAATAATAGACAAGAAAAAAAAAGTAAGGAAAGAAGAGAGAAAGAAAAAGCAGAAGCAAAAGAGACTGAAAGGAAAAAGAAAAAAAATACTTGAATTCACTGTTGTGTACCAATATATTTGCTTCCACTGCATCTACAATTTGTAGCCCACTTGAACGGGAAGCTTGATTTCAAAATAGGTACATTAACTGCAGGGACTATAAGATTCAATACTTCAGATTTAGCAACTATTATTTTATAATTTGACAATTGTGAATAAAAATCCAGTTCTTTGATTAAATTGGGTATAAATGTTTCTGGGCTAGTAACAAAAAGTAGCAAGTCACATCTGCATATGCAGATACTTAGTTAGATATATTTTCAACTGGTATACCTGTAATATCCAGTTTAAGTCTTTCTTTTTTTCCCAAATAGTTTATTTTATTTATATTCAAAAGTAGCACTTACAGAAAGTTTTGTAGACAAATAACCAAAGAGGATACATGCAACACGAATATATCGTAAACTGCAAGACATAAACCTTTTGATTAAAATTCCTAAGTATCAAGTTTCTTTGCCGAGTCCGTGCTTTACTTATTACTTGTATGTCTTAGATACCTAATCCCTGACGGGCCATTGACCAAAGAAGATGAGGTATCTTTCAGGCCTGGAATCTACAGCTCTGGGAAGCGGAGATGTGGTAAATGTAGGGTGTTAATATGGTACTCGATGTGAGCTTGATTGTAGTAGATGACGATAATGAGTGTTTCAGTATGGGTCAGCATGTATGGGGTAGGTAATTGGGCCAAATATCTCTAAAGTGGAGGGGGATAGGGATAAGGAGAGGGGAGGGAGAATAATCATGTGGGGGGAAGGGGGGGGGGAGAAATGGGGGTGAGGGAGAAAGAGAGGAGGGAACAAAACAAACAAAAAAGGGGGGGCAGTGGGAGAAAGGGAAGTGCGGGGTCCTCTCTGACCTCCCTTCACAGTTTGTTTGTGCATTTTAGAGGCTTAATTCGAGGTGTTCATCCTAAGCGGTAATGGGATGATAGGTTAAAAAACAGATTTGGTAAAGTGTTGGCAGTCCGTACATATAGGATAGAATTACAAGTATGTGTTTGACTACTTTGGTTAGGAGATTCGTTGAGAGTGAGATATTCAGGTGTTGTCTGAAAGTGTATCCAGCAGCTCCCTTTCCTGTTGAATTTGGTAGGGTTATTGTGAGCAATATGGATTAATTTCTCCATTTCTGATACTTTTCAGATTCTAGCAAACCCTTCTCAAATCGTGGGGGTGTGTGTCAAATTCTAGTGTATAGGGATGCATTGTTTTGCTGCATTTATCATATGCATCGCTAATTATTTGTGGTATGTCCTATGTGATAATGGGGAAAGATGGAGTAGGAATTGGGCTGGGGAGAATTCTAGATCGTATGAGGTGACTTGTGATGTGATTCTTTGTACCACTGTCCAAAACATTTGTATAGAGGTGCAAGACCACCAAATATGTAGTAAGGTACCTTCCTCTGCTTGGCATCTCCAACAAATTTCAGATATAGTGGGGTTAATTTTATGTAAGAGGGATGGTGTGCGATACCACCGAGATGCGATTTTTGAACCGTTTTCCTGTGTAGTGACATTTCTCAACCCTTTATGTATATTCATAAATGTTTGTTTCCGTTGCATTGCTGAGGGTGAAATGGAAAGATCCTTTTCCCATTTTCGGCAGGCTAAAAACTGGTTTGTTTGATTATTCGTGAAAAGAAGGTTGTGTGTTTTAGACAATAGGTGAGGTTGGGAGTTTACTTGGCTACAGAGTATTTCGAAAGGGGTGAGTGATCTTGAACATTTTGAGTCTTTGTCTAGGGATTGCAGATAGTGAGCTAATAGTATGTATGTCCACGGGGAAATATAGGCGTTTTCCCAATAGGATAGAGATTTGGGAGGCAGTGAGAATTTTCCCCTGGTGAAAGAAATGGTGTGCTCTAATGCTGTCTTGCGGGAAATTGTCAGCCCGGAAGTGATTGTGCATTCCCGGAGGGAAGTCTGGGTTTCATTTCACCGGAGTTAGTGGGCTTGGGATGGAAGATAGGTTAGTTTGATAGCAAGTTTTGCGGTAAGCAGTTTAAAATGGGTCCTATTGACGGGTGAGTAAGGAGTGATAAAGGTATGTGGTGTGGATTCGTCCAGGGTAGTGAAGCCAGGGGTAGTGTTGTAAGGGACGCTTCCAAGGCAACCCAATCTGACCTGAGTGAATGTTCCAGTCCACTATTCTGGTAAGATGGGTGGTGGTGTAGTAATTGTGGATGTCTGGGAGCCCTATGCCTCCTTGGTGATTTGGCATGGTGAATTATTTAAAGTTAATTCTGAGTTTTTGAGTCCCCCATAAAAATCTGGAGCAGGCCGATTTGTATGTTTTAAAGAAGGATGGTGGGATTAGGATAGGGAATGTTTGGAGAATATACAAAAGTCTCGGTAGAGCATTCATCTTCAGTATTGCTGCCCTACCAAACCATGAGAAAGATGGATTATTCCAGAGCTTGAAGTCAGAGGTTAGTTTGTTTAGGATGGGTATGTATTTTTTTGCGTAGAGGTCAGGGAGTTTGGCAGGGAGCTGTATTCCTAAATAAATAATAGATTTTTTTTCCAGTGAAAGGGAAAATTTTCTTTACATTGTTCTGCTAGATGTTGGGGTAGAGAAATATTGAGCGCAAAAGAATTTGATAGATTGATTTTGAGATTGGAAATAATTTGGAACTGTTTGAACTCTGATAGTAGGACAGGTAAGGTAACCAGTGGTTGCGTCAGGAACAATAGTACATCATCCGCAATGTGCCGTAACAGCGGTTATAGATTGAGTATAAAAATGAGGGGCGAACGGGTACATCCCTGTCAGGTACCATTTGATAACGTGAGATTGGCAGATAGTGCACCATCATCTTTAACTGCTACTATCAGATGGTCATAGATTGCATCTATCCACTTTGTCACATTTGTGCCAATCCTAATGTATCGAAGAGTACACCTTATAAATCTCCAGTTCACCCTATCAAATGCCTTTTTGGAATCTGTAGATAAAATAAGTGCAGGAAGTTGGGTAGAATTGCAAAAATGAATAAGATTGAGGGCTTTAGTAGTGTTGAGGCAAATTTTCCCTTGCCTCTCTGGACCAACTCGTCCAAATCGATAACACTCTTTTTAAAAAGTTAGAAACCTTGAAGCTAATATTTTTGTCAACAACTTCAAATCATCATTCAAAAGAGAGATTCACCTGTAGCTGGCACAGGGTGAATGATCTTTCTCAGGTTTTGGCAGAACAGGGATATGAGCATGTGAAGTGTCCTTTGGGAGCGGGTGTCCCTGTAATATGGAATTAAAGGCTAATACAAATTTAGGAGCCAAAGTTTGCCGAAATTACTTATAATAAAGTAGTGTAAAACCGTCAGGGCCAATTCAAAGTCCTCCTCGGAAATAGGTTTATTGAGCACTGTTCTTTTGGCCCATGATAGTTTTGGAAAAGCTGAGTCAGCAAGGTATTTACCTATGAGATCGTCTTTTTGAATCAAATCCACCACTAACTAGGCTACCTGAGACTTTTTATGCTGGGCTTAGTGAATAGGTGAAATTTTTCATGATACTCCTTTTTTGTCTAGAGCCCAGCCTAATAAGAATCCCCCGAATAAAGCAAGTGTGCTTCCCAAACTGAAAGCGGTCTAATGTCAGTGGACTCATTCTGCTTGGAGTTCCACCCAAGAGCTTTCCTCATGTATTTGTCTATTTTAAAAAAAATGGGCATAATGTAGAAACCCCCATACCAGTTGTATAGCACAAGACTAGCAACACATATTGAATTTTGATGGGTCAGAAGGGTCAGTTCTGAAATGCATGTCCAATCTACATTTCAAAAGTAAACTATACAAATATAATAATGCATACATGAGCCATTATTTTAATGGAAGGAAAAACAGGCCCTTCCAGTTCAGCATATAAGTTAACATCCAAAAGGGCATATGGCATACACATATTTAATTGTCCTATTTATTTAATATAAATAATTGATCTATCTCCCCTTGCTAAAGGCTACTAGTGTATACATATACCCATAAATGTGCTAATCTAAATAATTCAGGAACAGCTTGTTTGCCCAGGGCATTGTTTTTTAATTTTGAATTTGTAGAGTGTGATGGCTTTACTTCCTTGTGGTATTCATTGGAGAGATAAGCTTCTCAAATTCTTTTAGTTTTCACATTTGTTATTACACAACTATATACTGACATAGGTGACACATTTATTTTGTATTGATACATTTGACAAGAAAAATATTGCATTCTGATTTAATGTTTCCTGGATGAAAATTATTTAACAGCTTAATTTTGTTCTGTTAATTATGTTTTCCCTTCTTGGATGATATACAGAAATTACACGAAAGCAATGGGGAGCAAATACATGTTCCTACTGATGTGTGATATATTTAATATAGCCATCATTATCAGTTTCCTTCATGAATGAAAAAAAACATAATTTGTTGAAAATTATTCATATATAAAACAGACCTATCATGAAACAATATGCAGAGTGCAAGTGATGATGAAAACATACAGTGTGAATTCATAGTTCTATCATCATCACCACTGCAACTTAGAATCATGATTCACAACCACAGTCTTCTAGCCTGCTAACAGTCTGCAGATTAAATGCTAATGGCTCTTATTTAGCCAGACAAAGTACTTTTAATGTTTTAAAACTATTCAATACATAGTTTAATGAGATACCTTTACAAACCATCTTTTATAAACAAATGGGTATGATGAAATGTATTAGTGTTCAGTTGAAGCTGAGTTCACCAAACCAAATGGGGAGTCCAAAACCACAATCTTAGCGACAAACCCTATTGAAGCCTTCAGGTGGCAAAACTAGCTATCTTTGCCGCCTTTTTCAAAGTAAATAGCAAAATATTATTAAAAAAAGACATGGATGACTGGGCATTGGGGGACATGCACCAATACAAAAAAAAATGTAAAAATGTAATTCAATGGGGATAGGGTCTTTTCATGTGGCTTAAAGGGCAACAATGAAAACAGTAAATAAAGACTCATGCTGAGAAAAGGTCTTTAATTGCCCCAAAAATTCTAAATAATGCCCCAGATGTAATTATTTCATTAATCATGTTGTCCAGTGATACAGATCCATCACAACGACCCACCAAATGGTGATGTTTCCTCACTGCCACGATGATCCGCCGCCTGATGATGTTGTCCGGAACCACACTATTACTGCTTAATTACAGATCCCCATCTGCAGTATTTAAATAAAGATTTCCAGGGATCCTGGTCAATGTCATTGACCAACAAGCTGTTGTTTTCTTATATACAAAAGCTAACATGCAGTGTAGGAACATCACTGTTGTTCCCACGTTGTTGTGACTGAAGATGTAAAGAAAAAGACCTATATTTTCAACATTGGGACAGGTGCCTTTAGGAGGAGGTGGCTTGACTGCCAAAAAAATGTAAATAAAGACACTCAAACCATGTAAACGTCCTTTATTGCCCAAAATTTTAAATAATGTTCCAATGTAAATCCATCATTAAACATATCCAGTGATGTATGTAGAGTAATGCCTCAATTTAGGTAGTTAAGAAGGTAAGGGGCGGGTACCATCATCTTTAAAGTTAGGATAGTGGAGAGGGGTGTGTCAGGGACTACTCCAAAAATATTGCCCCACGACAGCAAAGTGTTGTGGATTATCTTGGTACCCAGGCATTTGGACAAGGTAGATGCCAAAATATAAATTTATTAAAGAAAATACATCAATAAAAACCATTAAGTACAACAGTACATAAAATGACTATTGCATACAGTTACAGGTGGTTACGAAAAGAACAGGTAAACCTGTGTAGCGCCATAACCCTCTGCGGGGCGGCTATGGATTTCTGGGCTTACCGATTACCTTCTCCTTGTAGCTTGTCACTCTTGTCTAGGGGTTCCCAGGGTTGATCCCAAGTAATTGATGAGACTGACTCTCAAAGTCCTTTTGAGGATTTTTATTTGCAAAAAAACATTGAAACAGAACACAGTCTCTCAGTTGGGAATAGAGGGTATGGGTGATAAAGCTCAGGCACTTTAGAACTGCTGACATTCAGATAAATGTCTCTCTAGATGATCCAGGGTGTAGCAACTGGATATTTCACTGTTGGATAAACCCTTGTTTGTAGATCTAGCAGCCAACAAGTGATTCGGAACTAGCAAAGTCTCTGCCACAGACTTGGTTGAAATGAACATGTAAAAGTTTCTGCCACAGACTTGGTTGCAACTGAAGGATGGGTTAGGAATAGGGTTGAGCGAACCCGAACTGTAAAGTTCGGGTCCGAACCGGACTTTAGGGTGTTCGGGTCCCGGACCCGAACCCGAACAATTGACTGTATGTTCGGGTTCGGGTCCGGTGTTCGGGGATTTAATGGTGCTTTTTAAAATGTCTTTTAAAAGCACTCACGGCTATATGAATTGATATTCATATAGCCGCGAGTGCTTTTAATACAGAGAACAGTCATTGAAGTCATTTATTTTTAAAAAGTTAGTCATAAAAAGTGTTTGGGGACCCGGGTCCTGCCCTAGGGGACATGTATCAATGCAAAAAAAACTTATAAAAACGGCAGTTTTTTCGGGAGCAGTGATTTTAATAATGATTAAATTGAAACAATAAAAGTGTAATATTCCTTTAAATTTCGTATCTGGGGGGTGTCTATAGTATGCATGTAAAGGGGCGCATATTTCCAGTGCTTAGAACTGTCTCTGCAAAAAGTGTCATTTTTGCAGAAAAGAAAGCTATTTAAAATCACTCGCGGCTATATGAATTGTCGGCTCCCGTAATACAGAGAACAGTCATTCATTGAAAGCCATTCATAAAAAAAAGTAATTGATAAAAAATAAAAAAAACAAAAAATAAAGCGTAGGGGTCCCCCCAAATTCAATAACCAGGCCCTTCAGGTCTGGGATGGATATTAAGGGGGACCCCAGCCAAAAAAAAATAAAAAATGGCGTAGGGTCCCCCTCAAAATCCATACCAGACCCTTGAGGTCTGGGATGGATTTTAAGGGGAAACCCAGCCCAAAAAAATGGTGTGGGGTCCCCCTCAAAATCCATACCAGACCCTTATCCGAGCACGGAACCTGGCAGGCCGCAGTAAAAGAGGGGGGATGAGAGCGCCTGAACCGTACCAGGCCACATGCCCTCAACATTGGGAGGATGCTTCGGGGGTCTACGACCCCCAAAGCACCTTGTCCCCATGTTGATGAGGACAAGGGCCTCATCCCCACAACCGTGCCCGGTGGTTGTGGGGGTCTGCGGGCGGGGGGCTTATCGTAATCTGGAAGCCTCCTTTAACAAGGGGACCCCCAGATCCCGGCCCCCCCTCTGTGTGAAATGGTACCAGTCTCTTTCAGCCGATCCGGCGATACCATAGAAAATGCGGATTCAAGTGAAGTGATGGCGGCCATAGCCACCTGCCAAGCCACCCTGACAAACAATATCGAGGCAGTGCAGCTCGATTCATTCGGCAGGACCTGGACAAGGTCCGTTCGTGGGTCTCGGAGGCGGAGCAGAGAGTAGGCCTGGCGGAGGACACGATACATGAGCACACGGCCTCCATCCGCACACTGCAGACTAGGGTCCGGACCCTGGAGTATAAGGTGGACGACGCCAAAAATAGAAATCGAAGGAACAATCTGAGGATCGTCGGCCTTCCGGAGGGGGTGGAGGTGAAGAACCCCATGGTATTCGTTGAAGAACTTCTCAAATCCCTATTGCCGGTGGCGCAGTTCTCCCCCTACTACACGGTGGAACGCGATCATCGCATCCCTCCGGTCCCTGGACCGCCTGGCTCTCGCCCGCGCACCCTGATATTTAGGATGCTAAACTTCAGGGACTGGGATGAGATTCTTCAAACGGCCCGCAAGGCGGGGGAGCTGAAATATCAAAATGGCAACTTGCTCTTCTTCCCGGACTACTCCATGGAGACCCAGAAGCTCCGAAGGTCCTTTGATCAAGTCAATGTGGGGCTGCGGGCCAAGAACATTAAATATAGTGTCCTGTTCCCCGCCAAACTGCGGGTTCAAGATGGGGAAACCGTGCGGTTCTTTACTGCACCCCGGGACGCCGCAGCTTGGCTGGAATCGCTGCCTCCCAACAGCTTATATTGGTGTGATGTGTACCTAATCTGCTGGAGGGTGTGGAACGGATTTGTTTTATTGATGGCAACGGATGCATGGTGACAAACATGGACACGGCAAGTAAATGTTTTATGGGCATACCCCTCATGGAAACTGTGTTAGCTGCTGTATCCCCCTGCTTACGGATCAGCCCACTTCGGGCCCTGGGACTATCATTGCACACGTGGGGATTGGTTAAGGCGGGGGTGCTGGCTGTGTAACAGCTGGGTCAAGCTGCAAAAGACTAACGGCTTTATGTGTCTCTTAAACTATGGTGTTATGCTGGGTTGGGGCATCGCAGCTCGGCTGAGTGAGATTGTGTGGGGGGGAGGGTCGTGGTTCACCCCTTCATGTGGTTGGGTTACGAGTTTAAAGATGTGAGCTCCTGAGATGGGCTGCTCCTTCCTCCCCCCTGCCTCACCCCTGTACTGTGCTATTATGGTGGGCCTCAACAAGTGACTATCTTAAGAAACACAGCTTATCCCTTGACCTGCACGAGAACTGCCTGACTGGCATCGAGGAGATGCAGCCTACTTCAAATCCTGCATTCCTGGGGGGGATTGGTCTCAGTTAAGTGCCTTGTCACCATCCATTGCTCTACGATGTACCTGTTTGTTACTTCCTCTGCTATGGTTATTTGAAGACGTTCCTACCTACACCAGCGTTCTGTGCCTGCTGCATACTGCCTGCGTGGTCAAGTAAGATGTGTGCCCCTGGACCTTTTCGGGTGACTTTGTCGGGTCAGACCTTACCAGCATCTCTATTGGTCTGTCGATAGTGCCTTTAGCACCAACTACATGCTCTTTTTGATTTTTCTATCAGTTGGGGTTTGGGACATGAAGCACCTCCAATGTTTGCTGGGGGTGTGGGGAGGGGGGGTATTGTTTCTGCTGTTGCAGACGAGGGGACATGTTGTTCTTTATGTTTTTTCTTTTCAGGAGCTCTTGTACCAAGGTAACAGACTGACAACCAAATTGCTCAGTGTATACTTATTGCTATGTTTGAAAGTATGTGCAGTATATTACGGACTGCTAGGTTTGCATGTAATCATGGGCACCGGGTGGGCACGGCCTTCTGGAGGGAGGTATTTCTTGCTGATGGTTTGCTGCAGAGCCACAAGTGTCGCCTCATCCTAGTAGCCAGTTGTTGCAAAGAAGGTAAGGGACGCCATTCAGGTAAGAGTTTTTATTTCAGGCGGGAGGGAGAAAAATGTATGAGTTAGGTCCTGCACGTGGGGGTATGGGTGGAGCATACCCAGTGGTAGGCTGACATGGAGCTCATCAGGAAAGTGATGGTAAGTATTTGATTTTCCATTTTATTTCTCTATGACATTCAGTCCACCTCCAAACACTTGCTTAACCCTTTTTCGCTGCCAGGTCCATACGTACGGACCTGACAGTGGGGAGTTTCACACACAATCCAGTGGCTGCAGCCTCCTGCCTGTCAGATGAATGCATTCGGGTGGCTGGGCTGTTGCTCGATTGCCTTCACACACCCCCGGTACCAGCCCCCACCCCCGCCATTTATTCGAGGCTCTAATTGCCCATCGGTGGGCCTGGGACACTTCCGGGTCAGCCACACAGTGTCCCAGCTAGCATAGCAGGGAAGGAATGTATCACAATGTGATCTGCATTGTAATATATTCAGAGGAGCCAAGAGGGGACATGCAGGGTCTTTTATCCCCTGCATATCTCATTAAAGAGAACCTGTCATCTTAAAATCATCACATAGGGGACTTTTGTTTTTGAAAAAAAAGCTAAGCACATACCCCACCCAAAAATGTTTGCAGGCCCCCACCTTCACATATATACATGTATGAATTTAAATACATACACAGGGGACACCTACGCATGAAAACATCAATTGCGATACACGTTACATATCATCATGCACGCCACATTGAGAGCAATAATTCTAGCACTCCGTAAGACTAAACTGATGACCTATAGGGGCTTTTGAAGCGTCACCTATAGAAAATATAGGGTATGACGTTTTTTGCCATTTCACAGATGCACACAAATTTAAGGTTTGACATGTTGGGTATCTATTTAGTCGGCACAACCTTGTCTTTTATATTTTACCAAAAATATGGGTAATTTAATGCTTTCGTTTGCCCTAAAATTCACTTTAGTGTGTTTTTTTACTATAATTTTGCATTTCCTAGACCTTTGTGATAATATCAAGTAACATAAAAAACTGAAACTACAAATATTTTATTCTCTAGGGTGTCTGATTTCAGAACATATATAATTTTTGGGGGTTTTATGTAATCTTCAGGCCCAAAATGTTTAGTAAAAATGGCTCTGGCAGCAAAAAGGTTAAACTCTTTATATTAAAAATGCCCTTATTGGTGGCACATTGATATATAGGACCAATCTTATAAAAAATTGAATTGGCTTTATAAATACCTTTTAAGTATTTTTTTTCGCAGCTGTGTGACATCCATGCCTGACTCTTCTTATACAAATAAAAAGAGCTGTATTAACTCCATACCCTAAGGATTTACTAACCTTGTGCTGTAGAGATTCCCACAGCTAGAAAATAGCAAAGTAGTTTATAGTACTCCCTCAGGCAAAAGCTGTCAGTCAGCAGAGGGAAAACTATAGTTTCCTGGGAAATTATTCACAGAGAATATGATGTTATCTGTGAAATGGAAATCGCAGTAGCCACTTACCCCGCATGAGCACACCCGCATGTAGTCTTTTGGAAGTACACATGTAAGAGTGGCAATGCTGCCACTGTATTGCCTTGCAGAAAATCAGCAGAAGTTAAATAATCTGGCAGGATCTCTTTCTCTTTCTTTATATATATGTATATATATGTATATATATATATATATATATATATATGTATATATACAGGAAGGCCAGTATGGTGGCCTGAAATTATGGGAGAAGCCCGGAGGGTATTTAAGCTCCTTGTCGGTTCCAGTGCGCGATACTACACGTCACTAGGCTGACTCTTCCCAGCTCACCTCATGTTCGTGAGTCTGTGCGTTCGATCACAAGTGTGTTGCGGCTTCTCTGTTCGTGGTCTTCGTTGGCGGTTCTCGCTCGCTGTTGCAGGTAGGATTCAAAACTTTTCATATCATACGCAATTTTGCAATTCATTATGCTTCCTTTCCTGCATCCTTTCGTATAAAGCTGCCTCCTGTTAGGAATTCGTTTCATAGTAGAAATTGAAGAATCCTTAGCTCGTACAATAATTCAAGTAAAGTTGTTTATTTTCACATAGCAAAGACAAGACTTACATAGTGACATACATCTGGTAACATATGGTATGGTGATGGCTTCAGAAGAAGGACGAGATATCAGATGTTACATTCACCATAGTGTAGGGTTCCTTCTCTCTCTTCCTAACTAACCACTCAAAACCTTGGGTTCTTGTATATATGCTTATATGGATTACGTCTATAGTTAAGTTACATAATAGACATGTGCGCCATCAATAAATTTGTTTTGTTTCGTTACGTATTAAAATTAATTCATATTTCGTAATTCGTGTCCGAAATTCAATTCGGATTCGTACGAAATACGAATTTTCGTAGATTCGTAAACTTTTCAGAACATTTATGAATGTTCGTTGTGATCAATTTATCATTATGAGGGGCTCCCACCATCCCTGTGTTGACTTCCTGGGTTTTTAACTTGTAGGTTCGTTAACTTTTCGTAACAATTACAAATGTTCATTATGATAAATTTATCATTATGAGGGGCTCCCACCATCCCTGTGCTGTGACGACTTCCTGGGTTTTTAACTTGTAGGTTCGTAAACTTTTCATACCAATTACGAATGGTTGTTATGATGAATTTATCATTATGAGGGGCTCCCACCATCCCTGTGCTAACTTCCTGGGGTTTTTAACTTCATCATAACGAATAATCGTAGTTAACGAACATTCTGTCCGATTCTGTTGTAGCGGAATTTGGATCCAAAGTTCGTATACGAAATTTCGTACAAAATTCGTATGCATAAAAATTTGTATTTCGGATTCGTACGAATGTACGAATTTCCGAAAATTCGTACGAATTTCCGATTCGTATGAAACTAATCGCACATTGTCTATTACATAAATCTCCTTACTTACTAACATAAAACTCAGAATAAAAGTTCATACACAGCAAATGACTCTTCTGTCCTCTATCAGTAACCTTCAAAAACTGACATTATTATTACATTATAACATTCATATGCTTCATATATATTTCAGAAATTTTTATCACTTAAGATACTAGTAAACTTAAAATCTTTAACAATTCCCCCTCAATGCACTATAATCAACAAAGTGCATTCATCTTAAATAATAAATGTCTCTGATCCTCTTACAATACAAACAATACAATAAACAATAATATAATTTAGTGACAGATATTGTACATAAGCATTTTTTCCAAAACTCTGAGATATTCCTGTGAAAAATGTAACTACTTCATTCCATCAAAAAACTATAAATTATTATATTATTTATTAATTTTAATTCATTCTCAAATCTAAATGATGTAATATCATCAAAGATTTTCTTCCTTCAGCTTCATAAATGTATTTAACTTCTTGTAAAACTCTTATAACTTTACCATATCATATAACTACTTTAATATAAGGAAGAAATAAATAAGATCTTTCATGTGTCAAATTATATTGCTCTATAATATAAATTATTAATTCATTAATAAAATCTCTTCCATTTCAGGATATTTCAATAACTAAATTATTTCTACAATATAAGCTTTTATAAATTATCTTTGAAACTGAACAATTATAAACATAATATAATAATAATAATAATAATAATAATATATAATACTCATCTGTAGATACATAAAAACATAACAACTTTCCCATTATTCAATTGTCATATTATTTTATATATATTCTATCTATCTTTCTATTTATTTATCTATATATCTATCTATCCATGACCAGCAAGCAACTCTTTTCTATTTTCATTTATTTCCCAACATTCCATGTTATTTTATTTCAACAGTAACTCTGTGTGTCTTTAGACAAATCAAATCCTTCTCTTCCACACAAGCCTGTATGTACTCTAACTATACCCTTTGCTTCTCCCTCTATATATAATTAGAATCTCTTTTACTACAAGTATATATCCATAAGTTATTATGTATGATTCCTAAATCTATTCCTTTAAAATTAGGATACATTTTGTAAGAAAACTAATATTAATACTCCAAATGTACACTTTATTGTACATCCTAGTTGTAACAAACTATCCATCCAACTTCCCCAAGTAATATGTTCTATAAAAAATAATAAAAATCATCACTATTATTATTAATGTGATATCAATCTTTCAAGGATCTACTAAACTAACAAAGATTGTGTAGGAGAAAGTAGCAAATTTCAATGTCAACATGGAGTCACTTATATTTATTCTATATTTCCTTTTATCTTATTACTACCATCAAGATAATACTTTCAAGCTCTAAACACTTATAACACTCTTATATAAGAATCATATATTAGAATCACATCCCAACTCCCCCTCACATAATGATCGACTGCTCAATGTTTCACTTATGATGCAAATCCATATGAATAAATCGTTGAAGTTCATCCAAAAATGATAGTCCTTGAAGATAACATAATCAGAAAATCATTTTGAAAAAACAAGAAGTAGGAACAAATAGAAGTTTAGTTGTGCTTGTTTCATGGTCATAGAAGAATTAAAAAAAAGAAAGAAAGTCCAGAAAAGAATAGAATAATTTTCTTTAAATTTAGAAACAAAAGACATATCTAGGAAAGAAAATTAAAACAAGTATCAAATTCTTATGAAAAAAAAACTATATATGGCCCCTTTCACATGTGCGGACCGTTCAGATCCGCCTGTCAGTTTTTTTCAGGCGGATATGAACGGGCGCTCTATGCACCTCTATGGAGCGTCGGATGTCAATGGTGACATGTCCGCTGACATCCGATCCGCTACGCAAAATCCAGACGGATGCAAACCCTAATTTCCATCCGTCTGGCGGATCGGATGAAAACGGACAGGCGGTCGGTCCATAATCTTCCGATCCCCCCTTAGGGGAGAGCGGAGCTCTGACAGGTCCATCCCTGCACAGAGTGCAGAAGTGGACTTGTCATCCGCCGGCTCAGCGGGGATCAATAGAGCGATCCCCGCTGAGCAAGCGGAGGACTATATATGGATTCTTGGTCTGAAAGGGGCCAAAGACTAGAAGACCGGGGGGGGGGTGAAAGAATGAATAGGAATAGGGAATGGAAATGGAAGGAAGGACTGAATGGGGAAAGTAGAGAGCAAGAGATAGCGAGAGAGAGTGAGAGGAGAGAAAGGGGTGTCTTTATTAGAATGAACGGACAATGTTGCTTAGAATGAAGGGGGAAAAGGGGGATGGCCCGGGTAGGAGGTTATCAATAGTGACCAATAATAATCGTTTTTTCACTCTCTCTTTTCTCTTTTTCCTTACATTAGACACTGAAATATAACAAATTTGGAAGGGGAGGGAGGGGGGGAAGGGAAGGGGGGGGGGAGGAGAAATTCGATTGAGATTATTAATTTAGATGAGATGAGAGGTGGGGGAGGGAAGAGGGGGAAGAGGATGGGGAGAGGAGGGGAAAAGGAGGGGAAAAAAGAAGAAAGAGATTGCACTCAGAATACACAAATACATTTCACACAATCCCTATTATGGGAAACAAACTCTGTTTTTGTTTTTACCACTTAAACATCCCCTCACTTAATTACATATTTTTTTTCCATTCCACACTGGAACACGACTAAAATGTATTGTTTGACTATTAAATCTATGGGAGATATGAAGCACAAAAAAAAGGGAATGCACGTAAAATATACAAATAATTTTCACATAATCCCTATTAACCACTTCCCTACCCGCCCATAGACATATGATGTCCCCAGATGGGATCTCCCATCCTGGGTGGGCGTCATATGATGTCCGCATCATCGAGGAGTCGATGCGCGTGCCCGGCGGCAATGACCGCCAGACACTCGTGATCACTTGTTACAGAGCAGGACCATGGATCTGTGTGTAAACACACAGATCTACGTCCTGTCAGGGGAGAGGAGACTGATCGTGTGTTCCTTGTATATAGGGACACCGATCGGTCTCCTCCCCAAGTCAGTCCCCTCCCCCCACAGTTAGAATCACTCCCTAGGTAACACATTTAACCCCTTGATTGCCCCTAGTGTTAACTCCTTCCCTGACAGTGACATTTATACAGTAATCAGTGCATTTTTATAGCACTGATCACTGTGTAAATGTGAATGGTCCCAAAATAGTGTCAAAGGTGTCCGATATGTCCGCCGCAATGTCAAAGTCACGATAAAAATCACAGATCGCCGCCATTACTAGTAAAAAAAATTGCAATTTTTTTACCAAAAAAGTATCAGTATCGGCCTAAACTGAGCAAAAAGTTAAAAATATTGTGTTTTTTTTTCAAACTTGTTGCTCTTTGTTTATAGCACAAAAAATAGAAACTGCATAGGTGATCAAATACCACCAAAATAAAGCTCCATTTGTGGGGAAAAAAATTATATGGGTACAGTGTTGCATGACCGCACAATTGTCATTCAAAATGTTACAGCACTGAAAACTAAAAATTGACCTGGGCAGGAAGGGAGTTATTTTTTTTTTTTCACATATGCTCATAGAGGGGAAAGGTTTTCACAAATAATTGGATAGACCCCTCCGGAGTTAAGGTTTTTTTTTTAAACAAAGGGTGACTAAACACAGGGGGGCTTGGGGTCCCCCCGCCTTTTTGTTTTCTTCTCAGTCATATCCCCCTGGTTCACTTTCCCTGGTAACACTGAGACAGAGTTCCACTCAAGAACTAGTGAAAGTTAAGATCATAAGATTAAAGGGTTAATATGGGCTAATGGATAATTGCCACAGATTTTGTTACTTTTTTGTTGTATGATATGCCTGATATTTCATTAAACTGATAGAGCTCACCTGGAAGCTCGGCCTAGAGCAAGACCTTCCACGAACACCAGCTTGCCGGCCACTTCGGAATCCATAAGACTACTCAGCTGATTCAGCGATCCTACTGGTAGCCTAACCTGAGGCAAGATTGTAAGGACTTTGTGGGCTCCTGCACAACCTGTGCCAGAAATAAGGGAAGCTGCACACAAGCCTGGGGTCTGTTGAGGCCACTGCCTATCCCAGACCATCATTGAAAGATGGTATCCATGGATTTTATTGTGGAGCTACCCCCATCCAAAGTCTTTTCTACTATCCTGGTGGTGGTTGATCGTCTAACAAAGATGGCCCACTTTCTGCCTCTACTAGGTACTCCCTCTGCCATAGATACAGCACATGTCTTTATTAAAGAGATTGTGAAATTGCATGGCCTGCCAGACAGTATTGTCTCCGACAGAGGAGTACAATTTACGTAAAGGTTCTGGAAGGCTCTATGTAAAGCTTTGAACATTGAAATCTGTTTGTCCTCTGCCTATCACCCACAGAGTAACGGCCAGACGGAGAGGACGGATCAGACGCTAGAGCAGTACCTCCGCTGTCTTTCTACCTTCTCTCAAGATAACTGGGTAACCTTGCTCCCGTGTGCCAAATTTGCCTATAATAATTTGGTACACGCCTCCACCAATCAGTCCCCGTTCTGGGCGAACTACGAATTCCATCCATCCTTCTTGCCTCATGTCACTTCGGAAGCAGCAGTACCTGCCGTACAGGACAGATTAACCTTCATTCAAGAAAATGTACAGGTTCTTCAAGGAAACATGAAGAAAGCACAGGAAGACTATAAAAAGTATTACGACAGGAAAAAGAAAGGTAATCCAGTTCTGAAAGTGGGGGACAAAGTTTGGCTCTCCACCTTTAACCTCAAATTATCTTGCCCCTCCCGGAAGCTGGGCCCAAGGTTCCCACGGTCCCTTTGCAGTCAAGAAAGAAATTAATCCTGTGGCTTTTGAATTGTCCTTGCCGAACTCTTACAAGATCCACCCAGTCTTCCATGTCTCACTGCTCAAGCCAATCAGTGCTGGCCCCTTTTCTGGAAGGGAAGATCCTCCTCCACCTCCAATTGCAGTGGGTGAAGAAACAGAGTTTGAGGTGGAAGTCATCCTGGATTGTCGGAAAAGATGTAGACAAATTCAATATCTAGTGAAGTGGAAGGGTAACTCACCTGAGGAAAGCTCTTGAGAACCTGCAATTAATGTTCATGCCCCTAAGTTGCTGCGAGAATTCTTCAGAAGATTTTCAGAGAAGCAAGCACGCCTGGGTATCCGGAGGCTGCCCCTTGGGGGGGCACTGTCAGGGACCTACCTGCAGGAGAACTGGCATCAATGGCCAGCAGAATCGCGGATCTGCAAATACAAATTCTACAATGCTAATGCGCATGCGTGTGCACGCATGGGCGAGAACGGCCAGGACACACGTGTGCGCAAATGCGCACGCAATACGTGAGCGGCGCCAGTGTCCTATTTAAAGCCTGCTGCAGCAGTGACCAACTGCTGCATGATCTTCAGCTTCTTGTGTGTTCCTGAGTTCCTGTTCCCGTTGTCTTGGATACCTGTTAACGACCCGGCTTGCCTTGACCCGTCTGATCTGTGTTGATCCCGGCTTGACCCTTGGCTTGTTCCTGTTTACCCACTTGACCTGCTGCCCTGTGTATGACCCTGGCTTGTTTCATTGACTTTGCTGCTGCTTGCTGTCCTGTGCATGAACTCCGGCTTGGCTTCTGACACGGCTTCTGGTTCCTCCTGCTGCACAATCTCATCTGGTACTCCCAAGGTACCCCTGTCCAGCGGTCTACCCTGCTCATCAGCTGCCTACCAGTGGACTTCTCTTCTCCACCTCAGATTGCCGCAGCCAGCGACCACTGCTGCTTTGAGTACAGCTCTCCCTGTGTCATCTTCAGGGGCCGCTCTGCACTTAGTCGCAAGGGAAGCCCTAACAGCATTTCAGCCTCCGATCAGGTACGTGATAGGGGCCCTACCTGGTTAAGATGCTTAATGGATTGGGAGACACAACTTCCTTCTATTCAGAGTCTTTGAAAGCCATGATCTTGGTGATACCAAAAAAAGGCCTATGCAATGCGGAAGTTACAGGCCAATGACTTTATTAAATGCTGATCTGTAAGTAAGATCTTAGCTTTGAGGTTACAAAACAAATTGCCTGCTTTGATCCACTTGGACCAAGTGGGATTTGTCCCAACGAGAGAGGCCCGAGATAATACCATTAAAGTTTTGAACTTGGTCCATCTAGCCAAATTGACTAAGACCCCATATGTGTTCCTAGGAACAGATGCAGAGAAGGCTTTTGATCAGGTTGGCTGGCGGTTCATGTTCACTGTTTTACGACATATAGGATTAGGAGATAAAATGCTTAAATGGATTGCAAATATCTATAATGGGTCCACGGCACGAGTCAAGTTAAATGAGGCTTTATCACCCTCTTTTGCGGTCACAAATGGGACTAGGCAGGGATGCCCACTGTCTCCCTTACTGTTTGTGCTGCCACTTGAGACTTTTATGTGTAGGGTCAGGCTGAATTTGGATATTCAGGGAATAATGGTGGAAGGAACACAATACAAAGTGTCAGCATATGTGCATGATATGCTTTTTTTAATGACCAACCCAATGATTTCCCTCCCAAATATCTTTAGGGAAATAGAGCTCTACAGTGCATTATCCTACTTTAAGATAAAATCCAAGGCCTTGGGGGTAGCGTTTCCCAGTGATATGGTGAAGTTAATAAAGTTAAATCACAAATTTAAATAGTCGGATCAGTCCCTGAGGTATTTGGGTGCCTCCATTCCCACATGTAATATAATATAATAATATAATAAAAATGAACATCCTACCAAAGTTCCTATATCTTTTTCAGGCTATACCCATTGCTATCCCCAGGATATTTTTCAGAAATACCCATACACTCTTTACAAAATGTATTTGGACACACAGACACCCAAGGATTAGAATGACCCTCTTGACACTGCCAAAACAGCATGGGGGACTAGCGGTACCCGATATGTATAAATATCATCAGGCAGCTCTTGTAAGTCAATTGATCGATTGGTGTCATCATGGGGATTTAAAAATCTGGCCAAGATTAGAGCAAGCACAGAGTAGGGAGCTATTGCACAGGGTGCCATGGTGTTATAGGGACCACTATGGGTCCCCCTGAGTCCTTGGACCGCAGCTTGCTGCCATTTGAGAAATACTGTATGGCAAAAAGACTACTCTTGCACACGCTTTCAAAGATGTATGCTTTGCTGGTGAAACCATCAGAGAATTTTCAGTTGCCTTTCTTGCAAAAATGGGAATTGGATTTGAGTAGGACCTTCTCGGAAGGGCAAAGCACCAACATAATACATTCCATATTTAAAACAGTGACTTGCACGAAATAGCAGGAAACTAATTTTAAGATCCTCTCCCAATGATACAGAACTCCAGCTGTACTTCATAGATGGTTGCTGGTGCTGTCAAGAGGAACAGGGGACACTATTACATATTGTTTGGTCCTGCCCTAGAATTAGGAATTTTTGGAAAGAGGTCCGAAAGACCATGCAAATATTTAGTGATTTGAAGATCCCGGAAGATCCGTCTTTTTTCTTACTGCACTTATCTGAAATCCCTGTCAAAACATATAGGAAGTCCATTTTGTACCATTTATTGAATGCAGCCAAAGCCTGTATCCCCCTTACCTGGAAACAGATACAGCCCCCCACAGTGGGAATGTGGTTTAGGAAGGTAGAGGAAGTAAACTGAATAGAAGACTTAGTCTGGACATCCTGAAAAAAAGAGAAATTTACACAAAAACATGGTCACTATGGAATCTTTTTATTTCATCAGAGGAAGGAAGAAGACATATTGATGTGACCCCCATGAGATGAGGGAAGTGGACAAGGATTCCTCAGTATAATTTAAAATGGGATGAGGTGGAGCCTTGGGGGGGAGGGCTGGGGAAGAGAGAGGTAGAATTTGTTTTTTGTTTTTTTTGTTTTTTTTTGGGGGGGGGGGGGGGTAGAAAAGGAAAGGAGGGGAATAGTGCTTGGAATATTGTGGGGGGTAAATATTGTGCCGGGTCTTGTACCAGGGGATGCGTTCCCCTATGATAAGGATTGGTTAGCAATTGGAAAGTGGAATTGATATACTTCTATTATATATTTTCCCAGATTCAACGCTATTGTTATATGATATTGAACCTGATGATATGCTGTTGGTTGCTTGTATATTGGTGTTGTATGTCAACTATGGAAGAGGCTGTTCATTTTTCTTTTGTAAAAATAAAAATAAAGAAATAAAAAAATATATATATATTATTTATGTAATTTTCTTAAGTAGTTTTCATTAATCAATATAACCCATTCTAGACTCATAATCCTTTCTGTGTTTACCCATTTTGTTTTTATTTTTACCAATTCTTTGAAACAAAAAGAACTATAATCCCAATTACCTTAAGAATAACAAGATAACATTTCCAATTGGCATCCCAGCTGGCATCCCTGGTACCTCCAGATACATAATTCTTAACCATAACTTTGGGTACTGGAAAAAATTACTAAACATACTAATTAGAAGTAGAAATCTCATTCAAAACATTATTTCCATTTAAATTTAGCCATGTTTTGTGAGCAAACTTCTGAAATTGCTGTACCCGTTGTTGCAATGTTTGCAACCACACTTCTTTCTATACAACAGATTGTAAATAACTAAGTATGCTAATCTCAAAAGCCATAGAAGAATAAACATTCTTCCTCCTGTCATTAACTCAAAAAAATAACAAACCCTATGTTTGAGAATACTAAAGCTCTTAAACTAAAAATATAGCAGGGAAATAAGTCACCCAAGCTAAAACCTTTATCTTGAATCATCTTACCCTATTTAGACTTTATAATACTATTCATACGTTCTACAATACCTGAGTACTAAGAATGATAAGAAACATAAAAACTTTACTAAATGCCTAAAATTGCATATAGGTCCTTCATTGCCTGTCCTATAAAATGAAAAATCATTATCTGATTCCATGGTTTGAAACCCAACCCCAATGGAATATGACATAAGTTCACAACAACTTAGCTTTTGTTAAAACAATAATATTGGATAAACTGTCATGATCGGCTCTTAAAAGCTGTGTACTAATAATCAGATTATTGTAGGATCCCTTTGAAAGCTGTATTTTTTGTATGATTTTCTGATCATGTGTATGGGCCATAATACCTGATAATGGACAGGGTTTATTGCCTGTAGGTACAAGTGGTAGTACTGAGTTTACTACCACTTTAGGAGAATAGGTAACATGAAGTTGAGCATGGTGGGAGAAAATTAAAGTGGAAACTATTTGTAAATGCAGGGAGAGAAGGCAGAGCTATAATTGATTGCTGCTAGGGATGGAGAAGAAGTGGAGTGGAAGCTGATTGTGTTTCACAGGAAAGGGACGCAAAGGTATCTCCCCGTTCTACCTCTCCGTGACACGATCGTGGGCACCCTGCAGACATCGAGTCCATGGGACCCGCGGTCACGCTCACGGAGAACACGGCGCGCCCTCAGTGCCGTTTCTTAAAGGGGACGTACCTGTATGCCCTTTTGCCCACCCATGCCATTCTGCCGATGTATATCACCGTGCAGTGGTCAGGAAGCGGTTAAAATTGTGCATGCTCGTAGAATGATGACAAACTATGGTACTTAAAAATTTCCATAGGCGATGCATTAAATATTATTTACAGGTTACCTGTGTAGAGTCAGAGAGGAAGTCTTGCACTAAAGTTATTACTCTTGCTCTAATGATCGCGGCGATACCTCACATGTGTGGTTTGAACACGGTTTACATAGGCAGGCGTGACTTACATATGCATTCGCTTCTGTGCGCAAACATGGAGGGATGGGGCACATTAAAAAAAAAATATTTCTTATTTATTTAACTTTTTATTTTTACACTGTCCCTTTATTTATTTATTTATTTATTTTTTGATCTCTTTTATTACTATTCCAAGGAATGTAAATATCGCTGGTAATAGAAATAAGCATGACATGTCCTCTTCATTGAGAGATCTGGGGTCAAAAAGACCTCTGATCTCTCATTTACCTTTAAAAGCAAAAGAACATTTTTGGGGGTTATTTTTGACATTTTGACTTTAAAAAATAAATAAATAATAATTTGTTTATGCCCAAGAACCAGACGTGATGTCAGAAGTCACTCCGGTCATCCAAGGGCATAGAACCAAGTGGGAGGGGGCGTGGCTTGGCCGAGCAAGGAGATGGCTGCCTGAGAGAACCGCTCCCGTCGCTGCCTCCCTTTTAACGGCTGTAACGGAGAAATTCGCTCCTTCTATACCTCCATTACGATGGGAACAGCATCCCACCACACATCGGCTTCCAGATCTCGTTCGCCGCGGGAATCTACGGGCAACGGGGGCCAGAATATCCCGGAGATGTTCCGCACGCAGAAAGGTAACATGGCGTCTTCCCGCCACACCACCTCACAGACCGCAGCCCCGCCAGTCTCTGACCCGACACTATCTCCACACCTGACACCTCCGGAGATGTCGGGAGACCGTGAGACTTACCCTCAGCCCCACCTCAACATACAAGACCTACGCACCATAGCGGCAGACATAAAGGACACCCTCACGGCCGCCATTGCTGAGCTGAGGGTGGACATTCACACGCTCACTGACAGAGTGCTGGAGGTGGAAAAAATCACCTCATGTCATGACACAGTCCTCCGCAAAGCCACCAACAAGATAGACATACACACCATTCAACTGCGAGAGACACAGCGACGCATCGAGGACCTTGAGAACCGAGGACGCCGCCGTAACCTCAGGATTAGAGGTATTCCGGAGTGTGTTGATTCAGACCGCTTGTCCCCTGAAGTGTCGGCGCTGTTTAACTCTCTGCTGAATAGGCCGCGTGACACTCGCATTGACATGGAGCGGATCCATAGGGCGTTGCGCCCTAGAGGCAGGGAAACTGACCCCCCGCGGGATGTCATATGCTGCATCGTCGACTACAAGGTGAAAGAGGAAATCCTGAGACAAGCGAGGGGGACCCCACAATTGCACCACGCTGGAGCACCTATCCAAATCTTCCAGGATCTATCCTCTATCACATTGCAGCACCGTAGGGATTTGAAGCCGTTGCTGGAGGCCCTGCACGCACAAGGTATACAATACCGATGGAAAATCCCTTTCTGTCTGTCTGCCTCCCACCTAGGCCGCACGGCCTTTTTAAAGGTACCTGAGGATCTGCGCCAATTCTGCCGTACCCTTGATATCCCCCTGGTGGATGTCCCGAACTGGTACGCAGACTACCGCACGTACACCCCTAAGAGGCGCACACCGACAGAAGACCGGATGGAAGTTCAAGATGCAGGGCTCAACAGGAGGCGATCGCCGTCAATCTCCAGACCTTACTCCGCCAGTCGTATGGCAGACCGTGGCTTCAGTCCATCCACCTCTCCGAGATCCCGGAGAACCCGCAGGGACTACTAAAGTCGCTTACATTTTGGATGTCTACTCGGATGTGGATCTCCTACACCTGACCCCATTGCTTGAACGACGCTGAATGTTCCCGACCTCTCTACAAAGTTCCAGTTTTTTTTTGCTTGAACGTTTATGTTGACTGTCCTTCGCCACAGCATATGCTCCCCTCACCGAGTACTCACTCTAAAATGGCTGCCTACACCAAGATGGACGCTGCTCTCACTACTACGGTAGACTGGTGCTACTGTACACTGCCCACAACGCAGCATTCCGAACTGTCTCTCGCCTACATCTGCTGCCTTCACAGTCACACTGCGTCTTTGTTCTCCACTTTTTTTTTTTATCTTGCTGACATTTTTTCTACCCGCAGACTGCAACCTATACTCACGGGGGAACCAGAAGTCGCAGTTTTCGGTCACCTTATGTTTTGACCCACCCTGGCGATTTTTATACTCTATGTCCCCCACAATGCCAGCGGTATGGTTGTCGGGTAACGTATGCTGGACTTATGCATCATATTGTGATTGTTTTTTTTTTAATTACTTGGACCCCTAGTTTATATGTTCCTTGGGCTTCGCCCACCTCTAATCGGCTGCGGGAGGGTGCGATAGGTTCCTACAGGGGGTTAATATATTTGCTTAATGGGAAGATTCCTTTTCCCTACATACACACTAGGGGGCTCACTCCTTCTGCCCACACACTCTAGTATACCCTATGCTCACTTGCTGTGGCCGCTAACCTTTTCTGCATAAGTAACGTCTATGCTATATCTGAGATTTATTCTTGGTGCCTGAATCATCCCCATTGGACATATTAGTCCCACTACACATCTCCCGCAGCCTTCTTACCATACTATACAGTCTTATGTCACTGTACAGGTTCTCAGCTTACCGGATGCCGTGCTCTTGAGGTCATAATACGTTCCCTCATGTCTCTCACCCGCATGCCTTGGAGAAGGCTTCCGATAAGTTAACGGCCTTCTTATATATACCAAATAGCTTACTGTTTTGGTCAATCATAATCAGCTATGATTTGTACTCCCATGTTCTAGGGATCTCCACCGCTCCTACCTTTGATGGAAGGATGCCTGCAATTTGAATGCACCCTGCTTTCCCTTCCCTCCATCACAGGTATGTGGCGCTCTGGTCACCCCGCAGTTGTTACTCATAGGCATGTGCTTGACTTTTTACTTACCCTTCGCTACTTCGTAGGAGGTTCAAGATTGCTGTCCTTTCGCAGATTGCACCTTGTTATGGCTCCCCAGGTTTACAGTTATTTTTTAGTGATGTACTGTTTCCACACATTATTCTATTGCTACCTGATCCCGCACATTTCAGAAGCAATCTATTATACCGACAATACTTGGTTACTGCCAACGTGTTGTTCTTATGAATCTGCTCTCCCTATCTCATACCCCTCCTTTCTACCGACCACATCTGGATGCCCTTTACACCCTAGTATACCAATAGTCCTCCCTGCTATGTTAGTCTATGTTCGTACAGAAGACTGTCCATATGATTTTCAAACCTTTAGTTGCTTTTATCTCCTTATATGGGCTCCGCTAGGAGGCAGCGATGGAAATACTAGATATCTGATACCTCTCTTTTGTTCTGTTATAGCCAACCCTCTGACAGCGTAGTGCACATCACACTCACTGACTGCACTCACTGTACTTCACATCACACTCACTGACTGCCTGCTGTACCTTTCTGGTCTACTTCACAGTAGATTAGGCTAGTTCAATATTTCTCTCCATTCTCCCCCCCCTGGTCTGCTACAAGACCCACTGCTGGTGACACCTCTATGCCTTCGTTTACATTATCTGATCTATACAGTTACACCTGATAATTTCCGAGCTCCACCTCTGCTTTCTATATCTCGAGTAGCATGGCGGATACGGTTTCCACTTCCAGTGGCCCAACGGCTCACACTGACAAACAACATTGTCCTCAGGTGAGATTCTCCTTGATAAATATCCGAGGTCTAAACATCCCTGAAAAACGGTCACAATTACTTTATACCCTGCAGAAAGAGAAAACGCATATCGCTTTCCTACAGGAAACTCATTTTCGCTCCGATAGCATTCAAAAATGACACAATCACCATTTCCCCACGGTATATCATGCCACTACGAACACCTCAAAATGGAAAGGTGTTGCAATACTTATATCAAAACACTGCCCCCTGAAAGTATCTGAGATCAAACAAGATGACGAGGGTAGATATCTTTTTCTTAAAGGCACGCTTTACGATCGTCCGATCACCCTTGCAAACCTTTACACAGCCAATAAACGACAGGTCCCCTTCTTTCGGGAAACACTACAATTGCTTACTGCATTCTACTCGGGCATTCTCATTGTTGGTGGGGACTTTAATGTTGCCCTTTCACCCACTCAAGACTCTTCGAATGGGTCGTCATCCCTGCCTTATAGTGCACTTAGAACTATTAAGAAACAGTTACAAGAATTGACATTGCACGATACGTGGCGTACACTACATCCAAACGATAGAGACTTCACGTTCTATTCCACACCTCATAACAAATATTCGAGACTAGATCACTTCTTCCTTTCCCAAAATGATTTTACACTTTCCAAAGCCACCATTAACCCTATGATCCTCTCTGATCATAATCCCATATACATGAATCTGACTATACCACTCGCCCGCACCACATGTTCGATATGGCGCCTGGACAATTCTCTATTGACTGACCTAGAGATCACACAGAAGGTTAGCTCCCGACTGGTGCAGTACTTCAGAGAGAACACTAACGCAGAATCCACTCCTTCAAACACATGGGCCGCACACAAATGTGTTCTTCATCTCTTTGGCGGCCCATAGAAACAAACTGAGACGACAACGCATTACCGCTTTGTCAGCTAAAATTCACTCACTAGAAAGATTACACAAGGCCTCACTTGCTAGCCATGCTCTCTCGGAATTAGTCCAGGCCAGAGACGACCTTAGGGAGGAAATGCATAGGAGACTTCAACGTAGATACACATTGACTCAAAAACTCTTCTATGAGTTTGGCAACAAATCAGGAAAACTGCTGGCCAGGGCACTGCAACGTAAAAAAGCGTCCACGACCATACATAAGATTGTTGACCCTACCGGTACCACACACGTATCCTCAGACAATATAGCCAAACAATTTGTTTCTTATTTTTCTAAACTTTATAACCTATCACCGACTGATTCGACGGCCCAACATTCTGACCGACAGGAAGCGATCTCAGATTTCTTATCACAATATGGCATACCACCAATCTCAGCAGATGATTCGGCATCTCTAAATGGTCCTATCACTGTCGAGGAAACTGTGACTGCATTGAAGCAGCTCAAGCCGGGCAAGAGTCCTGGCCCAGATGGGCTGACTGTCAGTTACTATAAAACTTTCCAGGAAATACTCCTCCCCCCTCTTATCACTACCTTCAATTCCTTTACCTCCCCTGACCGTATAAATGGCGACCTATTGGAGGCGCATATCACTCTCATTCCTAAACCTGGCAAGGACGAAACCATAGTGTCCAACTACCGACCCATTTCCCTCTTGAATGTGGATATGAAATTGTATGCTAAGATGCTTGCTAATCGTATTCTCCCTATTCTTCCACAGTTAATATCTCTTGATCAAGTTGGTTTTGTTCCTGGCAGGGAAGCCAGGGATAACACCATCAAAGCCCTCCTTATACACCACTGGCTCTCTAATTCGTCTACCAATAAGGGTTTCTTTTTATCGCTGGACGCGGAGAAGGCGTTCGACAGAGTGGCCTGGGACTACATGTTCAAATCTATGCAAGTTGTGGGATTCCCCCCCAAATTTCTACAACTGATCATGACATTGTATTCCCACCCCACGGCACGTATAAGAGTCAATGGCCACCTGTTGGATGCCTTCTCCGTTTCGAACGGTACCCATCAAGGATGCCCGCTTTCGCCCATCATCTTCGTACTTACCCTAGAACCTTTTCTACGTAGGCTCCGGGTAAATCCCGATATTAAGGGGATAACCATCCGAAATAAGCACTGTAAGCTTGCAGCCTACGCGGATGATATTCTCCTCTTCCTTTCCGACCCTATTATTTCCATTCCCAACCTTCTCCATGACTTTACCCTCTTTAACCACTACAATACAGGGCACTTTCGCCCCCTTCCTTCCCAGCCCAATTTTCAGCTTTCAGCGCTCTCGCACTTTCAATGACAATTGCGCGGTCATACAATGCTGTATCCAAATGAAATTTTTATCATTTTGTTTGCACAAATAGAGCTTTAGTTTGGTGGTATTTATTCACGACTCTGTTTTTTATTTTTTGCGATATAAGCGGAAAAGAAAATAGCGGAAATTTTCTTTTTTAAATTTAAGCAAAAATTTATTCTGCTACATGTTTTTAGTAAAAAAAATTCCGTTAAGTGTATAATAATTGGTTTGCGTGATCACGGACATATGTACGCAAATGATCATGTACAGATGTGTGCAGGTGATTACGGACATATGTGTGCAGATAATCATTGGCACATGTTATTTTACTGGGACATATGCGAGGGACATGTGTTTTTATTATTTGGGGACACGTGTTTTTACTTGGGGACATGTGTTTTTTTATTATTTGGGGACATGTGTGTTTTGGGGACATGTATGTTTTGGGGACAGGAATGTACGTTCAGGAATGTCCGATCAGAAGTAGACGGCTCCCCCCCGGCCCGTGTGAGGAGAGGAGAGCCGATTGCCTACCGGCTGTTTGCTTACATCACAGTGGGCCGGGTGGGAAGTAGTTAACAAAACTTTCCAACCTGCAAATTCATTTTTAAAAACAGTGGCCGGGTGGGAAGTAGTTAACAAACTTTCCAACCTGCAAATTCATTTTTCAAAATCTAAGGCCATTAATATATCCCTCCCATTGCCGACAGTACATCAATGTAAACAAAACTTTCCATTTCATTGGGAACCCAAAGCTCTAACATACCTGGGCATACAATTACCCACCAACCTAGATGATCTGTATGACCTGAATTATCTCCCTATCATACGAAATATACAAAGTGATCTCCTCAAATGGACATCAGGTCAATTCTCTTGGTTTGGGCGCGCAGCCATTCTAAAAATGAACATACTGCCCCGCATGCTGTACATTTTACAAGCCGTACCGATTAAGCTCCCTACCTCATTTTTCACGACATGCAAGAGGATATGTCAGAACTTCTTATGGGCCTCAAAATCCCCTAGGATTAGTTGGGATAAGCTAACAATCCCCAAATCTAAAGGGGGCGTGAGCCTCCCTGATATCCATAAATATTATTCTGCGTGCCATCTTACCAGGATAATTGATTGGCATGTCCATAAAAACACCAAAGACTGGGTCAACCTTGAGGACTCCCCTGACTCGACCCCGCTTGCTCACCTGCCCTGGATCCCCACATCCAAAACACCACAGGTGTACACCTCTCATCCGCTCACAGGCGCAGCCCTGCAAATTTTCAGATCTCTCGCTCACACTCATGCTTGGAACCCATGCCCAGGCCCGTTGACTCCATTGGATGGTAATCCTGATTTTCCGCCGGGGATTCCCTCATGCCACACGAACAACGATCACACGCCTTCTACGCTCCAAGCTTCCCAACTCTTTCACAACAATGCCCTTCAATTCACAACAATGCCCTTTTTTCATTTCTCATGTCTCAGGGGATCTTGATTTTAGGCTATCTAGACGACCTCTTGCTCAGAGATCAGTCTCTGCAGGACCTAATATGGAGTGTAGCCCTCTCGGTTCAATTATTGAAACAACTGGGCTGGATCATAAATGTAGAGAATAGACATGTGCAGTTTGTTCCTATCTGAATTGAAATTTGGACGAATTAAATTTTTGCAGAAATTTGGATGTATTCGAATTTCCGAATTACAATAGTACAGAATTTAAACAAATTCAAAATAATGAAGAAGAAAATTGGACGAAATTTGAAATTGAACCGATTCTAATAGATTTTGATCAATTTTGAATAGTTTTCGAATTAGAATTGTTTTCAAATTAGAATTTAAAAAGTTTTCGAATTTGAATAGTTTTCAAATTCAAATTTGAATAGTTTTCAAATTCAAATTTGAATAGTTTTCAAATTCAAATTTGAATAGTTTTCAAATTCAAATTTGAATAGTTTTCAAATTCAAATTTGAATAGTTTTCAAATTCAAATTTGAATAGTTTTCAAATTCAAATAGTTTTCAAATTCAAATTTAAATAATTTTCAAATTCAAATAGTTTTCAAATTCAAATAGTTTAGGAATTCAAATAGTTTTCAAATTCGAAAACTTTTTGCATTCAAATAGTTTTCATATTCGAATAGAAGAGAAAATAGAATAGAAAATAAAGGAATACAATAGAAAAAAATAGAATAGAATAGAAAAGAATATGACAGAAAATAAAAATAATATAATATAATAGAGTAAAACAGAAAAAAAAATGTAAAATAAAAGAACAGAATAGAATATAAAAAACAATAGAATAAAATAGAAAGAAAATAATCTTCTGAAATTCGAATTTCAAATAGAATACATTTGAATTTAAAAACATAAGAAAAGAAAAGAATAGAATAGAAAAAACAAATAGAATAGAATAGAATAGGCTATAATATAATAAAAAAAAAATAATAGAATTAAAAAAAATGGAATAAAATGGAATAGAAAGAATATAACCATTTCCCAAAATTCAAATAGAATCTATTTGAATTTGAATAGAGTAGAAAAAAATAGATTAGAATAGAATGGAATAGAAAATAACAGACATTATTTGCTGCCTCCCCAATTTCTGCCTGAAAGAAGAAGTGTTACAGAAAGCAAGGGCAAACGATCAAATCCTCTTTCAAGAAGCCCCAATACAATTATTTCAGGACCTCTCTCCCATCACTCTGAAGAACAGGAGAGCACTAAAACCACTGCTGACAGTTCTAAAAGAAAGAAACATCAACTACAGGTGGAAATTCCCCTTTGCCTTGCAGGCCTCTTTCATGGGGAAGCAACACGTGCTCAGAGTCCCTGAGGAGCTACACAGATTCTGCGACAATCTCCAAATCGCACCAGTGGACCTGCCAGATTGGTATGCAGAATTCTTGCTACCTCCTGAGATCAACAATCCACATTCTAACCCAGGGCTCTCTCCCATGCAAACTCCATCCCAGCAGGGAAAGCAAAGAAGAACCAACAGCAGGCACAACTACGACTCGCCCTCTTCCTCCAAGAGTTCAAAAAGCCAGAGAATTAAGTAGCTGAACTACACAATACATTCTCACGGTCACTCCCTAACCTCAGGTTCTACATGTTTACCAAGTTCCAATACCTCTCTGACGTGGCTGACCTAACTTTGATCCAGTTATATTCTCACCTTCCCCATGGTTTGTTCGCATACCCGTCACTACATCTCCCAGCATGATTTTACCAGACCAACACCTTTGAACAGATGCTGAGACATGGCAGGAGGTCAGCGCTCACAAGGGACTTCCACCAGAGGGCGCAAGAAGACCACAACACCACGTTAAGCAGCATGAGAAACAGAGATGAAACATAATACTCGTTTTAACTACTTACCTGCCACCTTTTCCTTCACTTTCCAACTCTACCACCATTCAAGTCAGGAACTCTGCCGCACTATAAGAAAAGCTACTTCCAAAGTCTAAACTTACAACCCTTGGTCGGCATTAACATTCGCCTGCAGAGATGCACCAAAAAGGGACACCGACAATAACCCGCCACTAGAGGGCTCAAGGAGACCATCTAACAACTCTGACCGCCTTTCAATGGGGAAAAAGACTGCCACTCATACTTTCTCATTTCTCTTATTTTTCCCCTTTCCTCTCTCTTGTTTTTGGTTTTCTTTTTTGTCTTTATTCCTCACAGGCGCAGCCCAGAGCTACAAGAAACCCACCATTGCAGCAGAAGGCGAGACGTATACTATCGGCCTACCACCTCAACTTGCCGTCCGTAAAGGGTCATCACAACAGCCCTATCCACGCACCATATGAACCTTGACAAGTATACCGCTCACCAACAATGACTTTAGCAACAACATGGTCAAAGTAAGGTTTCTGATTTCTGAACACAGGAAAGGTTTTTTCACCCTTACCATGGCTCTGAGAGCCTTACCACCTAGCTAATAGAAATGTGACTAGAATACACTTATTTTTATATAGCTGTATAATCTAATGTACCAATACATCTCACCTGCAATGAGACTGGCATATTATGCGTCTGTGGAGAATGGGGGCACCCTACGATTTTTTTTTTTTTTAACCGAAACTCAGCCGTTCACTGTCCATACTCAGCTATAGGGCGCATGGGTTGTTACCTTTCAAAACCCACACCTGGATGTGGAAATAACATTAAAACGGCTGAACAAGCCCCAATGCCGTAGGGGTTACCCAACCCCTCGTAACACGGAGCTCCCCACTCTCCACGGCGCAACCCTGACATAATATCCGTGCAGTATACATCTATGACTACCCTAACTTGGTACTGCAATTTACGCTACCAATGGCATACTAAGGTTCCTAAGAACACCATCAATGCGCTTACGCCTTCAACTTAAGCGCAACGAATTCTACCCCAGCTCACTTACTCCTTCAATACCTCCATTGGATATATAAACTAAATATGTATGGGTGTGTATTTATATATATATAGATATATGTATAAATGTATATATATATATACTAGATATATATCAAGACTCACAGGCACTGTTCAAAGGTCAATAGGCATGCTGACAACACAAGATGAACAAACCACCCACCCCCCCTACCTACTACTCCAGGTGACATTTGATCTATTATAGCCACACGGTTGTTAATGTTATCTTTTTATGTTCAGTTTTAGTGGTTTACATATCACTTACAGTTCATGGACCTCCCCTAACTGTGTTTATAATTCTATACCCCCAATTACCCACTCAACGGTCCCCCCCCTCACCACACTTATGTACCGCAGACGGTTCAAAACAATAAATAACGATCAATCTCACACCAATCCCGGGCCTCCCGGCATCACTAGAGACAGACCTTTTCTCACAAATCTCTCACTGGTAATAAACCCCTTACCGGTGACAGCCGCTCATTACCGCTCCTCCCACTATCCCCTAAGAGCACAACTAAGTACCTAAAACACAGGTACCACTCGGCTCCTCGCCAATTAGGTGAGATTTGAGCATCCACTCAACAGTCCCCCTCCCCCCTAATTCCACCCCTTTGTAAAACACCCTCCCTCTCTCCCCCCCACACCACCCCCTCCACCTCCCGCCTCACCGAACACCACATTACCCTACTACGCCAAGCTATCTAAAATCTCACATCCCTGTTTGTGGGACTACGACACAGACTGGTATACCTCACAGCCTGAACGCTAGACAATCATCATCTATACACGACCTGTCCCTGCCACGACTCAAACTTAACAAACTATGGCATACTCCCAGCTAGGGAAGACACCGACTGTTATCTCACACAATATCAATGGCCTGAACTTACCTGAAAAAAGATCCAAACTATTGACTGAACTTAAAAAAACTTGCCCGATGATAGTGTTCTTGCAGGAGACTCATTTTAAACACAAACACATACCCAAGTTCACAGACAACATATACACCGAAATGCATCAGCCACCAACCCCTTAGCTAAGACAAAAGGTGTCTCCATACTCATCAACAAAGATGCACCTTTCAAACTACAACATGTGACCTGGCACACCCATCACACTTGCCAACGTATACTTCCCTAACAAGACTCACGTACCTTTTTGTAGGAGGATTGTAGAGGAACTGAAATGGTTCGCGGAAGGCTGCATCATTTTAGGTGGAGACTTTAATATCCCTCTCTCACCCCTCAAAGACACTTCCACGGGCCACACAACAGTGACGTACAGGATACTCAGACGTATCAAGACACTAATCCACTCCCTCTCCCTGGTAGACGCTTGGAGAGCGATCCACACCACAGGCAAGGACTATACCTTCTTTTCCTACCCTCACAAGAGGTACTCACGAATAGACCTTATTTTTGTCTCACAACGAGACCTTAGAAACGTGAAATCAGCAGTCATAGGTATTATATCGATCTCTGACCATGCACCCACGGCAATCTCTATGCAACTCGACCCTCCCAAACGCCCGTTCTTCAACTGGAGATTAAATGCCTCCCTTCTAACAGACCAAACGATCAAAGACGAAATACATACCGCAATTAACGACTACTTTAGGAACAACCCAGACTCAGACACTGACCCCCTGACTAACTGGGAAGCACACAAATGTGTGATAAGGGGAAACTTGATGAAATGGGGCGCAAGGAAGAAAAAAGAGAAAGAGAAAGAAATAACTAATCTGACCACACGAATCAACATCCTAGAAACACAACACAAACAATCACTTTCCATTTTGGTAGATAAGGAACTCACGAAATGCAGAAATGACCTAAAACACATATTGGATTTAAGGATAAGGAAAGCGCTTTTCTTCAAGAAAGGCATCTACTATGAACACGGCGACAAAAGTGGGAAATTACTGGCTAAAGCCCTCAAAGACTCCCAAATGACAAACACTGTACATGCTATCAAAGACGCAAAGGGTACACCCAGACACGACCCCACCGAGATCGCAGATCTCTTCCACAATTTTTACACCAAACTCTACAACCTACCAAACCAACACAAACCCCCTCACATTACGCTTACGAAACAGCAAACAATAGACCAATTCCTGACGGACAGTGAACTACCCCACCTATCCCAAGAGGACTCGCAACAATTAGAGGAACCTATATCCACTACTGAACTACTAGGAGCAATTAAAGAACTAAAACCAGGTAAGAGTCCTGGCCCTGACGGCTTCACCTCACAATATTACAAGACATACATGCACCAGCTAACTAAACCCTTACTGAACACTTTCAACTACCTAGCCAAACATAAACACCATCAAGACCCCTTTCTCATGGCACACATAGCAGTGATCCTCAAGCCAGACAAAGACCACTCGGACTGCGCAAACTACAGGCCCATTTCCCTCTTGAATACCTACCTGAAACTCCTGGCCAAAATACTAGCTAATAGATTGAAACCCCTTCTAAAGAAAATTATTGGTCCCAAACAAGTAGGTTTCATGCCTGGTAGAGAGACAAGAGATAATATCACCAAAGCCCTTAACCTGTTACACTTCTCAAAACTGTCTAAAACAGGAAAACTCTTACTCTCCACTGACGCCGAAAAGGCTTTTGATAGAGTCGCATGGGACTACATGATGCGCACCTGTTCACATATTGGGCTAGATAAAAACATGATGTCATGGATAACAGCACTCTATCAGAACCCTCAGGCCAGAATCAAGGTTAACAATACGCTTTCAGACCCGATAAAAATACGAAATGGCACAAGACAGGGCTGTCTCCTATCCCCCCTCCTCTTCATTATCTCCCTTGAACCCCTAATCAGAACCATCAACGCCAACAAAGACATAAGGGGCTTTAGGATTGGTGATAGAGAATAGACATGTGCATTCGTTTTCGTCCGAATGCATTTTCGTCCGAACTTCAGGTATTTTCGTTATCGTTTTAACAAACGATAACGAAAGTGCAGAATCCGAAAAACGAAAGATCCGACATAAACAAATGCTTTATTTTCGTTGTAACAACAGTTCGATATAGATAGGAGATTCGACGCTGACAATAACAATCTGTGTCCATTGAACATGTGGTCGAATGTGCCTAAACGTAACTGTATTAGTCCTAGATTATTCTACATAGAGAGAAAAGATTCGACGTAGAAAGGAAAGATTCGACGTAGAAAGGAAAGATTCGACGTAGAAAGGAAAAATTCGATGTAGAGAGGAAAGATTCCTGCTGGAATTGGGTGGAATTGCAGCTAAACTATACAGAGTCATACAGTTTAGCTGCCCTGTCGAATCTTCTTTGAACATTCAACAGACACCATAAGCCTTCAATGATAGATTCGACCTTAATTCATTTGAATTTTCGGACGAATGCAATTTTTAACGAAAAACGAAATAAATAAAAACGAATTTCGGGAGTAACTAAATAAATTTATTTTTCGGACGAAAACGAAATTCCGAAACGAAATATTTCAGTGTGCACATGTCTAATAGAGAATACAAAACTGCTGCTTATGCAGATGATCTTCTATTTTTTCTTACTGAACCACATATCTCTATCCCCAACCTTGAAAAAACATTTGAAACTTTTGGCTACATCTCTAATTTCAAAATTAACAACACAAAATCTGAAGCCCTGAATATAAACCTCTCTCCGAGTCAACTAAATCAGCTAAAAGACAACCATAACTACACTTGGGTGAGACACACACTTAAATACCTGGGAATCAACCTGACTAACAATATAGACTCCTTATACCACCACAACTATGAACCACTCTTAAAAACACTGATTAGAGACCTCCAAAGATGGCAATCAAAAACATTCTCATGGTTTGGCAGAGCCTCAATACTTAAAATGACAATACTACCCAGGCTCTTATACTTCTTCAACGCCCTCCCCATTAAAATCCCAGAAACATTCTTTACTACACTGACCAGAGCACAGAGACGCTTCTTATGGGCTGACAAAAAGCCAAGGACACAGTTTAACCTCCTAACACTCCCCAAAAACAGAGGCGGCATAGGGCTCCCAAATTTTAGAAAATTCAATCAGGCATCCCATATCACCCGGATAATTGACTGGCATTGCCACTCGACAAACAAAGATTGGATACAGTTGGAACAAAACCTTACACCTTACAACCTTTCCTTCTACCCCTGGACAAGACATTCCAAAACAGATAAAAAATTAGATCACCCATTGGTTTCGACTACATTAAAAATCTGGCACAAAATAGCTGGGAAACACCACCTAGCCTCAATACCAGGACCACTCACGCCAATCACAAATAATCCAGACTTCACCCCTGGCCTGCATCTCAGACACACACAGACCCGGACGACGACTCAATGCCTGACAGACTCTAAACTCAAAACTCTAGTTGACCTACAAACAGACTGGGGGGGCTCATTTCCTGGCTTGTGGTTCTACCTGCAACTTAAAGATTTCTTGCTCAACAGTAAATTCAGAGCATCATACTGCCTTCCATTACTCCCCCTAGAGGAAATCTGCCTCAAAAGATACCCAATTAGCAATACCACCTCCCTAGCATACTACTGGCTAAACCAGGCTGAAAGCACGGAAAACAATAAACACAAAAGGAGGTGGGAAAGGGATCTAAACGTTGAGATCACCAACGCACAATGGGAGAAGGCTTGTATCATGACTCACAAAAGCTCCTTGAGTACCAAATACCAAGAAATCTCATATAAAATACTTACCCAATGGTATATCACACCCCACCAGTCCAGGAGGTGGTCCCCCACAGGTTCAGATTTATGTTGGAGATGCAACAGAGACGTCGGCACCTTCCTCCATATCTGGTGGTCGTGCCCCCCCATCCTAACATTCTGGAACGCAGTGATTAAATGGATTAAATCCATAACAAACACCAGACTAGAACTCACCCCGGCAGCTTGCCTAATAAATGTAAACAACTTTACTATAAGCAGATATAAAAGAACCCTTACCAGACACCTCCTATTAGCAGCCAAGACACTCATCCCCCTTCATTGGAAATCCACACGCACTCCCAATATCACTGACTGGATTGACAGAGTTGACTACATCCACAAGATGGAAGAAATAGCTGCGATGAAACAGGAAAATAACCCACGTTTTAATGAAACTTGGCAACCTTGGTTGATGTTCAAGTACTCACCTGAATACACTTCCCTCACTGGACTAGTCAACCCAGACAATCCCACACCAACCTGATCCATCCCTCAACAACCCCTAGCTCGAAACAGGATTCCCAAACAAGAGGACAAGACAAACATTAACCAGGCCTTAGTACCTTTCTAGATCTTAAGCGACAAACACCATACCTTCCAATCAGCTTCAGAGGTCACCACACTATGAGACTTCCCATGCCATGACCAGCCCCCCCCCTTCCACCCCCACGTCCACCAATACCTCCACACCCCTTCCCAGACCCCTTATCCCCCCATTTTTTTTATTATTCCCTCCCTTTTTTTTTCTGCCTTTCTCAAAACTCTTAACCCAATGAATTGTTCACCATCATTTTACTATTCATTTTGTACTATGTAAAATATCGTTTGCACAACCTTGCTGTAATTATGACTACATTCAACATTGTACTCCCCTGTAATGATACTTGTTGTAGTTTTTGTTATGTATACTTTTTTACGCTTCAATAAACATTGATTGTGAAAAAAAAAAAAAAAAAGAAAATAACAGAATAGTATAGATAAAAACAATAGAATAGAATAGAAAGAATATAACCATCTTCCGAAATTAACATTTCAAATAGAATAAATGTGAATTTTAATAGAAAGGAATAGAATAGAATAAGATAGAATAGAAAATAATAGAATATAATAGACAATAAAATAATAGAATAGAAAAGAATAGAATAAACAAGTAGGGAAAATAATAAAAAAACATAGAATAGAATATAAGGAATGTAACCATTTCCCCAAATTCTAATAGAATCAATTTAAATTTGAATAGAATAGAAAATAATAGATTAGAATAGGAAGATGGTTATAGTCTTTTTATTCTATTCTATTGTGTTGTCTTTTTCTATACTGTGCTATTCTATTCTAATCTATTATTTTTTGGATATGGTTATATTATTTCTATTCTATTTTATTGTTTTTTTTATTATTATTTTCTATTCTATTCTTGGGTCCCCCAAGGTTCTGTTCTTGGACCTCTTCTATTTTCAATCTACGCCTCCTCCCTGGGTCAACTGATAGCCTCTCATGGCTTCCAATACCACCTCTACGCTGACGACACTCAAATCTATTTCTCTACCCCTCAGCTCACTCCCTCTGTCTCCTCACGTATCACTAATCTACTATCAGATATATCCGTTTGGATGTCACACCACTTCCTCAAACTCAATCTATCCAAAACCGAACTTATCATTTTTCCTCCCCCATATGCCCCTTCCCCTTCCCCTGATCTCTCTGTCAAAATCGATAACACAACTATCAGCCCATCCCCGCATGCCAATGTTCTAGGTGTAGTCCTGGGCTCTGAAGTCTCCTTCAAGCAACACATCCAATCGCTGTCCAAATCCTGCCGCCTCAACCTCTGCAACATCGCCAAAATACGCCCCTTACTAACCAATGACACAACAAAGCTCTTAATAAGGATTCAAAAAGAACTGACTTCTGTCATTCTGGTGGCTCTGGCCTGACCCAGAAGGGCAATAGAGATAGTGAGGTTGGCAATAGACAGACCATGGACACTCCCAGTCTGCCCGATCTACTATCACAGGGTCCTTTACGCTCACTAAATTTGACGGCATGGCTGTTGAAGCCAGTGTACTAAAAGATCTGGGTATCTCAGCACCAGTGATAGCTGCACTGGTGAATGCCAGGAAGGCGATCACCAGGAAAGTCTAACACAGTGTATGGAAGGCCTACATTGCTTGGTGTGAGGCCAGAAGATGGCATCCTCAGCAATAAATGATTAGGAGAATCCTTTCCTTTCTTCAGTCGGGCAAAGAGATAAAGCTAGCTTTGGGAACAATTAGGCCTTTTCTGTGTTCTTTCAAAGGCCCTTAGCCTCGCATTCTTTAGTCCGAATCTTTCTTTAAGGGATAACTCATTTGGTACCTCCCGCCAATTTACCTATGTGTCCTTGGGACTTTAATCTGGTTTTGTCGGTGCTACAGAAGCAGCCTTTTATCCAGGAAATTCCATTAGTCCTTTTGACACAAAAACTAGCTTTTATCTTCGCAATCACTTCGGTTAGAAGGGTATCAGAATTGGTGGCTCTTTCTTGTAAAGAACCATATTTAATCCTGCACCACGATAAGGTGGTGCTACGTCCTCTTCCATCCTTTTTGCCTAAGGTCGTTTCTGGTTTTCATTTAAATCAGGGCATTGCTACCCTCTTTTTTCTCTCATCCTGCTCGCCAGAAGAGAAATGATTGCACTCCTTGGATGTGGTATGGGCAGACTCTATCTGAAAGGATCTGCAGGGATCAGAAGTCCTGATGCATTTTTTGTTCTGCCAGAAGAGGTAAATCGGCTTCCAAAACCTGCATTTCGCTTTGGATTCAACAATTGATCATTCAGGCCTATGGCCTGAATGGTAAAGCTCCTCCCTTCGGGATAAGAGCTCATTCTACCAGAGGGGTAGCAACCTCCTGGGAGTTTTCACATCAGGCATAGGTGGCTCAGATTTGTTAGGCCGCTACCTGGTCTTCAGTACATAAATTCACAAAATGTTATCAAGTGGATGTTAAAGGGGTTGTAAACCCTTGTTTAAAAAACAAAACAAAAAAAACAAGCATGTCATACTTACCTCCACTGTGCAGTTTGTTTTGCACAGAGTGGCCCCGGTCCTCCTCTTCTAGGGTCACTCAGCGCCGCTGGTGGCTCCTCCCCGCATTGAGTGTCCACGTTGGAAGAGCGCTCTCCTTGGTGGACATCTGTGTCCATTCATATAGAACGCAGGACTCGGTCCCGCCCCCCGGTGCCGCATCATTGGATTTGATTGACAGCAGCTGAAGCCAATGGCTGCGCTGCTATCAATCTATCCAATCAGGACACGAGACACCAGGTAGAGCTGGTGTGCTCATTCCTGGCCGGAGAAAGATTTTAAACCAGCAGATTATTTGGTTTTTGGCCGTAGCGTGTTACAGGCTGCTGTATAAGACGAATGGTGGTTTTATCTTGTGTCTCCCTCCCCTCAAAGGGATTGCTCTGGGACATCCCAGATAGTAATATATATAGCCTGCCCTGTGTCCTGTGATGTGCGATAAAGAAAATTAGATTTTTTTATACATATTTACCTGTAAAAATCAATTTCTTTGAGTACATCATGGGACACAGAGGTCCCTCCCCTCTTTTTGGGAGTCCATTGCTTGCCACAAAACTGAGGTACTTCCTTTATGGGAGGGGTTATATAGAGGGGGATTTCCTGTCTATTATTTGACTGCCAGTGTCCATTCACCTATAGGTGGCGCATAACCAGATAGTAATGTATATAGCCTGCTCTGTGTCCCATGATGTACTCAAAGAAATGGATTTTACAGGTAAGTATGTAAAACAAATCTAATTTTCTACACAATGCAGAGGATTAACCCCTTAGGTTCCACATTGAGTGTAACAAGCATAATTTACTGCATATACAGACTAATTTTACTGGTTGTGGGTTTATTAACACTTTAGAGGGGTTATAAACCCTCACGGTTTTTCACCTTAATGCATTCTATGCCACGTATCAGTGTCCATCAGTGCTCCCTATGAGTGCCCATCAGTGCCTTCTATCAGTGCTCATCAGTGCTGCATATCAGTGCCACCTATAAGTGCCTATCAGTGCTGCATATACATGCCTCATCATCAGTGCCCATTAGTGCCAATCAATACTGCCTCATTAGTGCCCATCAGTGCTCATCAATAAAGGAGTAAACTTATTTACAAAGGTTTGTAACAGAAACAAGGAAAAACTTAATTTTTTTCAAAATTGTCGGTCTTTTTTTATTTGTATCGCAAAAAAATAAAAAATTCTATTTGTGGGAAAAAATGCTAAATAAATTGTTTGGATACAGCATTGCATGGCCACGCAATCGTCATTCAAAATGCTACAGCGCTGAAAGCTGAAAATTGGACTGGGCAGGAAGGGGGGGAAAGTGCCCTGTATTGAAGTGGTTAAATATTTAAATTGTTCAACTGTTAATGTCTTAACAAGCGAACAAACAAACAAACTAAAACACAGAATATATAATACAATAGAGAATACAGTAGCTGCTTTTTACCTTGAACAGCTCTGACAAGATAGAAGTACAATATTTTGAACTTGTGGTGGTCAAAAGTTGATTCATCTGTGATATATTACATTGGGCATGGCCATAAAAGTCGTAAAAGTCATCTGAGTTATTTGCTAAGAAACAATGGATTGATAGGTGGCAATTTGACAGATACTTGAAGCTATAAGGTGAAATTGGAAAATATTCTTATCCATCACTGGATGACATGATCGAACACCAATTAAAACATCATATGATCCTTGAGGAATGAAGGTGAAAGTATTCTTTAGTAGGAGTGAGGCTGACAACTAAAGTGCAATGTTCTGTTCTCCATGTATAGCTACTGTACAACCATATGGACCTCTAAAAGCACTATAGTTGAAATAGCTTTATTTTCCTAGTTTAAAAAAATAAGTTGAAATTCTATTTATTAAATAATAAATGTTAAAATGCAGTTTCATAAAAAATGAACCCCTCTCCCCCAAACCATGTCGTTCTTAAAGCACAGTTCCACTCACTTTTGAGAGGTGGTCTTAAATGAAAGACCACCTTTCCACCCCTCGTTTTTCGCTAGTTAAAATTCTTTTTTTTTCTTCTAACTTACCTTTTTATGAAGTACAGCCTGTACTTCCAATCCATCCGGTCCGTGGCGCAGGACGTCATATCCTATTCCTCAGCGAGCCCTGCCAATGTCTTCTGGAACATGTATGTGTCCCAGAAGACAGCTGACCATTCACAAAGCGCCGCGCGACTTGTGCATGTGCAGTAGGAAACGGGCAGTGAAGCCGCAAGGCTCCACTGCCTGTTTCCCTTAATTAGAATGGCAGAACTTGCACCTGATCCGATGGACGGATCGGCCTCGGAGGGGCCGACATGGATTGTTTGAGGATTTGCATCATTTAATTTACAGAACATGCCCACAACTTTGAAGATGTTTTTTTTTTTTATTGTGAAGCAAACAACAAATAGGACAAAATAACAGAAAAAGTCAACGTGCACAACTATTCACCCCCCTAAAGTCAATACTTTGTAGAGCCACCTTTTGTGGCTATCACAGCTCCAAGTCGCTTTGGATAAGTCTCTATGAGCTTGCCACATCTTACCACTGGGATTGTTGCCCATTCCTCCTTGCAAAACTGCTCCATCTCCTTCAAGTTGGATGGTTTGCACTTGTGAACAGCAATCTTTAAGTCTGACCACAGATTTTCTATTGGATTGAGGTCTGGGCTTTGACTAGGCCATTCCAACACATTTACATATTTCCCCTTAAACCACTCTAGTGTTGCTTTAGCAGTGTGTTTGGGGTCATTGTCCTGCTGGAAGGTGAACCTCCGTCCTAGCCTCAAATCACACACAGAGTGGTACAGGTTTTGCTCAAGAATATCCCTGTATTTAGCACCATCAATCTTTCCCTCAACTCTGACCAGTTTCCCAGTCCCAACTGCTGAAAAATATCCCCGCAGCGCGATGCTGCCACCACCATGTTTCACTGTGAGGATGATGTTCTTTGGGTTATGTGATATGTTGGGTTTGCGCCAGACATAGTGTTTTCTTTGATGGCAAAAAAATTTAATTTTCGTCTCATAAGAGCACCTTTTCGCTAACCAAAAAAATGTGCCATTTGGTTTTTTGATGAAAGCAATGTCTTTATTCTGGCCACTCTGCCATAAAGCCCAACTCTATGGAGCATACAGCTTATTGTCGTCCTATTACAGATACTCCATTCTCTGCTATGGAACTCTGCAGCTCCTCCAGGGTTACATTAGGTCTCTGTGCTGCCTCTCTGATTAATGCCATCCTTGCCCAGTCCATGAGTTTTGGTGTGCGGCCGTCTCTTGGCAGGTTTGCTGTTGTGCCATGTTCTTTCCATTTGGTGATGATAGATTTGATGGTGCTCCTAGGGATCATCAAAGATTTAGATATTTTTTTTTAACTTAACCCCAACTTGTACTTCTCAACAACATTGTCCCTCACTTGTTTGGAGAGTTCATTGGTCTTCGTGGCAGTGTTTGGTTAGTGGTGCCTCTTGCTTAGGTGTTGCAGCCTCTGGGGCCTTTCAAAAAGGTGTGTATATGTGATGACAGCTCATGTGACACTTAGATTGCACACAGTCCTCAGTTGGTTTATCACCAGCAGAGAGGTAAAAGGTACATAAATATATACACAATATTAACCAGTTCAGCTTTTATACCTATACGACCCCTATGGACCAGAGAAAATGTATATATATCTGCTATGGGCATGTTTATTTAGCAATAACTTTGTCATTAGTTAAGATAACAAAGTAATACATACAATACATGTGAAGTGGCTTAGACTGTCAAATTTGCGACACATTACCTACATATTATTTATAGTATGAAGACAACTGTGACTTTTTAGGTGCTACTTAGAGTCACAAACCTACCTTTGTTTAAAATAAATATTTTTTGTAGTAATATATTTCCTTAGTATTTTGCGTTTTTTGAGTTTTTTTTTGAGTTTTTTTTAATGCACATGTATAATCAATTTATATAATCTTACATATGTATTGTAGTAAAGCAAAATAGCTTCACACCCACATAGTACCATTACAAATCCCAAATATTACAATATTGGTTTATTTACCAAAACTGGAGTGAGCAAAATCTGGTGCAGCTATGCATGATAGACTCAGCCTCTAAGCCAATTGGTTTCTATGCAGAGCTAAACCCTATTTTGCACTCTTCAGTGTTAGTAAATCAACCCTTGTATTTATTCAATGGGTTCTAAATTACCCTATTTTGGAAGTTAGTCAACCTGGTGGAGTGTAGGTAATGTTTTTCTATGTGTTATGGACCACTTCATCAAGAAGAGGTGAAGTACAATTCTGGAAAGTTCAAATATTAACATTTAAAGTGTAACTCCACTTTTGTTGAGAAAAAAAATACCATCTGGGTGATCTATGTGCATTGCAAGGATTTTAATAAACTTTGTTGCAGATTCCTACCTTTTGTTATTCTGAAGTAATCCCTGTATGTTCCTCTGTGGTGAGTGGGTCTAATGGGAGGGGTTTCATAATTATCTACATATTTCATACAATTTAGTCCCTAGTGAATGTCTTCTTTTGTTCTGTATGTTAGGATATGGGGTCTGGGTACTGATTTGAAGCTTAATACTTAAATTCACATATGTCCTAATATTAATTGTAAAAACATGCTTAGATATCTTATAAATCATGTTTGTGTATGTCTTTGATAGTGTATAACATCTAAATTTGCTTTATCAAAAATATGTGTAAGAGAGAAAACTTTCCACCTAATTGTTTGTTTTACTGTTTATAAAAGTAATTCTCTTTGGTAAAAGTTTAGAATTTTACCTAAAAAAAAATCATTATTTTAAGGAATTTTTATGTTAGAAAATAAAAAAAGACGCTTATTGTTTTACACAAGGTGCCACAGGCAGATAATTATTCCCCTGGGATTTCAATTAAAATTTACCATGTTTATTTAGCAGAAAACAATTACATCCATTCTGTTACTCCAATGATTTCTGTTTGGCTTGCTTGGGAAACCCAAGGCTAGTGATATTGTATCAGTTTGACAACAGCTCACATCTGTGAATTAAAACTTCAAAAGACAAAAAAAAATGCCTATTGTGCTTAGCACAAAATAGACCCTTTTGTTGCAATAGACAGTAGCACTGTGGCCATGTCATTCTGCATGAATGCAGCAAAAATAATAACAGAGTATTTAAGTCATTCTTTCATTCTCTGACAATGCATTTCATATGACATTTTTTATTGCTAATGAAGGTGTCAGGACAAAAAAGGAAGGCTTAATAGAGTAGTTTCTTTTGAGAGCAAAAGAGTAAAGAAAAACATGGTGTTGTTAATTAACTTTTTAGATTGTCTTGCAGGGAACAGACATTTAGCAAGGACGAATATCAAAGAAAGAACTCTGTGACATTGCTTGACATTCGGTTTGACCTTTCGCTTATGAGACAGTTAAAAACTTTCTCCTTTAAAAAAACTTTCGCAAACATTTTAACAATTTAGCTGGATTCATAAACAGAGCCCCATAAAAAGAAAAGGGAACCTTTGTATTTATCAGCTCAGTAGGTCTTTCCAAATTTTAGATCAGAACTAAGAGTAAAAAGTGTTGGCATAGTGAAAGGAGTATTATTCTGTGTCTTGTCTAATTAGCTATTATGCTGTATGTATTATATGAGAGTCAAACACTTGGGCAAGTAAATCAGAAATGTGTTTATAATCAAAATCACACTATGGTATTGGCGTGGGACTTTTATTAGTTCATATTTGTTTAAAAAGACAGTATATACTCTTATTGTACAACAAAAAGTTTTTTTGTATATCATGATAAAATACAGAGATATAAAAAAGCCAACATTGACAATGTAGTTTGTTTGCATATAATAGTCTTTATGGCTCAATGCGTTTCTTGGACATTGTCCTCTTCATCAGGAGAAGCCGATACAGACTTTATACATTATGCAATCTACATGAGATAACGATTATCAGAAATCACATTTTAAACAATTAATTGATGGTTATACCACCACCCATTGCATTAACGTTCTCACCACCACATGTTCAAAGATACATGAGGGGGGGGAGAAAGGTGAAGGGGGAGCAGAAGAGGCCAGACGGGGGGACCCTCTCACACGCGCCTCCAGGTCCCAAACCCTCCCTCCTCCCTCTCCAAAGGCTTGGGTATAATAGACACGAATTGACATAAATTTATCAGGTAGTTCAAAGACCTACTTTAACCATAGTAAAGAACTTCAGTTACCTCTTGTATATGGTGAAGAATTTATGCTGCTGCTTCTATCATAGTAGAATGACAGGTCCTTGCAATGTGCAGGGCCGACATGGGACAGCATAAGGGGAATGCAGTTTGGTGTGTTACAGGTGCTATTGGCTGGAGCCAGGGCAGCAACAGTAGCTGATTGGTGGTGTTTCGGCGGGAGCAATGTTCCGCAGGACAGAGGTGATAAAAGAGGCCGTCCGGCCGCGGGAAGGACACAGTACCTCAGGACCGGGACTCCCACAGGACCGTCGGAGATGCAGCGCGCACCTGAGGGCAGAGAGAGCCTGTTACGCCGCCTCATTGAGAAGGCAGAGGGCGCCGGTGGCGAGGAGTGGCTTCGTTTATGCCTGGGGGCCGGTCAGTCAGAGGCTCCGCCTGGCCCTTCTGCTCTCTCCTCGTCAGAGAAAATGGAGGAGTCCGCGGAGCGCATGCGCAGTCCGCGCCGCCAGCCTAATAGAGGGAAGAAGAGACTTAAGTCCCCAGCTTCTCCTAAGCGAAGTGAGGAGAGAGCCAGCAGCATTCCAGCAGCAGTGTCATCCCATAGCCAGGAGAGGACATCACAGCCAGCAGCTGCCAGCAGCGTGCCTGACAGGAGTTCACCTAGTGGTGAGACATGCTCTCTTTCTGTACCTGAATTGAATGCTTTTCTATTGTCATTATCTAACATCGTTAATGACCTTAAAGGGGCGCATACTATTGGCGCTAATGTTAATAGATATGAGGGGGCACAGTATTCTGGTGCTTTGCAAGATTCTAACAATAGTTTTAAATTAAATGAGGGGGCACAGTATTCTGGTGCTTTGCAAGATTCTAATAATAGTTTTAAATTAAATGAGGGGGCACAGTACTCTGGTGCTATACATGATATTCAATCTAAATATAATTCAGGGGCACAGCTTGCTGGTGCGTTATTACACTCTGGTGCGTGTGGTGGTTTAAAAGAAACTGAGGTGGCACAGTGTTCTGGTGCTTTTCAAGATAATTCAGGTATGCCTGCTATCAACAGGGATGCACGGTTGCATAGTGTTTTTCCAAACAGTGACAATATGACACAGCAAAATATGGATGATGTCAGTCATGTCTGGCGCAATGTGTCTGAATTACCAGCTAATGCGAACGTGGCAGACAGCAGTTTTAGGAAGCAGGCGATGAAGCCTGTTATTTCTCCACGCACGGTGGTGGAATCCTCCTTTAAGCTACCCATGCCATGTGACATCTCACCACTGGGTTTCCACCTAGCGGACTCAGTTAAAGAGAAAATTTGGAAAGGAGAGTTTATTGACTTGCTGTCATTACTGCCTTCTTCTAAAGAATTTGTGGTTAAAGTGGATAAGAGATTAGAGGATAGGGCTGATGACGATAAACGGAAATCTATCCCTAGGACATTTCAAAATTGGCTGCAGGCATTTTGCATATATGCAGCCGTATTGGGTGAACATTACCCAGAGAAATGTTCAGGTTTGTTCCAGCATGTGGACATCATTGCTGAAGCTTTTCGCCACTTTGGCGGCTCGGCATGGTTCACTTATGACGAGAATTTCAGACAGAAATTAGCGGTCCACCCGACGTTGCAATGGGGTTGTAAGGATGTAGGTCTCTGGCTGAACCTCATGCTGCCGCAAAAGCCTCAGTTTGTTGCTCGGCCAGTTAATCCTCAGCAGGCCTTTCGCAAGGGCTTCTGCTTCGCCTTTAATGAAGGGCAATGCAAATTCTTTTCCAGCTGCAGATATAGGCACGAGTGCTCTTACTGCAACGGTAATCACCCCGCAAGCAGGTGTTTTCGCAAGAACACAGCATTATCGGCCACCCCATTGCCCCGCGATTCTACTGGGAAAAGCCATGACCCCGGTGAGCTTGCCAAAAATGCGGCCTTGGCTAGACCAATACCCAGACCGCACGATGGCTCAGTTACTAATTGATGGCTTTCAGGAAGGGTTCTTGGTTCCGGGTTTTTCTGGGAATGGATGTGTTATGGTTAAAAACTTGCTTTCAGCCAGGATGCATCCGAATATTGTACAAGAGAAAATTAATAAGGAAGTGTTGGAGGGTAGGGTTGCTGGGCCTTTTGACCATCCACCCTTTTCAAACTTCCGAGTTTCCCCTTTGGGCATTGTACCCAAGAAGGAGCAAGGAAGCTTTAGACTTATCCACCATTTGTCATATCCAGCGGATTCTTCGCTTAATGACGAAGTGTCTGATGTGGTGGCCCCGGTTTCATATTCCTCTTTTGATGAAGCATTGGTAGTATTGAGACGGTTCGGGCGGGGGGCTTTGTTGTCAAAGGCAGATATTAAGTCAGCCTTTTGCTTGCTACCTGTGCATCCTCAAGGCTTTAATTCCCTGGGTCTGCATTTTCAAGAGAAATTTTATTTTGACAAATGCCTGCCCATGGGGTTTTCCTTATCATGTTTTTATTTTGAGGCCTTTTCAAAGTTTTTGCATTGGGTTTTGTCCCAGTGTTTCCCGGAAGGAGGTTCTTTGCATTATTTAGACGATTTCTTATTCATTGGCCCCGCTGACTCCCAGGTTTGCCTTAGTTCCTTGAATACATTTTTGACGATCTGCGAGTCATTTGGGGTGCCTATTGCTAAGGAGAAAACGGTCTTGCCTTCGCAAATAATAGAATTTCTAGGTATTACCATTGATTCGTCATCAATGGAATTCAGATTGCCGGAGGAGAAATTGCACCGAATGCGTTTCATGATTTCCCTCTTTTTGACCAAACGGAAGGTTTGGTTGAAGGAGGTACAGTGCTTGTTGGGTTTATTCGCTTTTGCAGCCAGGGTTATCCCCATAGCTCGAGTTTTCTCTAGAAGCTTTGCTCTGGCTACCAGAGGTTTGAAGAACCCATACGCACATGTGCGCATTTCGGCTAGAATTAAGGAAGATCTAAGAATTTGGGATACTTTCCTCGTCCATTTTAATGGTTCTTCAGTATGGCAACATGATTTTATAGATAGTTTACAACTAAACTTTTTTACGGATGCCGCAGGTGCTTCTGGCTTTGGGGCTTTTTTGGATGGCCGTTGGTGTGCCGCTAAATGGCACCCCAGCTGGCATCATCAGGATATTCTGCAAAATATAGTGTTGCTTGAATTATTCCCAGTGGTAGTCTCGATTGTTATTTGGGAAGATCAGTTTATTAATCGCAGGGTGTTAGTGCATACCGATAACAAAGGTGTCCTCTTTGCTATTAATATGCTCTCTTCCAAGTCTGAACTTGTCCTCAAACTACTGCGCTTCTTAGTCTTGCATTGTTTACGTTGCAATATTTGGTTAAGAGCTCGCCATATAGCTGGTTTGGAGAATAACATAGCTGACGCTTTGTCTCGCCTGCAGTTCGAAAGATTCCGGAATTTGGCTCCGTTGGCGGATCTACACGGCACTGCCTGCCCAGACTTCCTCTGGGGCTTGATATGGGATTGATATCAACCTACCTCCATAATTCTGTCGCAAGGAAGACTTGGCGCGAATACGAGTTGGCCTGGGCCAAGTGGTGCTCTTTTTGTGATAAGGAAAATATTGACACGCTGGAGGTGAATGCTTTTGTTTCCTTAGCATTTGTATCCTTTTTGATTGAATCACATTTGCGTCCTGCTTCGGTCAGTAAAGTTTTAGCAGGGGTATCGTTTTTCCTAAAATTTGCAGGCCGCCCAGCTCTGAATTCCTTTTTTCAAGTTTGTCAGGTACTTAAAGGTTTTCGTAAATCTGTTCCCGCTAAGGATGGCAGGCGTCCCATTTCAGTGGGCTTATTGATCGAGCTGCTGGCAGTTTTGGAGACCGTTTGCAGCTCCACGTTCGAAATGCTCTTATTCAGAGCAGTTTTTTCGGTCATATTTTTCGGCGCCTTAAGGATGGGAGAAGTGGTGTCCCCAAACAGGACAACTTCCTCTTTCCTTCTGGTGGGTCATGTAGTTTTGGAACAGGATTGTCTACGTTTGTTTATATGTAGATCTAAGACTTTTAGGATCGGTAACGGGCAATGGGTGGTTTTGTCAAGGTCTCCTAACCCCAAAATTTGCCCGTTGTTTAATGTTAGGAATTTCTTATCTGTTCGTCCTTTTTGTGCAGGTTCCTTTTTTATCCACCAGGACCAGACCCCATTAACCAGATATCAATTTTCGGCGGTTCTCTCATCTTGCCTAAAAAGTCTTAACCTATCTGGTTTTAAATTCTCTTCGCACTCTTTCCGTATTGGGGCAGCCACAACTGCCAATCTACTGGGTTTTGATCCGGAAGGCCAGAAGAGGGTTGGTAGATGGGCTAGTAACAGATACAAAATTTATGTCCGTCCTGAATTACTTATCTGATAATTTTTTGTTGCAGATCCAGCTAAATATACAGTTTGGATTGTAGGCCACTCCTATATCTACTGGGCTGGTAAGCAGGCTGCATCTAGGAGTTATTCTAGTAATTTGGGCTTGGACTTTCAAGAATTTTATGTTTTATGGTCAGGTGTCCGGGGCCTTCGCTGGCGAGATTTAAGAAGTCATTTAGCCTATTTGGCATCTGTTTGGCCGTCCCCTGATATTTTGGTCCTCCACTTGGGTGCCAACGATATCGGTAAGGTTCATACCTGGGATCTTCTCTGTCAGATAAAACAGGATTTTTATGATATTAAATTATCATTTCCAAATGCCATTCTGGCATTCTCAGAGATGGTCCCCCGTCTTCTTTGGTCTCCCAGTGGAGGCCTATTTTATCTTGATAAGGTTAGGAGACGGCTAAATAGAACAATCCATAATTTTATAATTTCTTTGGGCGGTTTATCTTTCCGCCATGTGGAGCTGGAAGGTTTCCTTCCGGGCTTGTTCAGAAAAGATCTGGTCCACCTTTCAGTAATTGGTGTCGATATATTTAATATGGGTCTGCAAAATTTGATCGAGAGTGCTATGGTGTTGGGGGGACCTCAGTCAGTAGATACTCTACTGCCCTTGGTCTGTGGGGATTAGTCGTCCAGCATCGGCTGGATGGACAAAAGATAAATAAATTTTGATGATTGTGTTATAGCCAAGATGGCTTCATTTATTTTAATTTATAAATATTTATGAGGATTACCCCCCTTTAAACAACACCAGGGCCAAATATTATTTACCAAGAAACTCAATAAAAAAGTTAAAAGATAAAGAAGTTGTAAGTGTGTTATTTGTTCATGTTAATGACTCCTTAGTGCGGGCCCATGACAGGTCCTTGCAATGTGCAGGGCCGACATGGGACAGCATAAGGGGAATGCAGTTTGGTGTGTTACAGGTGCTATTGGCTGGAGCCAGGGCAGCAACAGTAGCTGATTGGTGGTGTTTCGGCGGGAGCAATGTTCCGCAGGACAGAGGTGATAAAAGAGGCCGTCCGGCCGCGGGAAGGACACAGTACCTCAGGACCGGGACTCCCACCCTCCCTCCCCCTTTTTTATTTATTCCGATAGTCAGGGTGTTGTTTACTGGGGATTAGTCGTCCAGCATCGGCTGGATGGACAAAAGATAAATAAATTTTGATGATTGTGTTATAGCCAAGATGGCTTCATTTATTTTAATTTATAAATATTTATGAGGATTACCCCCCTTTAAACAACACCAGGGCCAAATATTATTTACCAAGAAACTCAATAAAAAAGTTAAAAGATAAAGAAGTTGTAAGTGTGTTATTTGTTCATGTTAATGACTCCTTAGTGCGGGCCCATGATATTCATTTGGTCCAGTATAATGGCATGCTATCAAGTCTCTATAAGGAGTAGATACACAATAATACACCTATATAAAATATTTTTTCTCACAGATGGTTTTAAATTGTTTAAAAGGGAAAAAGGAAAGAGGGGAACTTTATATTGTGGTTACCTTGGAGGAGTTGTGTCACAGCATACAAATTGTATAATTGCAATCCGTAACTATCCAATGTTGCGATATAAAAAATAATAAGGAGCTTTAGAGCCCAAAGTATGTAGTCCTATATAAGGGGTCTGCAACAATAAGATGTAAGGTGTAAGGTGTAAGCTTTTATATATAAGAGAGAAATATATATATGTTTCCCTGCCATTTCCCATAGTATATTTTTTTAAATATAAACACACCTTAAAAGAAGTAGGTAAAAGTTAGTGATCCGAAAGTTCGTCTATGACTTGGACATACCTTTAGCAGCTTCACCATTGGGCAAATGTAGCCAAAAAACTAGTTTCTCTTTCTTCCTTTCTCCCCTCCCCCTTGGTCCTATCCTCTATCTTACATTATGGCGTGACACTTTGAAACCAGGTATGTGTTAGTCATGGAAGACAACAATTTTCTATTTCTAGCAATTGAGTGATCCATAGATACGTGCACTTTCTGTTTCACCCCAGTGTCCACTCTGGGGGAAATACCATCAGGTGTCTTCACCTTTGCTGCTGTCACTGGTTGCTGGTTCCTCTGGGGTAAGCAACATAATGATCTTCCCCTTTTACCCTTATTACTGTTGTTATATAATTAAAAAAATATATAATTTTGCGAAAGATGTAGAGGACTTACTGTACATCAAGAACCAATTACATCTTGTGTCTTTAGGATTACCTGAGGATACTATATTACCAGCAATATCAGTTTGAGAAACACATATGTTATGGAAAGCATTGTTTTTATTCATGTATATGGATATATGTCCTTTTTTTAACTAGTTTTGTATAAATAAAATGTAAACTCTTTTTATAAACTCTCTTGTAATTTTCTGGGTACCGAGAAAGTCCATTCTCTCACTTGCCGGGGGCATAGTAGGGGTAGCCCCTAGCTTTCCAAATATCTCTATTACATGGAGGATGGGGAGATTAGTAGTTTAGAAATGTTGCTAAAGGTGAATTGTTCTCCCTTTAACTATATTTTATTTTCATGTGCTGCATAACAGTCTATTGCCTGCTGTAACTATGTAACTACAATGTAAAGTGCTTGATGACATTGCCAGATATAATGTTTAAATCCAGCTAAAGCATGTTTCAGAACCAGACAAAATTCATTTTAAAAGTATCCAAAAATAGTAAATTCAGTCTGTAGATGCAAATTAGTGGCGTGCATCAGTGACAGAGGACCTTTTTTTACATTTACACTATTATAACATGAGTTAATGTCACAATAACACCATTGACTATGACATTTTGGTGAATGTTTCCTTTATTTATTTTTTACTTTTTATTAGCAAATGTGTTGTCAAATGTCCTTTATAAATAGGGCAAATATTACCCCTATGGAAATGACAGCAACTGTTTGGAAAATATGCAGTAAATGTACCAATATACAGTATATACCCCAAAGTTTACTATCAACTCTGAGAGCTCTTAAATAATTAAGGTAGCCATCTGCAAATATCACAAAAAAAAACATGATTATTGGCATACGTTTTTCACACTTACACTTCAACTACTGATCTACATATTATATTCTGCTGAATGCATTTAAGTGCACTAGTCAAACGTTCCATTTGAGTTTTAATGACTACCCTACACTACAGCATTACCTTTTTGATGTTTTAATGGGTTACATGATAAAGTGATTCTCCTATACTGGATGGCTTTTTGAGCTGTAACTTAAATATTTGATGTGAGAACTCTTTCTGACCCTACAATACAATCAACTAAAATGTTTAAAAGTTACTTGTGAAAATTTTGCTAACTATATTTGTCCTAAAAAGGAAGCTGAGAGACAAACACTGGAAGAGTGTTATGCTTATTTTCTCTAAATATTGTACACATAGCAGGCATTGGTGCATTTCTGTTGCAGTAGATAATCATAACAGAATTGTTATATGTCAGGAGTGCCCTGTAATTTTTGTTATGCGACAACATTTAAAAAACGACTAATACTGCTGATTGTTTTAAAGGCACAGGCTCCTTTGAGTGTCACCCTCATCCTTGCTTCACTACCTAGTGAGACATCGATCTGGAACAAATACGGTCAGGGCAGCCAACAGAAATTGCGGGGCCCCTTATACAGCTTTAAGCCTGGGCCCCCCCCCCCAAACATTCCCCAGGGTCCCGCCCACTTGCTGTCCCACCAAGTCCTTCAGTGCCTCAGCCCCCTCACACCTGTATGTTCTGAGCCCCCCTCACACCTGTACTCTCTGAGCCCCCCTCACACTTGTACTCTCTGAGCCCCCTCACACCTGTATGCTCTCAGCACCCTCACACCTGTACACTCTCAGCCAGTGCCGGACTGGCCTACCGGGATACCGGGAAATTTCCCGGTAGGCCGTCTGCTCTCAGTGCTCTGGGGCCGCTTTAGAGTCGGGGATTGGCTGGCAGTGTCAGCGCAGCAAAAAAAAAACCAGCAGAGGCGGCCGCCGCTCTTAGCAATGCAGCCTGTGTGTGCGGCGCGCGTGCCTGTATCTCCTCTTTCTTCTGATCCGCGCCGCACACAGATATTACTGCCTGAGTGAGGGGAGGAGCTGGAGCATGATTTCTACATGCATTCGGCCCGTGCGGCGCCACGCACGGCAGCGCAGCACCGCTGATTTCTCCTTCCATTCGGCCCGAGAATAGGAGAAGTGGACGCCCGCTCACCATGGATCAGAAGGTGCCTGCCCTCACCCTCTCTCCCCCCCCTCTCTCTCTCTCTCTCTCTCTCTCTCTCTCTCTCTCTCTCTCTCTCTCTCCTCTCTCCTCTCTCTCTCTCTCTCCTCTCTCTCTCTCCTCCTCTCTCTCTCCCCCCTCTCTCTCCTCCCTCTCTCCCCCCCCCCCCCTCTCTCTCCCTCCCCCTCTCTCTCTCCCTCTCTCCCCCCCCCCCCTCTCTCTCTCTCTCTCTCTCTCTCTCTCTCCCCCCCTCTCTCTCTCTCTCTCTCTCCCTCTCTCCCTCTCTCCCTCTCTCTCTCTCTCTCTCTCTCTCTCTCCCCCCTCCCTCCCCCTCCCCCTCTCTCTCTCACCCTCCCCTCTCTCTCTCTCCCCCCTCTCTCTCTCTCTAATAATATAGTACATTGAGCGTTGCAATTTCTTGGGGGGGGGGCACAAAATGAAAATAAATAAAACATCAATTGCATCATTGTACGCATCAAACGCATGCCACTGTGCCCTCAAACGCAGCCACTGTGCCCTCAAACGCAGCCACTGTGCCCTCAAACGCAGCCACTGTGCCCTCAAACGCATGCCACTGTGCCCTCAAACGCAGCCACTGTGCCCTCAAACGCAGCCACTGTGCCCTCAAACGCATGCCACTGTGCCCTCAAACGCATGCCACTGTGCCCTCAAACGCAGCCACTGTGCCCTCAAACGCATGCCACTGTGCCCATTAAACGCTGCCACTGTGCCCATTAAACGCTGCCACTGTGCCCATTAAACGCTGCCACTGTGCCCAAACGCTGCCACTGTGCCCATCAAACGCAGCCACTGTGCCATCAAACGCAGTCACTGTACCCATAAATTGCTACCACTGTGCCCATCAAACACAGCCACTGTGCCATCAAACGTAGCCACTGTGCCCATAAATTGCCACCACTGTGCCCATTAAACGCTGCCACTGTGCCGTCAAACACAGCCACTGTGCCATCAAACGCAGCCACTGTACCCATAAATTGCCACCACTGTGCCCATAAATTGCCACCACTGTGCCCATCAAACGCAGCCACTGTGCCCTCAAACGCATGCCACTGTGCCCATAAATTGCCACCACTGTGCCCATTAAACGCTGCCACTGTGCCATCAAACACAGCCACTGTGCCCATCAAACGCAGCCATTTTGCCCATCAAACGCAGCCACTGTGCCATCAAACGCAGCCACTGTACCCATAAATTGCCACCACTGTGCCCATCAAACACAGCCACTGTGCCATTGAACGTAGCCACTGTGCCCATAAATTGCCATCACTGTGCCCATAAATTGCCATCACTGTGCCCTCAAACGCATGCCACTGTGCCCATAAATTGCCACCACTGTGCCCATTAAACACTGCCACTGTGCCATTAAACACTGCCACTGTGCCCATCAAACGCAGCCACTGTGCCCATCAAACGCAGCCACTGTGCCCATCAAATGCAGCCACTGTGCCATCAAATGCAGCCACTGTACCCATAAATTGCCACCACTGTGCCCATCAAACGCAGCCACTGTGCCATCAAACATAGCCACTGTGCCCATAAATTGCCACCACTGTGCCCATTAAACGCTGCCACTGTGCCATCAAACGCAGACACTGTAACATCAAATGCAGCCACTGTACCCATAAATTGCCACCACTGTGCCCATTAAATGCTGTCACTATGCTATCAAACGCAGCCATTGTGCCCTCAAACGCATGCCACTGTGCCCATAAATTGCCACCACTGTGCCCATTAAGTGCTGCCACTGTGCCCAAACGCAGCCATTGTGCCCATCAAACGCAGCCATTGTGCCCATCAAACGCAGCCACTGTGCCATCAAACGCAGTCACTGTACCCATAAATTGCTACCACTGTGCCCATCAAACACAGCCACTGTGCCATCGAATGTAGCCACTGTGCCCATAAATTGCCACCACTGTGCCCATAAATTGCCACCACTGTGCCCATCAAACGCAGCCACTGTGCCCTCAAACGCATGCCACTGTACCATGTTCCTGTCTTATCTATATATAGTGCACTCTTCAAATGTGCTTTAAAATGTATGGTTTTCCCTTTTATGAACAATAAAATAATGACGTTATGCTGTTTGGCTGGTATAATAATGCTATGGGGCTGGTATGAAATTTTTTCCAGGGCTGGTTTTCATTCCCAGTCCGGCCCTGCTCTCAGCCCCCCTCACACCTGTACGCTCCCAGCCCCCTCACACCTGTATGCTCTGAGCCCCCCTCACACCTGTACGCTCCCAGCCCCCTCACACCTGTACGCTCCCAGCCCCCCTCACAGCTGTACGCTCTGAGCCCCCCCCACAGCTGTACGCTCTCAGCCCCCTCACACCTGTACGCTCTCAGCCCCCCTCACACCTGTACGCTCTCAGCCCCCCTCACGTCTGTACGCTCTCAGCCCCCTTCACACCTGTACGCTCTGAGCCCCGCTCACACCGGTATGCTCTGAGCCCCCCTCACACCTGTATGCTCTGAGCCCCCCTCAAACCTGTACGCTCTGAGCCCCCCTCACACCTGTATGCTCTGAGCCCCCCTTACACCTATATGCTTTCGGCCTCCTCACACCTGTACGCTCTGAGCCCCCCTCACACCTGTATCCTCTGAGCCCTCCTCACACCTGTATGCTCTAAGCCCCCCTCAACCCTGTACGCTCTGAGCCCCCCTCACACCTGTATGCTAAGAGCCCCCCTTACACCTATATGCTTTCGGCCCCCTCACACCTGTATGCTCTGAGCCCCCCTCACACCTGTACTCTCTGAGCCCCCCCCCCAAACCTGTACGCTCTCAGCCCCCCTCACATGTGTATATATGACATGCATGTACATACACACAGGCATGTATACACACAGACATGTACACACACACAGGCATGTTCACACAGAGACATGTACAGTACACACAGAGACATGTATACACAGAGACATTATACATACAGAGACATGTACAGTACACACAGAGACATGTACACACAGAGACATGTATACACTCACAGGCATGTACACAAACAAGGCATGTACACACACAAGGCATGTACACACACAATACATGTGTACACATAGGCATGTACACAGACACACACACAGCCCCCCACGCACAACAGCCCTAGTCCCAGCTCTTGCTTCCACATCCAGAGGGGTGCACATGCAGGAAATGGCCAGAGGTGGCAGCAAAGAGCCCAATGTCAGCGAGCTCATGACAGAGGATCATCCGGCTGACTCGCACACATACAGGAGCATCCACGGAGCTCCTCTGCACCCGACCCACCTTCTCACATCCCTGCCAGTCGGCCGGGCCCGTCCATACAACGGGGCCCCTTACAAGTGTATGGGCTGTACCCCCCTGATGGCGGCCCTGAATACGGTATACAGTAAAAGCATTTCGATCTGAAGTCTGAAATCCTACTCTGCATGTGTGTTCCAGTTCAGTGGAGTATTTATTCTGTCTCTGCTAACATGTTTCTGATTGGTACAGTACAATGCTATTTCCTTCTCTATGAACATGTTTCTGATTGCTACAGGACAATGCTATTTCCTTCTTTATGAAGTGGTCTCCAAACTGCAGCCCGGGGCTGGATGTGGCCCTTTAGTTGCCTTTATCTGGCCCTTGGGGCACTATTTTTCCCACTGGTAAGAGGCAAAATTCCTGCCAAGGACCCCAACGATGAGGCACCTTTCCTGCCACTGACACAAATGATGGAGCATAATTTTTCCCACTGACAAAAATGATGGGGCACTATTCCTTCCACTGACATCAAAAATTAAACACTTTTCCTCCCACTGACATATGGTAAACGCAGCGAAAATGTGTATTCCAACCAAATGGCGCTCTCCAGAACCACCTACAATAGCAGACTGGTTCCGCCGAATCGCCAAAACAGTTGAATTGGAAGACTTGTTTCACCAGGCAAAAGACACACCTGCCAAATTCACCAATACTTGGGCTTGCTGGCTCCATTTCATTTCAACTGCTGAATACAAACGGATCATAATGTGAGATATACTCGAGAGCTGTGGCAGGAAATAGACGACATTGATACACACAGACTTTCCCACCCCTCCCTTTTTTTTTTACCCACACTATCTATCTCCTAACCCCCCCCCCCCCCCTCCTTTGCTTTGGTTAATTTCACTATACGATATATCATTGATAGCATCCCATATATTGTATTCTTCTACGGATATCCCGTTTCCCATAAAAAATGTATCACATTACAACATGCCATATACCATCTACTAATCCTGATTGGATTTTACTATTTACAAAACAAAACCTAACACAGGTATATGAACCTTCAGTATAACTACTATACCATTGTCAGCTTATATATTTCCATAGATGGCTATCTTTTTTAGATAACTTTTGACATGTTGTCTAAATTTGTTATACCCCTTTGGAGTTGACTTGTGTTTTCGTGTTCAACTGATGTATAACGATATTTCTCTGATCTTTGTAGCAGCTGCGTCCGCACTTACACAGTTTCTACGACTTTTTGTAACTTTGTTTATGTTACCAATAAAAAAAATAAAAAAAAAATAAAAAGTAGTAGTAGAAGTATCTGATTAACACGTCTGCAAACAAAGCTTCAAAGAAAGCCACTGCTGCCAAGTTGACTGATGAATTGAGCTACCAAGATCAAAGACCAGATGTCATTGAAGATTTGACCAGGGTCGGATATCTGTGATTCATGGACACATGCCGCCCCTATTGGACAATACAGCATGCTTCCTGGAGGATGGACAGATATTATTATCTCTTTTCTATTGGACAGGAGGCTAAATGGGTGTGGTGTATGGGGGGTCTGAATGCAGTTTAAAAGTGCTGACCGGCAGTAAAAACTATCTCATGCCAGCAAGCCCAGCTGACAAGACAACATCTCGAGGATGACCTTAAGTAACCTATCATTGATGTTTTTGTATTTCACATGCTCCGTAATATTTTCCTTTAGTGTTTGTATGTTAGCGTTCCTATTTCTTTTGGAAATAAATAAGACCCTGCTTTATATAAGCAGTGTGTTTTATTTTCAATAGCTAACCTTATTATTGTACCCTCACCAGTAACTATACCAGAGCTTTGATAGTATAGCTAACTATAGGAACAGACAAGTTAATACATACAGTATCTCACAAAAGTGAGTACACCCCTCACATTTTTGAAAATATTTTATTATATCTTTTCAGGTGACAACAGTGAAGCAATTACACTTTGCTGCAATGTAATTGCAATGTAACAGTGTCAATTTGCTGTCCCCTCAAAATAACTCAACACACAGCCATTAATGTCTAAACTGCTGGCAACAAAAGTGAATACACCTCTAAGTGAAAATGTCCAAATTGGGCTCAATTAGCCCTTTTCCCTCCCTGTGTCTTGTCATCTTCTAAGGATGATGCACAAGAAAGCCCAAAAACAGTTTGCTAAAGACAAGCAGACTAAGGACATGGATTACTGGAACCATGTCCTGTGGTCTGATGAGACCAAGACAAACGTATTTGGTTCAGATGGTGTCAAGCGTGTGGGGCGACAACCAGGTGAGGAGTACAAAGACAAGTGTGTCTTGTCTACAGTCAAGCATGGTGGTAGGAGTGTCATGGTCTGGGGGTGAATGAGTGCTGCTGGCATTAGGGAGCTACAGTTCATTGTGGGAACCATAAATGCCAACATGTATTGTGACATACTAAAGCAGAGCATGATCCCCTCCCTTCGGAGACTGGGCCACAGGGCAGTATTCCAACATGATAGCAACCCCAAACACACCTCCAAGACAACCACTGCCTTGCTAAAGAAGCTAAGGGTAAAGGTGATGGACTGGCCAAGCATGTCTCCAGACCTAAACCCTATTTAGCATCTGTGGGGCATCCTCAAACGAAGGTGGAGGAGCACAAGGTCTCTAACATCCACCAGCTCTGTGATGTCATCATGGAGAAGTGGAACAGGACTTCAGTGGCAACCTGTGGAGCTCTGGGGAACTCCATGCCCAAGAGGGTTAAGGCAGTGCTGGAAAAAAATGGTGGCCACACAAAATATTTATGCTGTGGGCCCAATTTTAACATTTTCTCTTAGGGGTGTACTCACTTTTGTTGCCAGTGGTTTAGACATTAATGGCTGTGTGTTGAGTTATTTTGAGGGGATAACAAATTTACACTGTTATACAAACTGTACAGTCACTACTTTACATTTTAGCAAAGTGTAATTTTTTCAGTGTTGTCACATGAAAAGATATAATAATAAATTTACAAAAATGTGAGGGGTGTACTCACGTTTGTGAGATACTGTATATGGAATAAATAGAGGGAATTCATAACCACCTAATATTTATTTCACCGCAGCTCGTGTTCCTGAACCAAAGCGGAGTTCACATACCAAAGCAAATTTTTGTGAACTATATATATACAGTGCTTTGCAAAAGTATTCACCCCCTTGGCATTTTTTGTGTTTTGTTGCCTCACAACCTGGAATTAACATGGATTGTTTGAGGATTTGCATCATTTAATTTACAGAACATGCCCACAACTTTGAAGATTTTTTTTTATTATTGTGAAGCAAACAACAAATAGGACAAAATAACAGAAAAAGTCCATGTGCATAACTATTCACCCCCCTAAAGTCAATATTTTGTAGATCCACCTTTTGCAGCTATCACAGCTCCAAGTCGCTTTGGACAAGCCTCTATGAGCTTGTCACATCTTACCACTGGGATTTTTGCCCATTCCTCCTTGCAAAACTGCTCCATCTCCTTCAAGTTGGATGGTTTGCGCTTGTGAACAGCAATCTTTAAGTCTGACCACATATTTTCTATTGGATTGAGGTCTGGGCTTTGACTAGGCCAGGGATATGCAATTAGCGGACCTCCAGCTGTTGCAGAACTACAAGTCCCATGAGGCATAGCAAGACATTGACAGCCACAAGCATGACACCCAGAGGCAGAGGCATGATGGGACTTGTAGTTTTGCAACAGCTGGAGGTCCGCTAATTGCATATCCCTGGACTAGGCCATTCCAACACATTTACATGTTTCCTGTTAAACCACTCAAGTGTTGCTTTAGCAGTGTGTTTGGGGTCATTGTTCTGCTGGAAGGTGAACCTCTGTCCTAGCCTCAAATCACACACAGAGTGGTACAGGTTTTGCTCAAGAATATCCCTGTATTTAGCACCATTCAGCTTTCCCTCAACTCTGACCAGTTTCCCAGCCCCAACTGCAAAAAAACAGTGTTCTTTGGGTGATGTGATAACGTTTTCTTTGATGGCCAAAAAGTAAATTTTTAGACTCATCAGACCAGAGCACATTCTTCCATACATTTTGGGAGTCTCTGACATGCCTTTTCGCAAACTCAAAATGTGCCAAGCAATGGCTTTCTTCTGGCCACTCTGCCATAAAGCCCAACTCTATGGAGTGTGCGGCTTATTGTTGTCCTATGTACAGATACTCAAGTCTCTGCTGGAACTCTGCAGCTCCTCCAGGGTTACCTTAGGTCTCTGTGCTGCCTCTCTGATTAATGGCCTCCTTGCTCGGTCTGTGTGTTTTGGTGTGCAGCCGTCTCTTGGCAGGTTTGCTGTTGTGCCATGTTCTTTCCATTTGGTTATGATAAATTTGATGGTGCTCCTAGGGTTCATCAAAGATTTGAATATTTTTTTTATAACCTAACCCTGACTTGTATTTCTCAACAACATTGTCCCTTACTTGTTTGGAGAGTTCCTTGGTCTTCATGGCAGTGTTTGGTTAGTGGTGCCTCTTGCTTAGGTGTTGCAGCCTCTTGGGCCTTTCAAAAAGGTGTGTATATGTAATGAAGATCATTTGACACTTAGACTGCACACAGGTGGACATCATTTCACTAATTATGTGACTTCTGAATGTAATTGGTTACACCAGAGCTTTTTATGGGCTTCATAACAATGTATATATGTTTCTAATTTCACTTCACCAACATAGACTATTGTGTTCTGATCCATCACATATAATTCAGATAAAAAAAAAAAAACATTAAACTAAAGGCTGTAATGTAACAAAATAGGTAAAAAGCCAAGGGGGTGAATACTTTTGCAAGGCACTATATATATATATATATATATATATATCAAAAAGAGAGAGTGGCACTCACAGGTCCTGAGAAAAGTGAGCTTGTGCCTCAACGAAATGGCAAAATATTATTTTTTCAATCATTTTTTTATTGCTAAAATGTGTGCAATGGCAACCATTGGATATTTTATATATATATATATATATATATATATATATATATATATATATATATATATATATATATATATATATATATATATATATATATATATATATATATATATATATATATATATATACACACACACAAACACAGTTATGCTCATAAGTTTACATACCCTGGCAGAATTTATGATTTCTTGGCCATTCTTCAGAGAATATGAATGATAACACAAAAACTTTTCTTTCACTGATGGTTAGTGTTTGGCTGAAGCCATTTATTATCAATAAACTGTGTTTACTCTTTTTAAATCATAATGGCAACAGAAACTACCCAAATGACCCTGATCAAAAGTTTACATACCCCAGTTCTTAATGCTGTGTATTGCCCCCTTTAACATCAATGACAGCTTGAAGTCGTTTGTGGTATTTGTGGATGAGGCTCTGGATCTTCTCAGATGATAAAGCTGCCCATTCCTCTTGGCAAAAAGCCTCCAGTGCCTGTAAAATATTGCTGTCTTGCATGAACTGCACGTTTGAGATCTCCCCAGAATGGTTCAATGATATTGAGGTCAGGAGACTGAGATGGCCACTCCAGAACCTTTACTTTATTCTGCTGTAGTCAATGAAAAGGTTGACTTGGCCTTGTGTTTTGGATCATTGTCATGTTGGAATGTCCAAGTACGTCCCATGCGCAGCTTCCTGGCTGATGAATGCAAATGTTCCTCCAGTATTTTTTGATAACATACTGCATTCATCTTGCCAACAATTTTGACCAAATTTCCTGTGCCTTTTTAGCTCACACACCCCCAAAACATCAGCGATCCATCTCCGCACCTTTCATCATAGGCCTTGTTGACTCCTCTCCAAATGTAGCGTTTATGGTTGCGGCCAAAAAGCTCAATTTTGGTCTTATCACTCCAAATGACTTTGTGCCAGAGGGTTTGAGGCTTATCTATGTGCTGTTTGGCGTATTACAAGCGGGATACTTTGCGGCATTTGCGTAGTAATGGCTTTCTTCTTCGACCATGCAGCCCATCTTTCTTTAGGTGTCTCCTTATTGTGCATCTTGAAACAGCCACACCACATGTTTTCAGAGAGTCCTGTATTTCCCCTGTTATTATTTTTTTTTTTTTTTGCATCCCGGACAATTTTCCTGGCAGTTGTGGCTGAAATTTTTGTTGATCTACCTGACTGTGGTTTGGTTTCAACAGAACCCCTCATTTTCCACTTCTTTTTTTCGATCAAGTAATTTTTTTATTTGTATAAAAAGATAAAGAACAAATACACATTTTTATACATCCCTACTTACTCTTTTAACCCACCACCCCAACATTTAGTATACATACCTTTATTCATATAATGCACTACCATTCATTTTTCCCCTATCAAAAATCATATAGAATGTTTTAATTTATTTGTTCACTATACATAATTCCAAAAGGCAGAAAAGAAGAGAAAAAAAAATAGAAATGAATGGAATCCACAAGAGAGGGGGCCCCATTATCCTTAATTCTGCATCTTACCCAACCCTTATCTGCTAATCCAGCATTCCCATATTTTTTTTAAACATTTCGGCATTTCTCCTTTTGTTATACACACATCTTCCCTTTCTTATTGTTTTATTAACCTCATTCTCCCATTCTACGCGGGTTGGTGGATTTAACGCCACCTCCTTGCTATCAATTTCCGTGCAAGGAAAAGGCCTCTAACTATTGCATTTTGTCTCCCCCACATGTTATTATCCTTTTCCATACAACCGAGTAGGCATATCTTGGGGTCTAGGTCAAGAGTTATTCCATATACCTTATTTATTTTTCCAATAACTTTGCTCCAGTACCTATTTAGCTTGGGGCACCTCCACATCATATGAACTAGGTCTCCTTTTGGGTCCCTACATCTTGAGCATTTAGCGTCCATCCTCCACCCATATAAAAATAGTTTCTGAGGTGTCTTATATGCTCTATGCAGCAGCATTAAGTATGACACTGGTTGTGATGGTGACAGGGTGCTTAAGGGACCTATTTACAGGATATGCTTCCACTGTTCATTTGATATATCCCCCAGGTCTTCCTCCCATCCTCTCCTGCAGGGAAGCTCCTCGTTTCCCCTTATTACCCTGTCACATATACTATCATATATGAATGAAATCAACACCTTGGACGTATCAGCATTATTATTTTTCGGAGAATATTTACCTCACTCCACTCCACTAGCCTCTCTTTAAATTGTGTCTTCAGGGTGTGTCTGACTTGCAGATATTTGAAGAAGGATTGATTTGGTATACCATACTCCTCATTAAGTTCCAGGAATGAACTAGTACACCCGTCCTATATAACTGAGAAAGATAAGCAAGACCACATCTCTCCCAGTCCCTACTCTTCCCTGAATTAGTTCCTGCAAATATTTGTTGTTCCACAATGGTGAAAATTCTGTAAAACCCTGATACTCTAATATTTCTTTAACCACTTTCTATAGTTTCAATAAAAGCGTAGAGAATTTGGGGGGGGCGTGGCTAGCCGCGGACTGAGATGGCCGCTTAATCCCTCAGCTCCGCTCAGCCCGAGGACAATCCGCAACCCACAGCACATCTCACCAGCTTTCCCCCCCTCTCTGCTTCACCGGAGGGGAGAGGATCCATCAGGCATCCGATCGGTATGTCCGGGAGCGGACACACCGGCCCCCATCAGCCCCGCCGTCTCACAGACTATTTCCACAGAGCTGACATGCTGAAGACACAAGATGGCGCCGGCGCGCCACCTCACAGCTCTCTCACTGAACCAGGCAGCCCTCCAGAACATGTCCCTGAGGAGATGGACAGCTCAGCCCCAGCAGGAGATTCCTCCCAACCTTCCCCAACTGACAGAGGTAAGAGGGCTGCACAATCCCCAGTGTATTCACCTGCCAAAGCCCCTCTGCTTAAAAAACAACACTGGGACGCCTCAGCCACTGCAGGCCCTATACTGCCACAACCTGACTCACTAGCAGCACTGCCTGCATCTGATCAGCCAGCCTCTGAGCATACACTGAAACTCATGCTGCTTTCACTCCAAAATGACATCCGGAATGAATTGAGAGCATCGATCTCCACACTCCACTCCAGAATCGATCAAGTTGAAGACCGCACAGGTGATATTGAAAAACAACTCACTGACCACACTGCGGCCTATAATGAAATGGCGGATGCCCATGATCGCCACACTGATGAAATTCAATATCTACACGCCAAAGTCGCAGATTTAGAAGATCGATCGAGAAGGAATAACATCAAATTTAGAGGAATACCGGAGTCGGTTAAACCCCCAGAATTGATATGTGAAAACTAATCAGCCTCCAGAGCCTCCCGTCAGAGAATTTAAGTGAAAACTAATCAGCCTCCAGAGCCTCCGTCAGTGTATCATGGCACATGCCCAATAGCAACATTCCCCTACCTGGATTCTGTTCAGACATATCATTACATCTCTTTAGATGTTGCAGTTGTGATGCCAAAAAATTAGATGCGGGACTAAATAAAAAGTGTAGTCTCTATCAAAGTGAATCTATTAAATGAGCAATAATATATCTAAAAATTGCTGCTAGATCTAAAGTGTATACAGTGCACTCATAACAGGTAAAAATATAAGAAGAAGAAATCAGCGCAACTAATTATGCTAAACTATATTACAATGATGAGGTATATATATATATATATATATATATATATATATATATATATAATCACTGTGCAAATAATGCTGGTAAACAATATACTGTATATACTCGAGTATAAGCCGAGTTTTCAGCACATTTTTTTTGTGCTGAAAGTGCCCCCTCGGCTTATACTCGAGTCAAGCACTTTTCTGCAGCAAAGAATTACATTTTCCGACCTGATTATGGGGCCACTAAGTGCTAGGAACCCCAAATTCGATGTGCAAACCCAGTGGAACCAACACTAAAATATTAAGCCTCTCTCTCTACAATACTAGCATTAAGTGACCCCGAGATACGGTGCCCCAAAGTCGGTTTGGAAAATGTAATTCTCTGCTGCAGAAAAGTGCTTGACTCGAGTATAAGCCGAGGGGGGCACTTTCAGCACAAAAAAATGTGCTGAAAACTCGGCTTATACTCGATTATATACGATTATATACGGGGATGATGTCACTCCCTCTTTTCCCCCTATTATCTCTAGCGTATATGGGCTGATTTTCCATTCCTCTTTACAGAACTACTCCCCTTGACTCAGTGATACAACCAATGGGGAGTGGTCTGAGAGACCCCTAGGCATATCATTTATATTTCTAACAAAATGTAACATATCCTGACTGCCCAAGGCTAAATCAATCCTAGAGAGCATGGAGTGAGTTTTCAAAAAACAACAATATTGCTATTTAGTTGGATTCCTCATCCTCCATATATCCCTCAATCCTAATTCTCCTATGATTCGTAAGAGCGTGATAACTCCTTTTCCAACCTGATTTCCTTGTGGACATTTATCTGCCCTCCCATCCAGTACCATGTTTAAGTCTCCTACTACCATTATTGGAACATCAGGTTTGTCAGATATACATTTTATCAATTGATATAGAACCTCCACTTTAAATGGGGGAGGAATATATATATTGGCCAAGATAAAAGTCATACTCCCAATAGTACAGTACAAAAAAATATACCGGCCTTGCTCATCTATACTAATCTGCCTGCAGGAGAACTCCACCCCGTCCCAATCAAAACACTCACTCCCTGGAGTATGAGGTATATATCGAGTGATATTGGGTCTGGAAGTTTCTTTTTTTAAATGTGATATCGACTCTTTTGTAAGGTGCGTCTCCTGCAGGCAGACCACAGAGGCCTGGAGGGCTATCACTGCATCAAAAACTGCAGCTCTCTTTATAGGGTCTCCCAATCCTCGAACATTCGAAGAACATACATTTACCACTTTAGACTGCATACAAAGATTCAGTTATTAATAGCTTAGTATCCCCAATCCTAACTATGTTTTTTATCCTCATTATTCTACTCTTTCCGCATTCTGACCTATTTAATTCTTGTTTTTTCCTATATATATACCATAGTAAGTGAATACTGTGTTTTTTAGACATGTTTCCACATGATTCTCAAATCCCTTTATAATATTTTTAGTGCAATGTTTTTTTAGACATGTTTCCACACAATTCTCAATTCCCTTAGTAGTGTTTTTAATGCAAAAAATAAGAAGTGAACCAATTTTATCTAACCTCTTATAGCACTCTTTCACCACCCACACATGAACCTCACTAAACCTGTACAATCAGCATTTAAATTGAATATTTCCCATACAATATCTTTTCCCCATACTAAAAAAAGAAAAAAGACAGACTTACAAACAACAAAGGAACAACACCCAAAAAAAAACCACATAAGACAACAAAAAAAAAATTGTTCACACCCCACACCTGGCCCTCGCTAGGCCTATACCAAGGGTATATGGAGTGATCCGTTTCTGTACCAAAAGCATTTCCCATCTCCTCTTTCCCCCCTCAGACAGAGGGAAAGGGAAAAAACAAAACCAACCCAACCAATGAGAACGCACAACTGTCATTCTCCTCCACATGGTGCAACCCCACCCCCAGTCAACCAAAAAAAAGAAATTGCTCATTCAGAACAAAATTATTATGCATCATAGTCAGTCTCTAGGACTCCGCTCTTGATCCTTCTGTTTACTTCGTATCTTCTCTTCATTTTTCTCCATCCACACAAGTGCCTCATTTGGAGCATAGAAAAAGTGTGTGTCACCTAATGCCACTACCCGTAGCCGAGAGGGATATAACATAGCGTATATAATTTTCAATTGCTGTAATTTTTTCTTGATCTCCACAAACTTGGCTTTTTTTTGTAGTTCTGGGGAGAAATCTGGAAAGAATAAAATCTTGACTCCATTGTAGTATATATCTCTCCTTTCCCTAGCCTTCTGGAGTATAGTCTCTTTATCTTTAAAAAAAATATTAATTTCACCAAAAATTATCTAGGCTGACCCCCTGGAAGTGGCACTCTATATGGCATTCTGTGTGCTCTCTCTATTGCAAAAAAAGGAGAAAAAAAATTCCTTCCCAAAGATTTCCACAAGCCATTTCTTCATAAATTATATAGGGTTGGAGCCCTCACAGCGCTCAGGTAGCCTCAAAATTCTCACATTGTTCCTGTTCAGTCTGTTCTCCATGTCTTCCATTTTAAGGACATATGTATTAATTTTTTCACTAATTGTCTTCACTTCCTGCTTTAATGGGTTCAGATCGTCCTCCACCAAACTCATCCTCCCTTCCAAAGCAGTCGTCCGTTCTCGAAATTTCTGTGTGTCATGTCTTGGAAGATTCATCTCTTCCCTTATCGCTTTAAGTTGTTCAGTCATTTCACATAGAGAAGATTTACAAAAGTTCACTGCCAGCAGTACTTCTTTTAATGAAGGTTCTTCCCCACCCCCCAGCGCCTGTTTCCAAGGATAGCATTGGATTTTCCATTGTTGTTAATGTTTCTACTCTTATATCAATCTTTTGCTGTCCCTGGATTTTCCTTGTTCCTGCCCCCCCCCCCCCCCCCCGATTTTTTAACTTGTGATGAAGTTTGGTTACTTTTAACCTTGTAACTGGTGTATGCGCATATTTTTCTAATTTAGCTGCTGCCTGACTTCCTTTGTCCTTTGCTGAGCGTTGCATTTGTGAGTTTGTACCCTCTTGCTGCAAAGCTTCCTCACCCTTCTTCCTTGTCGTCTTCTCCCTGTTTGCTCCATCTGCAGGCCCCCAAGCATCTGTGTCACTACCCCCCTCCCCCCCGCAGTGCCCACAGCTTATAAATCTTCTTTTTACATTAAAATACTGCCACTATATACCCTTTTGGCTGATCTTTATACCACAGTCATGTAATAAACTCCAGGGTTTGCTCGAGTGCTGAGTGATCAGGTAGGAGGAGATTTCCACTATAACCTGTGTCCTCATGTGGTTATAGGAGGCGGATCATCCGTCAATCAAGATGTGACATCCCACTCACTGTGTTCTTTTTTAGTTACTAGAGGAGTTTAGTTACATGGAGGAGGAAGGAAGGACTGGGCTGTCATTTAGGATCTGCATACATACCCAAATGTGTGATGCCATGTCATGTGACCTGAAAATCTCAGCTCACCAAGGAAATGTTCTCTCCAGCAATAGAGACGAAACTGAGCATGTGCAGCTTTATTAACCTCACTGTGTCTTATCTGGCCTTGCCAAGAGACACCCTGCGGGGGGGAGGGGATATGTACATACAGAATCAAAGAGCCTTTTTACACAATGCAGAGGATTAACCCCTTAAGTTCCAAAGTGAGTATAACAAGCATGCTTTACTGCATATACAGACTGATTTTACCGCTGTGGGTTTAGTAACACTTTAAGAGGGAAATGAATGACACTTTGGACAGATATGTAAGGTGTTAATGTCCATATCTAAGAAATGTTTAGTTACAATATACACATTTTTGTTTTTGGATTTTGATACACTTTAATGTGAACATGTGATCTGTACTTGCAGGCCAAAAAAAAAAAGGTGCACTTAACTTAATTGCAATAAAAAACAAACTCTTCCTAAAAGCATGAGGGATGCATAGAATGGCATTGCTGACCCTCTAAAATGCTAGTTATCTGGCTATCTTGCTGACTTTCCTGCTTCAATGCTCACTAACTTGAACCATTATAGTGATCAAGAATCAGCAAACTTGTTTTTGTTCAGTAGATTGGTATTTAAGTCAGTAAATAGGCAAACAGAAATGTTAGAAGGCCAGCTATGGCAGCGCTTGTAGTTCTCTCATGATCTTATAAAACAGAGCAGGGCTCGAGTCCTGCGGGGACGCGTGGGAACGGCGTCCCTGCACTTTTTTCACAGCAGGAACGCCGTTCCCTCTTCAGGACTAGAGCCGTCCGAGGCTCTAGCACAGGCATCACTAAATGGCGGACCGCGGGCCAAGTGCGGACCGCGTCAATGATCTGTGCGGCCCCACGCCATTTAAGATATGCTTTTTTATCTTCAGCTGCCGTTTCCTGCTAGCTCTGTTGTCTTCACAGAGCTGACATCGGAAGAGCAGCACAGGGCAGGGGCTGGCCCAGTTAACTGATTGGTTGCTAGAACCGCTGTGCATTCTATCAACCAATCAGTTAACTGGGGCAGGTCCCGCCCTCTGTCCATCCCTTTGCTGCACTTCCGATGTCAGCTCTGTGCCTCTGATGTCATCTGCTGTGTCCTATGTAAGGTAAGACAGGGAAGAGGGCACTGTAATGAAGGACGGAGGGGGAAAGTATCAGAAACTGAAAAGAAATGAGGAGGGGTGATATAAAAGGGAGGTAGGGCAGGAATGTGAAGGGGGGAATCTACAAAGGGGGTGAGGACAGGAATGTAAAGGGGGGGGGCATAAAGGGGGTGAGGACAGGAATGTGAAGGGGGTTCTATAAAGGGGGTGAGGACAGGTTTACATTTTAAAACTGGCTACTTGGTCATCTCCTGTAGTATGTCGCATTCGCAGTCTGGTCATCTCCTGTAGTATGACGCATTCGCAGTCTGGTCATCTCCTGTAGTATGTCGCATTCGCAGTCTGATCATCTCCTGTAGTATGTCGCATTCGCAGTCTGGTCATCTGTAGTATGTCGCATTCGCAGTCTGGTCATCTTCTGTAGTATGTCGCATTTGCAGTCTGGTCATCTCCTGTAGTATGTCGCATTCGCAGTCTGATCATCATCTCCTGTAGTATGTCGCATTCGCAGTCTGATCATCTCCTGTAGTATGTCGCATTCGCAGTCTGGTCACCTCCTGTAGTATGTCGCATTCGCAGTTTGGTCATTTCCTGTAGTATGTCGCATTCGCAGTTTGGTCATCTTCTGTAGTATGTTGCATTTTCAGTCTGGTCATCTCCTGTAGTATGTCGCATTCGCAGTCTGATCATCTCCTGTAGTATGTCGCATTCGCAGTCTGGTCATCTTCTGTAGTATGTCGCATTTGCAGTCTGGTCATCTCCTGTAGTATGTCGCATTCGCAGTCTGATCATCATCTCCTGTAGTATGTCGCATTCGCAGTCTGATCATCTCCTGTAGTATGTCGCATTCGCAGTCTGGTCACCTCCTGTAGTATGTCGCATTCGCAGTTTGGTCATTTCCTGTAGTATGTCGCATTCGCAGTTTGGTCATCTTCTGTAGTATGTTGCATTTTCAGTCTGGTCATCTCCTGTAGTATATCGCATTCGCAGTCTGATCATCTCCTGTAGTATGTCGCATTCGCAGTCTGGTCATCTTCTGTAGTATGTCGCATTCGCAGTCTGGTCATCTATAGTATGTCACATTTGCAGTCTGGTCATCTCCTGTAGTATGTCGCATTTGCAGTCTGGTCATCTCCTGTAGTATGTCGCATTCGCAGTCTGGTCATCTCCTGTAGTATGTCGCATTTGCAGTCTGGTCATCTCCTGTAGTATGTCGCATTTGCAGTCTGGTCATCTCCTGTAGTATGTCGCATTCGCAGTCTGGTCATTTCCTGTAGTATGTCGCATTCGCAGTTTGGTCATCTTCTGTAGTATGTTGCATTTTCAGTCCGGTCATCTCCTGTAGTATGTCGCATTCACAGTCTGATCATCTCCTGTAGTATGTCGCATTTGCAGTCTGGTCATCTTCTGTAGTATGTCGCATTCGCAGTCTGGTCATCTGTAGTATGTCACATTTGCAGTCTGGTCATCTCCTGTAGTATGTCGCATTTGCAGCCTGGTCATCTCCTGTAGTATGTCGCATTCGCAGTCTGGTCATCTCCTGTAGTATGTCGCATTCGCAGTCTGATCATCTCCTGTAGTATGTCGCATTCGCAGTCTGATCATCTCCTGTAGTATGTCGCATTCGCAGTCTGGTCATCTCCTGCAGTATGTCGCATTCGCAGTCTGGTCATCTGTAGTATGTCACATTCGCAGTCTGGTCATCTTCTGTAGTATGTCGCGTTCGCAGTCAGGTCATCTCCTGTAGTATGTCGCATTCGCAGTCTGGTCATCTTCTGTAGTATGTCGCATTCGCAGTCTGGTCATCTGTAGTATGTCACATTCGCAGTCTGGTCATCTTCTGTAGTATGTCGCATTCGCAGTCTGGTCATCTTCTGTAGTATGTCGCATTCGCAGTCTGGTCATCTCCTGTAGCATGACGCATTCGCAGCCTGGTCATCTCCTGTAGCATGTCGCATTCGCAGTCTGGTCATCTCCTGTAGTATGTTGCATTCGCAGTCTGGTCATCTTCTGTAGTATGTCGCATTCGCAGTCTGGTCATCTCCTGTAGTATGTCGCATTCGCAGTCTGGTCATCTTCTGTAGTATGTTGCATTCGCAGTCTGGTCATCTCCTGTAGTATGTCGCATTCACAGTCTGGTCATCTCCTGTAGTATGTCGCATTCGCAGTCTGGTCATCTCCTGTAGTATGTCGCATTCGCAGTCTGGTCATCTCCTGTAGTATGTCGCATTCGCAGTCTGGTCATCTCCTGCAGTATGTCGCATTCGCAGTCTGGTCATCTGTAGTATGTCACATTCGCAGTCTGGTCATCTCCTGTAGTATGTCACATTCGCAGTCTGGTCATCTTCTGTAGTATGTCGCATTCGCAGTCTGGTCATCTTCTGTAGTATGTCGCATTCGCAGTCTGGTCATCTGTAGTATGTCGCATTCGCAGTCTGGTCATCTTCTGTAGTATGTCGCATTCGCAGTCTGGTCATCTCCTGTAGTATGTCACATTCGCAGTCTGGTCATCTGTAGTATGTCGCATTCGCAGTCTGGTCATCTCCTGTAGTATGTCGCATTCGCAGTCTGGTCATCTCCTGTAGTATGTCGCATTCGCAGTCTGGTCATCTCCTGTAGTATGTCACATTCGCAGTCTGGTCATCTGTAGTATGTCGCATTCGCAGTCTGGTCATCTCCTGTAGTATGTCGCATTCGCAGTCTGGTCATCTCCTGTAGTATGTCGCATTCGCAGTCTGGTCATCTCCTGTAGTATGTCGCATTCGCAGTCTTGTCATCTTCTGTAGTATGTCGCATTCACAGTCTTGTCATCTCCCGTAGTATGTCGGATTTGCAGTCACTGTATTTTCTGTGAAATATATATGCATATGAGCGTATCATTTTTTTTTGGTGGGGGAGTGGATCTTGGGTGGGAGTTCCCACACTTTTTTCCTCAGGACTTGACCCCTGCAACAGAGGTGTCCAACCCATGGCCCGGAAGACTTCAGCATGTGGCCCAGGGCATGTCTGGAAGAACGTGCAAGATGAGAAGCCATGGTGGCTATCACATTTGGAGGGATACAGAGGTTGCCATGTATATATATTTGCATAGAAGCCATGGCAGCACAGAGAAGACAGGAATGAGCACAGATAAATGGAAGCCGGAGGTGCAGTTTTTGTAAAAGCACCAGCACCAGCTAAAGCAGAGCCAGGCAAGTATATGCCACTTGGCTTTATGGGGGGGGAGGGGTGTTGTTGAAGGCCCCCCCCCCCCAGATCTCAGTTGCTCCTTGCATGCAGTCTGTATGTCCACAGATATTCACAGACAGATGTAAAAATCACAGATTTTACAAACTGTCCGTGAGTTTAGACTAGGTTAACACTACTACGGGTGGTTGTGGATGTGGGGATCGCAGCTGTTCCCACACGCACCGCCAACAAAATCACACTGCTCTTTACAGATGCACAGGGCTGCCAGTCATTCTTAATGACACCGCCACAAATTTAAAAACGCAGTGCGTTTTCAGGTGTGGGAAGTTACGTTCAAATGAATGGGCTGCTGTGCCTGAGCAAATGCGGCCCAAGAAAATTCCTCTTCTTCCAATGTGGCCCGGGAAGGCCAAAACTTTGAACACCACTGTTTTAAAACATCTCCAAAAACAAAGGGTATTATTTAATAGAAGCATTGTAGATTTGCTGTATTCCAGTAATTTACCTTGTATTTCTGTTTTACATTATTCCTTCTAGTCAGATTTATTACTTTATCACAATCCTAGTGGCTAGGCTGCATCCTCCTATTAAATGATTTTGTGCTATGCAACATTGCTTTTCTGATGAGATATCCATGAATGAAGCTCAAAGCATACATGCACGATATTGTCAAAAGTATTGTGATGCCTGCCTTTACAAGCACATGAAGTTTAATGGCACCCCAGTCTTAGTCAGTAGGGTTCAGTATTGAGTTGGCCCACCCTTTGCAGCTATAACAGCTTCAACTCTTCTGGGAAGGCTGTCCACAAGGTTTAGGAGTGTGTCTATGGGAATGTTTGACCATACTTCCAGAAGTGCATTTGTGAGGTCAAGCACTGATGTTGGGCGATTAGGTCTGGCTTGCATTCTCGACTCTAATTCATCCCAAAGGTGTTCTATCGAGTTTAGGGCAGGACTCTGTGCAGGCCAGTCAAATTCAACCACCCCAAGCTTACTCATCCATGTCTTTATGGACCTTGCTTTGTGCACTGGTGCGCAGTCATGTTGGAACAGGAAGGGGCCATCTCCAAACTGTTCCCACAAAGTTGGGAGCATTAAACTGTCCAAAATTTATTGGTATGCTGACTTCTTAAGAGTTCCCTCCACTGGAACTAAGGGGCCAAGCCCAACCCCTAAAAAACAACCCCACAACATAATCCCCCCTCCACCAAATTATTTTGACCAGTGCACAAGCAAGGTCTATAAAGACATGAGTGAGTTTGGGGTGGAGGAGCTTGACTGGCCTGCACAGAGTCCTGACCTCAACCCGACAGAACACCTTTGGGATGAATTAGAACGGAGACTGCTGTCCAGGCCTTCTCGTCCAATATTAGTGCCTGACCTCACAAATGCACTTCTTGAAGAATAGTCAAACATTCCCATTGACACACTCCTAAACCTTGTGGTCAGCCTTCCCAGAAGAGTTGAAGATGTTATAACTGCAAAGGGTGGGCCAACTCAATATTGAACCCTATGGACTAAGACTGGGATGCCATTAACCACTTAAGGACCGGAAAATTTACCCCCTTAACGACCAGGCCATTTTTTGCGATACGGCACTGCGTTGCTTTAACTGACAATTGGGCGGCCGTGTAACGATGTACCCAAACAAAATTGATGTCCTTTTTTTTCCCATAAATAGAGCTTTCTTTTGGTTGTATTTGATCACCTCTGCGGTTTTAATTTTTTTTTGCGCTATAAAAAAAAAAAAAAGACCAACAATTTTGAAAAAAAATATATTTTTTACTTTTTGCTATAATAAATATCCCCCAATTTAAAAAAAATAAAAATAAAATAAATGTCTTCATCAGCTGGGACCAATATGTATTCTTCTACATGTTTTTGGTAAAACAAAATTGCAATAAGCCTATATTGATTGGTTTGCGCAAGTTATAGCATCTACAAAATAGGGAATAGATTTATGGCATTTTTATATTACTTTTTATTTTATTAGTAATGGCGGTGATCAGTGATTTTTAGTGGGACTGCAACATTGCGGTGGACAAATCGGACACTTTTGACACTTTTTTGGGACCATTGACATTTATACAGTGATCAGAGCTATAAAAATGCACTGATTACTGTAGAAATGTCACTGACAGGGAAGGGGTTAACACTAGGGGCAATCAAGGGGTTTAATGTGTTCCCTGGGAGGTGTTTCTAATTGTGGGGACAGTGTACTGACTGGAGGAGGAGAGAGGTCGCTGTTCCTAATAAGAACAGACAATCACTCTCTACTCACTTGACAGAATGTTTGTTTGCATTGACAGATCTCCATTCTACCTCTCTGTGGAGTGATCGCGGGTGGCCGGCGGACTTCAAGGCCACTGGCTACGCACATCAGCTTCCCCGCTGTGCAGCGGGCACAAGCGCATGCCTGCTATAGCTGTTTAAAGGGTCGACATACAGCGATTTGCGGGATCGAGCCAACCTGCTGCAGTATAATGATGGCAGTTGGTTGGCAAGTGGTTAAAGTTCATGTAAAGGCAGGTGTCCCAATACTTTTGACAATATAGTGTATATGAATCAAAAAAAGGCAATACAGCACTTTCATCAAGGTTTTTATCCCTTTAACCACTTCCCAGCCGGTCAATAACAGATTGACATCCGGGAAGTGGTTCTGTTATCCTGACTGGGCGTCATATGACGTCCAGCAGGACAAAGTGCCAGCACGCGCCTGCGAGGGTGCGCAACACATCGATCGCGAGTGCGGTGTGTCAGTCTGACATGCCGAATCTCTGATCGTGATAAGAAGCCGCTGTCAGAGGCTTCTTACCACGTGATCAGCTGTGACCAATCACAGCTGATCATCGCGTGAACCAGGAAGTGCCGGTAAACGGCATTACTCGGTTCGCGCTGACAGGGAGATCAGAGATTGGCGGCTCTCCCTGTCAGAGGGGGGGTCTGTGCTGATAATCAGCTCATTGATTATCAGCACAGCCCCATCAGATGTGCCAAAAAGGTACCCAGTCAGTGCCCCCTCAGGTTCGCCTATCAATGCCCAATAAAGTGCTCAATAAAGTGCCAGTGCCATATAGTGCCCACCCCATATCCAGTCAGTGCCCATCACATTGCCAATCAGTGCCCTACAGTAACACCTGTCAAAGCCTCATCAGTTCCTCATCGTCAGTGCTGCCCATCAGTGCTGCCCATCAGTGCCACCTCCCAATGCCAATCAGTACCGCCTATCAGTGCCTATCAGTGCCAATCAGTGGCGCCTATCAGTGCCAATCAGTGCCGCATGTCAGTGCCCATCACAGCCGCTTGTCAGTGCCCATCACAGCCGCTTGTCAGTGCCGCCTATCAGTGCCCATCAGTGCTGCATATCGGTGCCGCCTACTGGTGCCCATCAGTGCTGCATATCAGTGCCGCCTATCAGTGCCCATCAATTCTACATATCAGTGCCTCCTCATCAGTGTCCATCAGTGCCACCTTATCAGTGCCAACTCATCAGTGCCCATCAGTGCCGCCTCATCAGTGCCCATCAGTGAAGCAAAAAACAAAATTGTATAACCAAAACAAATAAAAAACGTTTTTTTTTTTTTTCAAAAATTGCAGTCTTTTTTAGTTGGTTTAGCAAAAAATAAAAACCGCAGAGGTGATCAAATACCACCAAAAGAAAGCTCTATTTGTGGGGAGAAACAAAAATTTTGTTTGGGTACAGCGTTGTATGACCGCGCAATTGTTATTCAAACTGCAACAGCGCTGAAAGCTGAAAAGTGTCCTGGGCAGGAAGGGACGAAAGTGCCTGGTAATGAAGTGGTTAAAGACCCTCCAAGTACAGAAAAATACCTGTTGATCTGTTGAGGACTGACAACCTACAGCATGTTTGTGGACTGAGTGGTGTCATTCCTGCCAAATTACCCAACCCCTCTATAGTCCTATCCACAACATAGGCGCTAATTGATTTGTAGTCCAAGATAAGAAAAGGGAGAGCTAAACAGTCTCTTTGACATTACACAGGCGGAGAACATAGGACGCAGGACAGCTCTGAATTTGTGACAAAAACAACAGGTATTTTTGCACTTATAAAGCAAATATAGCAACATGTTTTCAATGACATATTTAGTAGATCAAAATGCAGCATATAAGAGAAGTTGTAATGGTTTAACCACTTTCCTACCAGGCACGAACACCCCCTTCCTGCCCAAGCCATTTTTCAGTTTTCAGCGATGTCGCATTTTGAATGACAATTGTGCGGTCATGCAACGCTGTAATAAAAAATGTTTTCCTTTTTTCCCCACAAATAGAGCTTTCTTTTGGTGGTATTTGATCACCTCTGCGGTTTTTATTTCTTGCGCTATAAACAAAAGAAGAGGGACAAGTTTGAAAAAAACGCTATATTTTTTACTTTTTGCTATAATAAATATCCAATTTATTATTTTTTTTAAACAAAGTTTTTCCTCAGTTTAGGCGGATACGTATTCTTCTACATATTTTTGGTAAAAAAAATAGCAATAAGCGTATATTGATTGGTGTGCGCAAAAGTTATAGCATCTACAAAATAGGTGATATATTTATAGCATTTTTATTATTTTATTTTTTTACTAATAATGGCGGCGATCTGCGACTTTTATCGTGACTGCGATATTGCGGTGGACAGATTGGACACTTTTGACACATTTTTGGGACCATTCACATTTATACAGCAATCCATGCTATAAAAATGCATTGATTACTGTATAAATGTGACTGTCAGGGAAGGGGTTAACACTAGGGGGCGATTGAGAAGTTAATATGTTCCCTATGTTAGTGATTCTAACTGTGGGGGAAGGGCACTGACTGGGGGAGGAGATCGATCGGTGTTCCTATGTAGAAGGGACACACTATCGGTCTCCTCTTCTCGGACAGCACGTGGATCTGTGTGTTTACACACACAGATCCACGTCCTGCTCAGTTACTGGGCAATCGCGGGTGCCTGGCGGACATCGCGACCACCGGGCACGCGCATCACATAGTAGCCCGTTATGTGACACTTACCTGCAGGAGAAGCCTGCGATGTCCCCGTCTTCCTCGCTAGCAGCGAGCGTCCATTCTTCACCCCTCTTCCTTCCAGGGCCACGAACTCGGGAGCCGCCAGCCACGGCATAACCCGAGCTAGAAACGGCACGGCGTGCCCTTTCTAACCCCAGCGCATGCGCAGAAGAAATTGCCGTACGGATATTTGCAAATACGGTCAAGGAGATATTTCAAGCACCTAGATTAAGGCTTACCTGTAGGTTAAAGTGGTCTGTAAGGGTTTACAACCACTTTAAATATACTTTAAGTGTCTCAGACACAAAACACATAAACCTGCCATTTCCACAGACACAGGTTCAATAACATTCAGACAAGGATACCAGCAAACAATAGGTGCAGCCAGGTACAGAAAATCAATGAAAGAACTTAAGTTTGAGTCACTAAGCTGGTAGGCAATGCCTTTTCTGTTTGCCTGGACTGAAGCATCTATTTAGCAGTCCTCAAAATATTTTTTTTTAATGCAACCAGTCTGATAAAGTCATTACTACAGTAATACAATCAAAACACAATACTTATTCTAGATATGTTTTTAAAACATCTCAGCCTCAGTAGAACTTCTGGCAGTTACGCACTTCTAAACTGACATACCATACGGTTCATCTGATGGGTGAATTTTAACAACATGCTATTTCAGTCTAATAACAAGTCAACATTTTGCAAATATCTGATCATAAGACATTCCAAAGTGATAAAACGAATAGGCAATATGTGAATGGGAAGGCAATATGAGTAGGAAGATGTTGATGTCTGCAAATGTAATGACATGCAATTATGCACTTGGAAACTTATTATTGCTCACAGTTGGGGGTCTAGTTAGTAAAAGACAATTTCTTTTGAAAACAAACAAACGTTATCACAATACACACATAAGAAAATGTCTGAGGTTACAAGGTCAAAATAAAAGATGCTGAAAACACTGAAATGACAGTGCATACAATGATGCAAAGCAAATAGCGATCACCTAAAAAAAGGGAGAGGAGAGGGTGGGGGAAGGATAATCAATGACAGTGGTCATTTTGCATTCTACATAATATTCTACAGTACTACAAACACCTCCTTCTTCTGTAATTAGTCATCCTCTAATCTTAAGTATGTAAAGGGAGGTATTACATGAGGTATGGGGAGGGCAAGGAGGGAGTTGTTAGGTTTATGTTTAGGTTCATTTTGTTTAAATGCATAGCATCTTTTAAGATTTAGGCTTTTTCAAATGCAAATTCTGGAGTGTAACTTCAAGTGTTAGTAAACTTAAAAAAATGTTTTTATTAAAATAACAAACATGTTATACTTTCCTGCTCTGTGAAATGGTATTGCACAGAGTGGTCCTCCTCTTCTGGGGTCCCCGGCGGTCCTCTTTTTTAGAGGGACCACCATAGCCAGCCGCTGGCTATGGGGAGAACGTAGTCTGCGTGCTCCCGACCTGTGTATCTACGGAGCCGCGCTCCTTAGACTTAAACCGCGGTACTTAGGCCCGCCACTCACTTTCTTTTCCCTGCATCTGATTGACAGCAGCAAGAGCCAATGGCTCCTGCTGCTGCTCGAATGCTGTGTAAACAGGAAGTAAGAGGACATAGCTGATCTCTTCCCTCCCTCTTTTCCCCTCCACACAGGGAAGGAGGGGCACAGAGAAACTATAAACATTTTCAGGTTTAGTAACACTTTAAGCTGGCTATAGATTAATGGAATAGAACATTCAAATAACATTCAAAAAATTTTGTTTGCTTTTAACATTTGAATTTGGAATGAATGGACTTTCCTGAACTAAAACCACATACACTGTTAAAAATGTGTTAATTCGAGAAACCATTTCCATCCTGCTCATTCAAATTTCATCAATGTAGTCAAAAACGAAAGTCGATTTGCTCACTAATATGAGAAAAATTAACAAACTGTCTTAGAACATTCTTTTCATTAAATTTTCATTCGAAATTCTACCCATCTATGACCAGCTTTAGTTTGAAATGCAGTAACCAACAGCAACCAAAGATTTTTACTTTAGCAATAGTGAAACATTAATCACATCCAGCTTATATAGCCATGGGGCGTGGCCATCCGATGATTTTCCCCCGGAGAGCCCCCCCCCCAATTGAGCCTAACATACAAATTCAGCTTAAGAACAAACCTACAGAACTTATCTTGTTTGTAACCTGGGGTCTGCCAGTATGGAACATCATTGGGGTTGGTTTACTCAAAGTATAACTGAAGGAAAAACTTTTTTTAGTTTTGAATAGAGTGGATTAGAACACCTGTCAGGTTTTTATTGTGGTCTGTGCCCCCATTAGAGAGATTTGCTTCCTATCTATTTCTCCTGTTTACCATTATCATTGAAAGTGAAAGTAAAAGAAACTCCCAGAATTTGGGTTGTCCCCAGAAAAGTAATAGAGGTAAAACCTTCCAATCAGGACACAAATGTAAAAAAAAAAAAAAAAAATACAGGGAGTATAACCCTCCTTTACTCTGTTCAAAATGAAAAAAAATGTATAGTTCTGCTTTAACCATTTGCCAACAGCGATGTAACTGAAATCTATTGATGACCTCCAAGAACCCCGCCCCTCTGCACGCCCCCGGTGCATGCATCAAGCATGCTCTGTGATCGCTGTGTCCTTTGGACACAGTTGATCACTGATCAAGGTAAAGGACCAATCACAGTGGCCCTTTACCATGTGATCAGCTGTGTCCAATCACAGCTGATCCCATGTAAACAAATGCAGATTATCAGCATTTCCTTAGCGCTGTCACTGTATGAGGAAAGGAAAACCGATAACCAGCAATCCTGTGACAGTACACATTTACACTGATCATCAGGACACTGATCATCAGTGCCCTGGTGATCAGTGCAGTCCCATCACGGCCAATCAGTACCCTTCAGTGCAGTTTATTAGTGTCCATCAGTGCAGCATATCAGTGCTGCCCATCAGTGCTGTCTTATCAGTGCAGCCTCATTAGTACCCATCAGTGCAGCTTATCAGTGCCGCCTCATCAATGCTCATCAGTGCCACCTCATCAGTGCCCATCAGTACCTATCAGTGCAGCCTCATCAGTGCCCATCAGTGAAGCATATCAGTGCCTATCAGTGCAGCCTCATCAGCACACATCAGTGAAGAAGAAAATTACTTATTTGCAAAATTTTATAACAGAAATTAAAAAGAGGGTTTTTTCAAAATGTTTTTTTTGTTAAGCAAAAAATAAAAAACCCAGTGCAGCCTCATCAATGGGCACATCAGTGCAGCCTCATCAATGCCCATCAGTGCAGCCTACCAGTGCCCATCAGTGCAGCCTCATCAGCGCACATCAGTGAAGAAGAAAAAATATGTATTTGCTAAATCTTATAACAGATAGAAAAAGGTATTTTTTTGTTTGTTTAGCAAAAAAAAAAAAAACCAGTGTTGATTAAATACCACCAAAAAAAACCCTATCTGTCTCCAAAGATGAAACAAATTCCATATAGTTACAGTGCTGCTCAACCACACAATTGTCATTTAAAGTGTGACAGCGCTGTAAGCTGAACAATAGCTTGGTTAGGAAGGTGGTGAAAATGCCCAGTAGGCAAGTGGTTAAAAACTGTTAGCTGAAGATAGGCTTTATACAGTTAGTCACTTAAAGCGCCCAGCAGGCAAATGGTTAAGGCAAATAGACTGTTCAATTTGCAAGTTACTCCAGAACTCAGTACATGAGGTAAAGCTTCAAGCGATTGTTGAAGTCTTGTTTATAAAAATAATAAAAACAACAAACAAGTATGTTATAGTTACCTGCTCTATCCAGTTGGTTTTGCACAGAGCAGCCTGGATTCTCCTCTTCTCGGGTCCCTCTTTGCTGCTCCTGGCCCCTTCCTCCCGTCGAGTGCCCACACAGCAAGGAGCTTGCTATGGGGCACCCGAGCCGAGTCACAGCTCCGTGTATCCATTCATACACAGAGCCCCAACCCAGCCCTGTCCCCTCTCTCTTCTCCCCTGATTGGCTAACTGACTCAGCCAATCAGGAGGAGAGTCCCCGGATGGCTAAGACAATCGTGGACATCGCTGTAGAGAGATGGAGCTCAGGTAAGAAATTAGGGGGTGCTGGGGAAGCTGCTACACACAGGTTTTTTTTTTTTTTTATCTTAATGCATAGGAATGCATTACGATTAAAAAAACTTCTGCCTTCACAACTCCTTTCACGTTACAAAAAAATACCCAATCACATGCAATAAAAAAACAGCATTTTTGTCTGTACATGATTGGATGATGGAAGTCAGCAGAGCCCCCCATTTTAAAGGGGTTGTAAAGGTTCATTTTCTAAATAGGTTCCTTTAAGCTAGTGCATTGTTGGTTCAATTACCTTTTCCTTCGATTTTCTTTGTTTTCTTTGTCTGAATTTCTCACTTCCTGTTCTTCCTTAGTAAGCTGTTCTGGGTGACTAAACACCGCTCGGATGATGGTGTGAAGTTTACTGAGGAGAACCAGGAAGTGAGAAATTCAGACAAAGAAAAAAAACATTTAGAAGGGAAATCGAATGAAAAGGTAAGTGAACCAACAATGCACTAGCTTAAAGGAACCTATTTAGAAAATTAACCTTTCCAACCCCTTTAAGAAAAAGGAACCTATTTAGAAAATAAAAAACTAACTTTTACAACCCCTTTAAGCAGGGGTTTCCTGAGACTGGAAACAATATTTCAAGGGTTCCTTTGTGTTGGGTTGAGAGGTTGAAAGGTTGAGAAAGGCTGCTTGAAAGTGTAACTAAAGGCAAAACTTTCCTTTTTTATTTTGGATAGTAATGGAGGTGTTAACCACTTTTTATAGCACTGATTGCTGTATAAATGCCAATGGTCCCAAAAATGTGTCAAAAGTGTCCGATGTGTCTACCATAATGTCGCAGTCATGATAAAAATCGCAGATCGCCACAATTACTAGTAAAAAAAAAATAATAATAATAAAAATGCTATAAATCTATCCCCTATTTTGTAGACGCTATAACTTTTGCAGAAAACATCAATATACGCTTATTGCGATTTTTATTACCAAAACTATATAGAAGAATACATATCAGTCTAAACTGAGATAAAAATTGCTTTTTTTTTTTTTTTTTTTATAAATGGGGATATTTATTATAAATTTTTTTCAAAATTGTCACTCTTTTTTTGTTGATAGCGCAAAAAATAAAAACCGCAGAGATGATCAAATACCACCAAAAGAAAGCTATATTTGTGGGAAAAAGGGACGTAAATTTTGTTTGGGTACAGCGATGCATGACCATGCAATTGTCAGTTAAAGCGACGCAGTGCCGAATCGCAAAAAAATGGCCTGGTTCTTCATCAGTCAAATCTTCCAGGCCTGAAGTGTTTAATAATGTTGTATTTTTTATTGGTGAAAGAAGAGTATCTATATATGTGTCTGATTTTTTATACAATTTCATTCAACATCTGACATTTATAAAGATATTTTTGTACTTACCGGAGTGTCCTGTGACTGGTATCCCAGTCACCTTTTTTCTTTTGTATTAATACATATGCTACAGGGACCACACTGACTTAGTGAGTCATCACATTTCTACGGTTTAACCACTTCAGCCCCGGAAGGATTTGCCCCCTTAATAACCAGGCCATTTTTTGCGATACGCACTGCGTTACTTTAGCTGACAATTGCGCAGTCATGCAATGCTGTACCCAAATAAAATTGATGTCCTTTTTTCCCCACAAATAGAGCTTTCTTTTGGTGGTATTTGATCACCTTTTGCGGTTTTTATTTTATGCGCTATAAACAAAAAAAGATGACAATTTTGAAAAAAAAAACAATATTTTTTATTTTCTGCTATAAAACTAAATTTTTTTAAAACACATAATTTCTTCATCAATTTTAGCCAATTTGTATTGTGGTACATATTTTTGATAAAAATATCCCAAAAAGTGTTTATTGATTGGTTTGCGCAAAAGTTATAGCGTCTATATGGCATTTTTATTATCCGCCGGACCCACTGATTGGCTCCATACAGCTACGCCCATTCGCGCAGCCAAGCCAACCTGCCACAGTATAACTGTTGCGGCTGGTCGGCAAGTGGTAAACCATTTTATCTCTTCATTAGCAATAAAAACTGACAGGGCTTCTAATTCTTTTCCACTGTATCCATACAGTGGAGAAGATTGTATACCGTATACAGTATTTTAGATGCATTTTTTAGTGAATGCCAAAAATCTTTTTGAAAAATGCATTTCGGATACTGCTTCATGAATGGAGCCCACTGTCTTTTCCATAAGGGATTATAAATAGTACCCCATAGCCCAGTCATTGATGGCTTTTCTTTGAAAAATAGGCCAAACTGCACAGTACTGTGAGACCCCACAATCTGAGAAGAGGGATGGAGTGCTGCCCAGCTACTTTAAGCTGCGATTTCAGGACCTCCTATCCTGCAGATCTACAAAGGTGTTATCAGTTAGGATCAAGTATAATAACACTTTCACCACCTCCTGCTCACCATACAGACAAATGACGACGGGCAGGGTGCTCTGTTCTGGGATTATTTCATATGACGCCTCAGTATCACCATGCTTGCACGCCCACGGGGGCACACAGCACAGCGAGCACAGGCACGCTGTGTCACTGGGACATGACATGACCTCAATCTTGGTACAGAGACGATGACGTGGCTCTTTACCCATGTGATCAGCTGTGTAAACAAGGAAATGCCGGATATCAGCTCGCCTCGCACTGTGGAGGAGAGGAGAGACAATCAGCAGCATTTCCTCACAGGGGAGACCTGTACAGATAATTTGGGCACTGATCATCAGTGCCTTACTGATCAGTGTAGCCCCAGTAGTGCCCATAAGTGGTGCCCAGCAGTGATGCCAGTATGTGCCCAGCAGTGATGCCAATTTGTGCCCATTGGTGATGCAAATTTGTGGCCATCAGTGAGGCCAATCTGTGCCCATAATTGATGCAATTCAGTGCCTCCCATCAGTGACCATCAGTGCCGTCTATCCGTGCCATCTCATCAGTGCCCATTAGTGCCGTCTCATCAGTGCCCATCGGTGCAGCACACATCAGTAAAGGAGAAAAATACGTATTTACAAAATTTTCCGACAGGAACTAAGAAAAACTTTTATTTTTTCAAAATGTATTGTATTTTTAATTTTTTTTCAGCAAAAGATAAAAAACCCAGCAGTGCTTAAAGCGGAGCTGCACCCGCACAAAAAATATTAAAAGTCAGCAGCTACAAATACTGCAGCTGCTGACTTTTAATAAATGGACACTTACCTGTTCCTGGTTCCAGCGGTGTAGGCAGAATGTGACGAGAGACCGCTCGTCTCTCGCTCTGACAGGGACGCAATGTCTTCACTGCCCGGTTCCCTACTGCGCATGCGCGAGTCGCGCTGCGCGTCTCTATTGGTCCCCGCTGTGTCCTGGGAACTGTGTTTCCCAAGACATAACGGGCATCTCCGGATAGGGGCAGGGCAGCCCCGGATAATGAGTCACGGAAGTGGGTGAAGATACCTGTATACAGGTATCTGCACCCCCCTGAAAGGTGCCAATTGTGGCACCGGAGGGGGGGAGGAATCCGATAAGCGGAAGTTCCACTTTAGGGTGGAACTCCGCTTTAAATACCAAAAAAAGAAAGCTCTTTTTGTGTGAAAACAATTCTAAAAGATTCATTTGGGTACATCATTGCATGACCGAGCAATTGTTATTCAAAGTGTGACAGCGCTGAAAGCTGAAAATTGGCCTCGGCAGGAAGGGGGTAAACGTGCCCTGTATTAAAGTGGTTAAGAGATTAGTGTCAGGGGGAACAAAGTTTCTGTTTTGAAGGTTCTGCTGAGTGGGGATTTAGGGTAACTTTTACTCTCACTTCCAATGCCTAGATTTGCCTGGTACCAGGAACTCCGTATTAAAACCAACATAGCGCATGTAGGATCCTGTCTGTAAATGTTCTTCTATGTCTTATTGAAACCGACAACTATTACAAAATTGATTTAATTTTATTTCAGAATGCATTTTACAGAACAGCAAATCAAGGCAATATAAAAATAAAGAACGGAATTTGTTATGAAATATGTTTGTCTGATTAATTGTAGTTCCAGCATACTCAGGTATAATGTTTATCCACTTTATGAGTTCCTGGCTTTAAACACATTTTTAGGTCCTCTAACAAACAAATGTATTTTCTCTCCAGTTCCCCAGGAGAAGTTATTGGCGTCTAAATATTGCTGCTGAGATATAAAAAATGAGCAGCATCGATACGGTTTGTCACTGAACTGATGGTGCATTAGATTTAAATGTGCAGAGCGCTCTCCAATAAACCTATTACATTTTGTTACATTATAGTTAAGGGACAATTTAACCTTTAACACAAATCATTTTTATTTTCCATTTGGAATCAAAACACTTCTCTTTATATTTTATTGTATTTATTCTTTTACTACCATGCTACATCAAGTGCTTTATTTATCACTTAAGAAGAGAAAGGAGAGGAAAAACTCCCTTGATGTACAAAATACTTTTTTTTTCTTTATACAGCCATATATGTTTATTATGAAACCTATTAACCTGTTATGCCCCATACACACGAGCGGAAATTCCACCAGCAAAAGTCCGATGAGAGCTTTTGGTCCAAAAATGCGACTGTGTGTATGCTCCATCGGACTTTTGCTGGCGGAATTCCAGCCAGCAACAGATTGAGAGCATGTTCTCAATTTTTCTGTCGGAAAAAGTTCCCATCGGAAATTCCGAACGTCTTTACCAATTCCGACACGCAAAATTCCTACGCATACTCGGAAACAATTTGACGCATGCTAAGGCCCTAAGGACCCTCCATTGGCTCAAGGTAAAAGACAGGATCACATTCAAGACCCTCTGCCTCACCCACAAATGTACACAAGGAAATGCGCCTCAATACCTTTGTGAGAAAATAGAAAAATACATACCAAATCGCAGCCTTCGATCAACAAACCAAAAACGCCTTCTCATCCCCAAAGCCCGCTACAAATCGAAGGGAGAACGAAGATTCGCAGTACAGGGACCTCGACTATGAAATGCTCTACCAAACAACATCCGCTTGGAAGAAAACCATCAGGCCTTTAGGAAAAAACTCAAGACCCACCTCTTCTAAACATGGCATCACAACAAGAGCAGACAAGCGCCTTGAGGCGATTCAGTTCGCATTTGCAGCGCTATACAAATCATTCATTCATGCTCGGAAGCATTGAACTACATTTTCTCGGCTCGTCGTAGTGTTATACGTCACCGCATTCTTGATGGTCGAAAGATCAGCAAACTTTTGTGTGACCATGTGCCAAGCTTGAGCAGAATTCCGTCGGAAAAAACATCCAAGATTTTTCCGACGGAAATTCGCTCATGTGTACGTGGCATAAGTCTTTAATTAAGGCCCTGTCTGCAACTATGTCCATGCATTATCAAATGTGGATGCATGTTGTACTGCGCTTCGGCATGTTTTGCTCGAACAAACTGTGCATGTATTATGGGGGTTTGCCCATTCATTTGAAAGGGTCCCTAATACATGGTATAAGTGCATACAAAAATGCATGCTCACAATCTGTGACAGCCTGGTCCAGGAACCAGCAGACATTTTCTTGGAAGTAACTGCAGAGCCAGAAAACAATACACATAGAGTAATAAAATGTTCATTAGTTCCTAGATCAGCCTTCCACAGGTTATATTTTTGCATTCTAAATATATTTTCACAGTCAAATTTGGAGTCCATACCAGGGAGGAGATGCACTGGGCTTCCTATGTTGTAGCAGTGTATATCATTTTTAAGTACATGTGCATAGGAGTGAATGTGTTCTTAAAGAGAATCTGTCATTTATTAATTTGTTTATTTATTACAGGTACTTATATAATGCCGTCAATTTCATGAAAGAATAATGGAGGCTGTGATTGCATACTTCTCATTTTGAGAATACTGATTCCTTGGCTTTTGTGTTGAAATGTTGTTAGTCACTGACATGGAACAAGTATAAAGTCAAGGAATTCTAAAGCCCCGTATACACGATCAGATTTTCCAATGGGAAATGTTGGATGTCAGGCTGTTGGCGGAAAATCCGACCGTGTGTATGCTCCATCGGACAATTGTTGTCGGACTTTCCGCCAACAAATGTTGACTAACAAATGTGTGTTGTCCGATTTTCCGATTGTGTGTACAAAAGTGTGACAAAAAGTCCAAAGTACAAACACACATGCTCGGAAGCAGAAGCGGTCAATCTTGTAAACTAGCATTCGTAATGGAGAATTAACTTTTGTGACGTGGCAATTTATGAAATCTCCAAATGCAGCGCACATTCTCGTCTTCTTTAATGGGATAATAATGAAGCTGCTTTGCTGGTGATACTGATGGAGTTATTGCAAACTAATTTTCAATGGCTTTTTTTTTCTAGTGATATCAAGAATAATAATATTATATATATATTTTTTTATTTGTGCAAGTTACCACAACACCATTATCCCCTAGTTTATAATATCAAAGATACAACTATGTTGGCGTCCCTTGTCAATTTGTCCCTTGTCAAATGTATTTTTTAAAATGTAACTGCCTACTCCCAAATTGTCATTTGAAGTAAAACACATAAAAAATATACCAAATCAAATCATTATTCAACCAAAAAAAAAATGTCAAAGCAATAACTCCAAAGCCAATAATAAATAACACTTTATGTCCTCTGATTCCGCAATATGTCTGGTTGACGAACGGCCATTCAGAAATGAACTGAAAAGCATGATATGAAAAACGGGAAAAAAAAGCGCGAATCAACACTCACCAATCTTCTACACACACGAAATTAGCAGAAGGAGCCCAAAGGGTGGTGCCAAAGAGCTGAAAAAATACATAGTACGTCACTACATTCGTAATTGTTGACCGTGTGTATGCAAGACAAGTTTGAGCCAACACCCTTCGGACACAATTCCACAGTTCTGTTGGCGGAAAGTCCGATCGTGTGTACGAGGCATTAGACTCATTTGCAGGATGCTTGATCACAGTCTTTGATGGAAAAGTATTTATGTAAGACAAAGCTAGGGAACTAGAATTTTCAGAAGGAATTAAGCAATGACATACAGTGGAACTGCTAGTTTCCCAGCTTCCTCAGGCCTCAATACTTTCTGAGTCTATTACCTGGAACAAATATGCAGCAACTGAAGTGGAAGTGAAGTAAGAGATCTTTGGCTCCATTCACAAAGTGGTATCTACTGCTTTATAATCCGTGGTAAAATAACTGAAAATTTTGTAATTGCACAGGTGAAAAATAATCATGAATCAAAAAAAGAAGCAGCTGGCAATCGCACAACAGAACATGTGTGTAAAATCACAAAAAATTGCAACGCTAGTGTCTAATAAATAAAACTGGATAATAAATCCAGAAAAGTGTACATATAAGTGTCCAAACCCTCCTCGTGTTTCCTAGAATGAAGGATAACAGTGCACCTTCCACCTTCAAGTATAAAAGATGTGCCCTTACCGGATAGATAGACTCCACGTTATAGCATGGATTCACGCACCCCATTAAGGATCCATCCATGGAAAGCAGACGAAGATGGCATTGCAATCAGCCTTGCTGGTTTTTCCTTTTCCTTGTTCTCATGTAAGTGATACAAAAGAAGAGAGAGATCCCCACATAGTGTAAAAACCATGGTATTTATTGAATGAGTCCAACAAAACGAAATATCCTGGGTTAAAAGTGTCTGCAGATCACAAACCGACATGGTAAGTTGAGCATAGACTCCACCCTACCTGTTTCATCATGACTGACATCATCAGGGGTGTGACACCCCCCGATGATGAAAGTTATGATGACACTAGAAGGGTGGAAACTCTTCTATTTTATTTTTACAATACTTAAATATCACATGCTCAGACGACTAGTTACTTACTGTATGAATTTATTTACAGTATTTATTTCCTTTGGTGAATTGGCTTTAAAGCAGTTTAACCACTTGACCTCTGGAATATTTACCCCCTTCATGACCATGCCATTATTTGTGATACAGGACTGCGTTACTTTAACTGACAATTACGTGATCATGCGACACTGTACACACTGCACAAATAGAGCTTACTTTTAGTGGTATTTGATCACCTCTGCGTTTTTTATTTTTTGCTCTATAAACAAAAAAAGACAGACAAAAAAATTATATTTTTTAACTATCTGCTATAAAATATATCCAATAAAAAAAATTTAAAAAATTGAATTGCTTCATCAATTTAAACCAATATGTATTCTGCTACATATTGTTGGTAAAACAATCCCAATAAGTGTATATTGATTTGTTTGTGCAAAAGTTATAGCGTCTACAAATTATGGGATATATTTATGGAGTTTTTTTTTTTTTACTAGTAATGGCGGCGATCAGCGACTTATAGCAGGACTGCGATACTGCGGCAGACAAATTGGACACCAACTGACACTTTTGACAATTTTTTGGGACCAGTGACAATAATACAGTGATCAGTGCTAAAAAATATGCACTATCACTGAACTAATGACACTGGCTGGGAAGGGGTTAACATCAAAGGGTTAACTGCAAGCCTACCCAGTGCTTGTGTACTGTGTGGGAGGTGCTTTGACTAAGTTAAGGCATTGATCCATGTTCCTGCTTTGCAGAAACACAGGATCAATGCCTCCTACTGACAGAACGATCTGCTTTATTTACATAGGCAGATCACCATTTTGGCTCCCTGCCTAATGATTGGCGGGTGCCGGTGGACATTGAGTATAATCACAGCAGGAACGGGTCGCTGGCGCGCATGCATGCCCCAGACCTGGAAGTGCAGGATCACGTATTAGGTACGTGATCCTGTGCAGGAGAGCCACCATGCCACCATATATAGGAAGGCCAGCATGGTGGCCTGCAATTATGGGAGGAGCCCGGAGGGTATATATACCAGACCTCTCCACGAGGCCGGTGTCGGTTCCAGCGCGCCGTATTACACGTCACCAGGCCGACAAACAACTCAGTACACGTTCCTGAGTTGTCCGACGCTCCTCGTTCCAGATTACGGATTCGATTCCCGATCGCACCCCCAGTTCGTTCCGCTTCAGCGTCGCAGGTAGGATTTATGCTTTTTCGTCGCTACGTCGAAACCCCTGTTTTTCCACTGAGTCATTTTCAACTACCATGCTATTGTTTGTTTATTTTCTACCCCACAATTCACCCCACTTCCACTGGTTGTGACGCCCGCTACCCAGTGCAAGCATCCCCTCACTCACACGGCCACCACAACGCCCCCCTCCCCCCCCCCCCCCCAAAAAAAAAAAAAAAAAAAACACACACACACCTACCAGAGCATCTGTCACTGCACTCCCCACGCACTTCTTGCAGGCACCGCAAGTTCGTGTAAATGGGCCCCCACACCTTGCAAACCTCAGCAAGACAGTCCACTCCTTGCCTTCCACGGCAACCCAGCCAATGTGAGGCACAGCCGCCCCCCGCACATCTTGCTTCACCGCAGGTTTGTGTCACGGCTCCCACATCCACCCTCCCACATACCTCTGCAATCGTTGCAGCTCGACCTCCATTGGCCTCGCAGCCACAACTTCCCCAGTAGCAAACTTCAGCTACTCACGCCTTTCTCTATCCCTTTTCACCTTTTCCTTAGGTCAGTAATCGCCCCTGGTCTCCTACACAACAGGATCAGACCATCCCGTTCCTTTTTCAGGTAAAAAAAAAAAAAAATACAATAACCTACCCCCTTTTTTGTCTTGAGGGCTTGCATCTCTTCACCAGGGGGTCAACTACGGCCCCAAATCAGCTCTTGCAACCCACCTCTCACTAATATTTTTTACGTCACCCTACCGTAGGTACCAGGTCCACCAGGTTTTGACCCCTACAGTGACTCCATCACTAGGGCAGCAAGCAGGTGCGTAAGTTATTGTTGGTTTCAGTTTTCCATTCTCTTCACACCTTTTCACTACATATCCCCCTCCCACATACTTATTTGGCTCAGTACCCTGGCGTTAGAAACTGTCACATACTTCTATGCATGTCACTCTGTTTTCGAAGCACAAGTCTTCACTACGCAGACAAGGTCACCTAGTCTCATGACTTGCTGGCAGTGCAAGTATTAGCTGACCGAACCCACGTCAAACTACTACAGATCGAAACATCCCTACTTAGCAACCAACCAGCAGCCACTCCCCCCCAGTACCGCCCTGGTGGGGCTCTGGTTGAACTAGTCCGTGCCGAGCACAGACGGACACCCGAGCACCGGTTACCTGGTCAGTCACCTCCTGGCTTACCTCGGTTGTCACGCATTCTCTGAGTTCCACAGGCCAAAGAAACAAACTCACCCAGCGCTCACGCGCATCCCCGATTGTTACCATACCGTCGAACGGTATCTTGCTTCGTTCACACATCTCCCCTCCCCATCCAAGCAGAACACCATAGTTTTGATAAAATCTCCAGGCGTTAGTAACTGTCACATACTTCTACGCATATCACTCTATTTTTCGAAGCACAAGCCTTCACTACGCAGACAAGGTCACCTAGTCTCATGACTTGCTGGCAGTGCAAGTATTAGCTGACCGAACCTACGTCAAATGCTACAGATCGAAACATTTCCTACTTAGCAAATCAACCAGTAGCCACTCCCCCCAGTACCGCCCTGGGGGGGCTCTGGTTAACCAGTCCGTGCCGAGCACAGACGGACACCCGAGCATCAACCATCCGGCCAGTCACCTCCTGGCTCACCTCGGGTGTCACGCACCCCCCCCCCGAGTTTTACATATAGGCCCATGGAACATCCCACTCAGCGCACGCGCGCAACCCATTTGTTCCCAGACCTGTCACACAGGTATCCCACCCTGCCCCCCCCCCTTTTTTGCCACAACCACATACATATATATATGCTCTCCTGCCCTTCAAAACATAAAAAAAAAAAAAAAAAAGAGAAACCCGAGACAAACATGCCCCCCCCTCCCTTCCCCCCCCCTCTTTTATTCTAGCAGACGCCATGTCTCTGGCCAGCAGCGACGATTTCACCCCCGCCCCATCACCACCCGAAGCGGGTCCGGCAGACAACTCCTCTCAAGCCTTCAGAGCTTGGACCATCCCCAGACTCTCAGCTGAGCTGAGGCGCAGGAATATCCCCTACCCCATCACGGCCAGGAAAGCCGAACTGTACAGACTACTGTTCCCCAGCCCATCCCCACCAACCCCACCAGACACTCAGGCATCACTACAGACAATTGCCTCGGCAGTGTCCCAGCTTCACACGCTGGTCTCCTCTCTATCTACTACCATCTCTGATGTCCAGGCCAGAGTGGGGACCTTGGAGCTCCAGCAAGGAACCCCCACTCCACCAGCTGCCGCCCCCGCCACCCCCGCATCATGCGTCACAGCTACGCCTCACGCCGTTTTTTCTGTTTTCCCCGCACATCTCATCCCGGCAAACATCAGGAAGGAAATACTAGATGGCCGCGACATCAACCTGGCATCCCTTCTGATCTCGGTACACGATGTGACAGAGAACAAGGCCTACGCTTGGGGCGACGTTTCCGTTATCTTGAAGGCAAAAGACCACAGGCTTACACGAAAGCTCACGGTTACGGAGTTCGTACTTGCTTTCGGCATGTTTCGGGATGTCATCTGTTCCATCAAACCAGACAGGAGGGAAGAACTAGACCTCTACCTTCATGCTGTCACAGATTTAGGGTACAAGTACGGAGGCAGCGCCTTCTACGACTACCATCGCTCCTTTTCAGCAAAGGCAGCAGCCAAGCTCAGTCAGTTTCAGGCAACCACGGGCTGGAGCGCCATCGACACCGAACTCTTCTGTCGCCATTTCGCTGGCCTCCGCTCCCCACTTTGCACTAACTGCCAATCCTCCACCCACACCGCCAATTGGTGTTCAGAACCCGATGGTAGACGCCTCCCCAACTTCCCCTCTGCCCCGCACACATCCCAGTATTCAGACGCAACCCCACCACACCCCCAGGAAGACAGACTCGGACGGCCCGTCCGAACTTTAGGAGGGGCGCCGATATGCAATAATTTCAATTTGGGGATCTGCAACTTCTCACGTTGCAGACTCCTCCACGTCTGCCTCATTTGCCGCAAAGCCCACCCCAGGATCACCTGCGGGATCAATAAGCTCAGCTCAGCCTGACTAAGCCGTATTGATATCGGATGGCTGCAATCCTACCTCACCTCACACCCATCACCCTCACTAGCAGCCTTTCTGGTACAAGGCTTCACCACAGGCTTTCACACGGGGCTTATCACACTCCCCGACACCACCCACGAGTGCAAAAACCTGCTGTCAGCAGCCACCGACGAGGAAGCCATCAGTACCCTACTACAAAACGAACTTGACCGAGGGTACATGATCGGCCCCTTCTCTCACCCACCGTTTTCCGTTTGGAGAGTTAGCCCTATCGGGCTCGTAAAAGGGAAGTTTTCAAATAAACTCCGTTTAATTTATGATTTGTCCGCGCCTTATTCTTCTCACACACCTAGCTTAAATTCCCTTATACCCTCACAAGAATTTTCTCTCAAATACTCTTCTGTCGACCTTGCTATCCAGGCCATCCTAGACACAGGCGAGGGCGCCTGGCTCTCCAAAGCAGACGTCGCAGACGCCTTCAAGCTGCTACCAATCCAGCCGTGTCTGTGGCGCTGGCACGGAGTCAGGTGGAAAGGTCAGTACTACTTCGCCACGAAACTGACCTTTGGATCCAAAAGCAGCCCATGGCTCTTTGACACGTTCGCACAGTCCCTGTCCTGGATTCTCTCGCACCACGCATCCTGTCAGAAAGTGATCCATTACTTGGATGACTTTCTGCTCATCGAAGACCCCAACCGTCCCCCGGTAGACCTCATGAGTCTAAGGGAGGTCTTCTCCAACCTCAATGTCCCCATAGCGGAGAAGAAGATAGAAGGCCCAGCACATCGCATCACCTTCCTAGGCGTCATACTAGACACTCAGGCCATGCAGGCCAGCCTACCACCAGACAAGTTGACTCGCATCAGGGAAGTCATTCATTCCTTCACGGCCACCCAGGGGTGCTCCAGGAGGCAACTTCAGTCCTTACTCGGGATGTTAAATTTCGCAGTAAGAGTCATCCCTCAGGGACGATCCTTTGTCTCCCGCCTCCTAGTTTTCCTCACAGGATGTCAAGACCCAGACCAGATCTTCAGACTTGATCAGGCAGCCATAGCCGACCTTTCCATGTGGGACCACTTCCTGGCTGACTGGAATGGCATTTCCATGTTCATTCCGGCAGCATCTCCCTCTTCTCCCCGGATTGTCACTGACGCCGCTGCCTCCACGGGCTTCGCAGCTATTTTTGGCCCCCACTGGTTTGCCGGTCCATGGCCGCCAGAAATCTTGGCAATCCCCGGTTTCAGCCAGTCCTCCTCCCTATTCGAACTATACCCAATAGTGGCAGCAGCACAAACCTGGGGAAGCAGTTGGGCAGGCCAGACGGTGGTTTTTTCCACTGACAATCAGGCCACAGCTGACATCATAAACAAAGGCCGGTCCAGGTCCTTGACCATTATGGCCTTCCTGCGCAGGCTGGTACATTTATCCCTGCTACACCAGTTCAAGGTCCTCTGCGTCCACATCCCGGGCAAGTGTAACACCTCAGCTGACGCTCTGTCCCGATTCAATTTCCCGTTGTTCTTTTCCCAGGAACCCGGAGCCGATTCGACCATGGCTGCCATCCCTCACTGGTCTCAACTAACCCTAGTCTGAGTCACCACCTTCACGGCACCACCAGTCTTACAATCTTTTGCCAAACAATAAACCATTACCTCCCTAAAAACAAGTCTTTGCGCCCTTTTCTTAACTACTCTACTAGCAGAAAGGGCCTCACGGTGCAGCTCACCAGGGCTTACCTTACGGTAGACCAGGGCACACTTCAGGTCTAGTTTGTTGTCTGTCTTGTGGCGTGTTCATGTTTGCTCCTTCACATCGTTAAGAACCGAGGGCTCCGACCATAAATAGGAAGGCCAGCATGGTGGCCTGCAATTATGGGAGGAGCCCGGAGGGTATATATACCAGACCTCTCCACGAGGCCGGTGTCGGTTCCAGCGCGCCGTACCCGCCCACCCATTCCCCTTCTCAGAACACTCCAACACGTTTCTCTACAGAAACAGCCATTACTCCTCAGGTAAGCGCCCTTTTCTTAACTACTCTACTAGCAGAAAGGGCCTCACGGTGCAGCTCACCAGGGCTTACCTTACGGTAGACCAGGGCACACTTCAGGTCTAGTTTGTTGTCTGTCTTGTGGCGTGTTCATGTTTGCTCCTTCACATCGTTAAGAACCGAGGGCTCCGACCATAAATGTAAGTTATACGGTCGGCAATCGGTTAAAAGGTATTTACCGAGCGTTTTAGTTTTTTGAGGTAAATACTGCATGATGGGATAGTGAATTGACATTTTAAGCATCGCATGCGATATTTGGGAAAAATTAGCCTAAATACCACATGCAATATGCTTTACTAAATGGAGCCAACAGAGTGGCTGTGATTGACAGCATGGAAGCTAATTTGTCCAATCACCTAAATACTACATGCAATCTGCTTTAGTAAATGAAGCCCCTTGATCTCACTGGTTGTTCCAGGTCAATGATCCAGAAAATCCTGAAGAACTGAATACTGAAGATATTGAATTAGAATAATATGCAGGCAATCAGTGTTTTTAGAAGGAGAGGTTTGCAACTACCTTCAGCCAAACCCATCCCCACCTTCAATTTCTCTATGACGAACCAGCTACTCTTTAGACCCCACAGCACAATGTGATCTTTTCACCAGCCATTGTCAAATCCTATTTAACCACTTGACCACTGGGCAGTTAAACCCCCTTCCTAACCAGACCAATTTTCAGCTTTCGGTGCTCTCACACTTTGAATGACAATTACTCCGTCATGCAACACTGTACCCAAATGAATTTTGTGTCCTTTTTTTCACACAAATACAGCTTTCTTTTGGTGGTATTTAACCACTTCAATACCCGGCCATAGTCAAATGACGCCCACAAGGTGGATCTCCCATCCTGGCGTCCTCGGCCTTCCGCCGCTACAGCGGGCCCGGGGGGGCCCGCAGAGCGGCGATCGGGGATCCGGTCTGTCCCTCGGGACACAGCCGTCCCCCGATGGGGGTATTGAAGTGGCCGTTGTGTCCCGAGGCGGTAGCGTGAGCCGTTGCAGCGGCGCCGTTCGCCGCTGATTGCCTGTGTCCCGGAAGCGGCGTGCACTGCGCACGCGCACGCTCCCGGGAACGTTCAGTGACGAGATCGGGACTGAGGCTGGCTGAGGCTTTTGCCTTAGATACAGCTCAGCCCGGATCTAAGTGTAAATAAAAAAGAATTGGCTATTTAGTGACTGGCTGTGTCCAATGACAGCCAGTCACTAAATGTAAACAAAAAAGTGAGGTAACTCCTGTTGCTGGGTTCTCCTCTTCACACACTGATCCTGTGTGAGGAGGAGATCAGCTAACAGTGAGTTACCTATATACTGTACCCACCTAGTATATATACCCATCTGTGCCCAGATCACCCCCCCCCCTAAATAAAGAGAACCTGTCATCAGGTGTACCTGTCATCAGTAGTACCTGTCATCAGTACCTGTCACCTCACCAGAGTACCTGCCACCAGAGTACCCGCCATCTCACCACCTGCCAGAGTACCACCAGAGTACCCGCCACTTCACCACCTGCCAGAGTACCCGCCACCTCACCACCTGCCAGAGTACCACCAGAGTACCCGCCACCTCACCACCTGCCAGAGTACCACCAGAGTACCCGCCACCTCACCACCTGCCAGAGTACCACCAGAGTACCCGCCACCTCACCACCTGCCAGAGTACCACCAGAGTACCCGCCACCTCAACACCTGCCAGAGTACCACCAGAGTACCCGCCACCTGCCAGAGTACCTGCCATCAGAGTACCTGCAACCAGAGTACCTGCCATCAGAGTACCACCAGAGTACCCGCCACCTCATCACCTGCCACCAGTGTACCTGCCACCAGTGTACCTACCACCAGAGTACCCGCCACCTCACCAGCTGCCACCAGAGTACCCGCCACCTCACCAGCTGCCACCAGAGTACCCGCCACCTCACCAGCTGCCGCCAGAGTACCTGCCACCTCACCACCTGCCACCAGAGTACCCGCCACCTCACCAGAATACCCGCCACCTCACCACCTGCCACCAGAGTACCTGCCACTATGTCCAAAAGGGTGTACACCCCAGAGGAGGCATACCAAATACTCAGTCTGAGCGATGAGAGCATCGGGGAGCTCTCACCGCTCAGTTCTGTTTCAGTTTCTGGCTCAGAACATGAGCCCCCTGAAGGCAGCACCTCAGGATCCGAATTGGAGGAGGAAGCAGTCCCTCCTAAAAGAAGACGGTCTGAACCCCAGGCATCTACCAGCAGTGCCAACGGCGGTAGACCCCAGGAGGAGAGGCCCAGTTCAAACGCTGCTAGACCCCAGGAGGAGAGGCCCAGTGCGCGCCAAAGAATTAGGGCCCAAAATCAGCTGCCAGAAAGCTTGGCAAACCCATTGTGGCTGCCTTCTACCACAGGGTCAGCCACGATCCCCCCTTTTACAGCACAGCCAGGTGTGCAAGTCAACACTGCAGGTTTTTCCAAGATGGATTTTTTTAATTTATTTTTCCCAGAAGAATTGCTTCAAGTTATCATGGACCAAACCAATCTTTGTGCCCAACAATTTATCACAGCCAACCCCAGCTCCAGCTATGCCCGCCCTTTTGAATGGCGACCCCTAACAATTGCAGAGCTGAAAGTGTTTTTAGGCCTAACGCTAAACATGGGGCTTACAAAAAGAAATGAGATACATAAGTATTGGTCGACCAAATCTATCCATCACATGCCAGTTTTTTCTGCAGCCATGTCCAGGTCCCGATATGAAATTATTATGCGCTTCCTGCATTTTAGTGACAACTCACAGTGCCCCCCCCGGAATCACCCAAAATTTGACAAGCTGTATAAAATTCGCCCCCTAATTAATTTTTTTTCCAAAAAGTTTGCTGAACTTTATGTCCCTGACAGAAATATATCTGTGGACAAATCCCTGGTGCATTTCACAGGCCGGCTGGGTATCACACAATACATCCCAAGTAAGAGAGCGAGGTATGGCTTGAAGCTCAACAAGCTCTGTGAAAGTGCCACCGGTTATGTGCACTCCTTCCGTGTGTACGAAGGAAAAGATTCCCAGATCCAGCCCCCTGAGTGTCCATCGTACATGGGAATTAGTGGGAAAATTGTTTGAGAGTTGGCATTCCCACTCCTCCAAAAGGGGTATCATATATATATATGGACAATTTTTATACGAGTTTGCCCCTTCTCCGCCACCTGTACCTAAAAAAAAACATTGGCCTGTGGTACAATAAGAAAAAAATGGAAAGGCTTCCCACAGCATCTTGTCGCCACAAACATTCAAAGGGGGGAATCGGCAAGCTTGAGGAATGAGGAAGTGCTGGCTGTGAAGTGGAAGGATACTAAAGATATGATGTCCACCATCCACAATGACACCTCAGTGGAACTTCACAGAAGACGCGGTCCCGTTCGCAAGCCTTCCTGCATCAATGCTTATAATAAATTTATGGGGGGGGGGGGGGGGGGTGGATTTAAATGACCAGATGTTGCAGCCCTATCTGTCAACAAGAAAATTCCTTTTTTGGTACAAAAAAGTTGCAATTTACTTTTTTCATTTGGCCCTTTTAAATTCTTTTATAATTTACCAAAAATCCTCAGCAACACCCACCACCTTCATAAAATATATTGAAGACATTGTCACTTCACTTATTTATCAAGAGGTATCCCCCCCAGAAAGCATTCGCTCAGATTCTGGCATCAGGCTACATGAGCGTCATTTTCCGGAATATATTCCACCATCAGCATCTGGAAGACGACGCCAAAAAAAAATGCCGGGTGTGCACTAAGAGAGGAGTTAGGAAAGACACCAGCTTCTATTGTCCCGATTGTCCCTCCCTACCTGGCCTTTGCATCGGACAATGCTTCAGGCGATATCACACTCTGGACCACTATTAGCCCATATTTCCAATAGACTGCCATTTCCCCCCAATTTCTGTCATGAATATTTCCCTGTCTCAACCAACCATATCATTGTCTTCCATGTGAACTGACCCTGGCCTGTTTCTCGACTGTGCCTCTGCCTACCGTCTGCATTGTTTATCCGCCATGTTTCTGCCTTTCAAGTGAACTGACCCTGGACTGTATCGACTATGCCTCTGCCTACCGTCTATGTCTGCCTTTTACCTGCACTGACCTCGGCTTGTTGACCATGTTTTTGCCTGCCCCTTGGACTGATCTTTTACCCTGCTACACAGGGGTCTCACATATGTGAGGGGCTCCAGAAGAGTGTTCAGAGTTCAGAAAACCAGTTTTTCTGTGTTCCCATAACAGGGTCTGGTTGTCCGGAGGCTTCAAAGAGATTTGGGTGGGAGAAGCCTCTACCCCTGTCCCCATTCTTTCCTGACCGATGCCCTAAGCTTGATGGTCCTGTCTGCTCCCTGGAAAAAAATACTCTGGCTGTGCTGACCATACCTCTGCCTGCTGCCTTTACTAATTATGGACAGTATTCCTGCCTGCTGCATGGACGATCCTTTGATCCTTTTGCTGCTGCTGACCACATCCCTGCCTGCTATCTGGACTAATGCATTGGCTGTGTTGACAACATCTCTACCTGTGCTGACTATTCCTGCCTGCTGCCTGTTTTGCTGTCGCTGTCCACGTTCCTGCCTGCTGCCTGTTTTGCTGTCGCTGTCTACGTTCCTGCCTGCTGCCTGGACCGATGCTGTCATGAAGGGAGCCTGAACGCAGGCATCCAACACTAGTGAACAGATCAATGGGCTGCACTAAAGGAATCAGGCTCCAAAGGTAGTGATAAGATATATATATATTTATTAATAATAAAGACACACGTGAACACAGCAACCACAAACAAGCAAGAACGCAAATAACAAAGCAAACCCCCAAGCCCTAATCTAACTAACTAACTAACAGTACACTCAAGGAAATGGGACATATATATATACAAGGCAGGGAGAAGAGACCAAGGGGGAAACAGGAAGCAAGGGAACATCAAGGCAGGAATCAGGGGTCGGGTCTCAGGAACCAGGTAAGGGGGACAACATCCAGGACAGGAAGCGGATAAAGGGTCAGGTTTCAGGTTACAGGTTACAGGTTCAGGATCAGGTTTCAGACAGACAGGCAAAGACAAGGCTACAGACAGGAATACTGAAGCACTGAACCTCAGTGAAGGACAGGCTTATATACCCAGCAGATCCACAACAGGTGTAGCCTGATTCCTGGCATGTCCATCTGCTGGGAGACCCCCGCTGGTGGCCACCAGAACTGCACCCTTTGATGTTGAAGGAAGTAGTGACACCACCAGGCGATCCAGGTAATAACACCATTCCTGACAATGTCCATCGGCTGGGAGACCCCTGCTGGTGGCCACCAGAACTGCACCCTTTGATGCCAAAGGAAACAGTGACACCAGCAGGCGATCCAGGTAATAGCACCGTTCCTGACAGTTCCCCCCCCCCTAAGGAGTGGCCTCTGGACACTCCATTCTGCCCTAGATCTGGCAGTGCGTGTAAAAGTGGAAGAGTCCCAAAAAGTCTTCTCTGTGACGGCAGACTTCCTTGCGCTCTCTGGCCAGAGTCTCTTAACCTACTAGGAGGCGTGCCACCCGAGTCCGACAATGGGACATGTACCCCACCACCAGGGTCTGGAAGTTTAGATCTGGAAATAAAAACAGACAGGGCAGCAGGCTCCGGGTCATCAGGCTGGGCAGCGGGCACCAGGTCATCAGGCTGGGCAGCGGACAGGAACTCATCAGGCTGGGCAGCGGACAGGAACTCATCAGGCTGGGCAGCAGACAGGAACTCATCAGGCTGGGCAGCAGACAGGAACTCATCAGGCTGGGCAGCAGACAGGAACTCATCAGGCTGGGCAGCAGACAGGAACTCATCAGGCTGGGCAGCAGACAGGAACTCATCAGGCTGGGCAGCAGACAGGAACTCATCAGGCTGGGCAGCAGACAGGAACTCATCAGGCTGGGCAGCAGACAGGAACTCATCAGGCTGGGCAGCAGACAGGAACTCATCAGGCTGGGCAGCAGACAGGAACTCATCAGGCTGGGCAGCAGACAGGAACTCATCAGGCTGGGCAGCAGACAGGAACTCATCAGGCTGGGCAGCAGACAGGAACTCATCAGGCTGGGCAGCAGACAGGAACTCATCAGGCTGGGCAGCAGACAGGAACTCATCAGGCTGGGCAGCAGACAGGAACTCATCAGGCTGGGCAGCAGACAGGAACACATCAGGCTGGGCAGCAGACAGGAACACCTCAGGCTGGGCAGCAGACAGGAACACCTCAGGCTGGGCAGCAGACAGGAACACCTCAGGCTGGGCAGCAGACAGGAACACCTCAGGCTGGGCAGCAGACAGGAACACCTCAGGCTGGGCAGCAGACAGGAACACCTCAGGCTGGGCAGCAGACAGGAACACCTCAGGCTGGGCAGCAGACAGGAACACCTCAGGCTGGGCAGCAGACAGGAACACCTCAGGCTGGGCAGCAGACAGGAACACCTCAGGCTGGGCAGCAGACAGGAACACCTCAGGCTGGGCAGCAGACAGGAACACCTCAGGCTGGGCAGCAGACAGGAACACCTCAGGCTGGGCAGCAGACAGGAACACCTCAGGCTGGGCAGCAGACAGGAACACCTCAGGCTGGGCAGCAGACAGGAACACCTCAGGCTGGGCAGCAGACAGGAACACCTCAGGCTGGGCAGCAGACAGGAACACCTCAGGCTGGGCAGCAGACAGGAACACCTCAGGCTGGGCAGCAGACAGGAACACCTCAGGCTGGGCAGCAGACAGGAACACCTCAGGCTGGGCAGCAGACAGGAACACCTCAGGCTGGGCAGCAGACAGGAACACCTCAGGCTGGGCAGCAGACAGGAACACCTCAGGCTGGGCAGCAGACAGGAACACCTCAGGCTGGGCAGCAGACAGGAACACCTCAGGCTGGGCAGCAGACAGGAACACCTCAGGCTGGGCAGCAGACAGGAACACCTCAGGCTGGGCAGCAGACAGGAACACCTAAGGCTGGGCAGCAGACAGGAACACCTCAGGCTGGGCAGCAGACAGGAACACCTCAGGCTGGGCAGCAGACAGGAACACCTCAGGCTGGGCAGCAGACAGGAACACCTCAGGCTGGGCAGCAGACAGGAACACCTCAGGCTGGGCAGCAGACAGGAACAACTCAGGCTGGGCAGCAGACAGGAACAACTCAGGCTGGGCAGCAGACAGTAACACATCAGGCTGGGCAGCAGACAGTGGCTCATCAGGCTGGGCAGCAGACAGTGGCTCATCAAGCTGGGCAGCAGACAGTGGCTCATCAGGCTGGGCAGCAGACAGTGGCTCATCAGGCTGGGCAGCAGACAGTGGCTCATCAGGCTGGGCAGCAGACAGTGGCTCATCAGGCTGGGCAGCAGACAGTGGCTCATCAGGCTGGGCAGCAGACAGTGGCTCATCAGGCTGGGCAGCAGACAGTGGCTCATCAGGCTGGGCAGCAGACAGTGGCTCATCAGGCTGGGCAGCAGACAGTGGCTCATCAGGCTGGGCAGCAAACAGTGGCACATCAGGCTGGGCAGCAGACACGGGCACATCAGGCTGGGCAGCAGACACGGGCACATCAGGCTGGGCAGCAGACACGGGCACATCAGGCTGGGCAGCAGACACGGGCACATCAGGCTGGGCAGCAGACACGGGCACATCAGGCTGGGTAGCAGACACGGGCACATCCATCTGGGCAGCAGGCATGGGCACATCAAGCTGGGCAGCGGGCACATCAAGCTGGGCAGCGGGCACATCAAGCTGGGCGGCAGGCACGGGCACATCAAGCTGGGCGGCAGGCACGGGCACATCAAGCTGGGCGGCAGGCATGGGCACGTCCGGCTGGGCAGCAGGCACGGGCACATCAGGCTGGGCAGCAGGCACGGGCACATCAGGCTGGGCAGCAGGCAGTGGGACATCAGAATGGAAGGCAGGCAGCGGGTCATCAGACTGGAGAACTGGCAGCGGGTCATCAGACTGGAAAACTGGCAGCGGGTCATCAGACTGGAAAACTGGCAGCGGGTCATCAGACTGGAAAACTGGCAGCGGGTCATCAGACTGGAAAACTGGCACCGGGACATCAAACTGGAAGGCTGGAACATCAGGCTGGAAGGCCGGCACCAGGACATCAGACTGGAAGGCTGGGACGTCAGGCTGGAGGGCTAGGACATCAGGCTGGAAGGCTGGAACGTCAGGCTGGAGGGTTGGCACCAGGACATCAGACTGGAAAGCTGAGACATCAGGCTGGAAGGCCGGCACCAGGACATCAGACTGGAAGGCTGGGACATCAGGCTTGAGGGCTGGAACATCAGACTGGAAGGCTGGAACGTCAGGCTGGAGGGCTGGCACCAGGACATCAGGCTGTAATGCTGGAACATCAGGCTGGAAGGCTAGTACTGGCTCCTCAGGCTGGATTGCTGGCACCTCCAGCTGGAACTCTGGCGCTTCAGGCTGGGACAGATTAGTGGGTGTGGAGGCAGATTGGATTACTGGCAGGATCGTCTTGGTTGGGAAGAACTTTCGTTTCTTCTTTGACTTGGTCGCTGAAGCTTTGTAGGTGGGGGGTGCAGCAGACAGGAAAGGAGGATTGGAATATGGCAGAGAAGAGGTAACAGTAGCTGGGGGAAGTCTTTGTGAATTTGTAGGCAACTGAGAAGAGGCAGGGGGGTTAAATGCAGGATAGGTACAGGGAGCAGAAACTGGATATGAGTATTTGGTTGGGAGCAGTGTATACTGGGTGGAAACTGGGTGTGGTATGGGTGATGGGGAAACATACATTCGGGTAGGCTGGTATCTGATGGCAGAAGTGGTTTGTTTGGCTGGGGCTAATTGCATCATGTCAGACCATGCTGAAAGTATGGGTTGTACAAACTGTGGGTTTAAGTTTCCCTGTCTAACAAAAGACTGAGCAGACACAATGCATTCAGAAATCACCTGTGGGGAACAGCCAGAGTAGTGCTCACAAAAGTCATCAGGATCATCTTCAAAAAGCCATACTAGGGATACAACCTGATTTATATCAAAAGGGGGAGTGAAATCATCATGGCCCTCGGGAATACAGGGCAGGGCCAGCTCGGTACAAATCTTGATCAGAGGCTGCACGTCTTCAAAAAGAAAATGGCCCTGATCAACGAAAACATGGGCTATACGGATGCACTCCAGTAGTTGCTCCCTAGTATAGTCACCCAAAGTCTGATAACAAAAAACTCTGTCATCCGTTGCTAGGAGCGAGAGGTACAAAATATCTTCCAGACGCATTTTTCCTGGCCTAGCAAGTGTCCAGACCCAATTCCCAAGTGCAGCCGATCTGTTTGTATGGCTTCAGTATTCTGTCATGAAAGGAGCCTGAACACAGGCATCCAACACAAGTGAACAGATCGATGGGCTGCACTAAAGGAATCAGGCTCCAAAGGTAGTGATAAGATATATATATTTATTAATAATAAAGACACACGTGAACACAGCAACCACAAACAAGCAAGAACGCAAATAACAAAGCAAACCCCCAAGCCCTAATCTAACTAACTAACTGTACACTCAAGGAAATGGGACATATATATATACAAGGCAGGGAGAAGAGACCAAGGGGGAAACAGGAAGCAAGGGAACATCAAGGCAGGAATCAGGGGTCGGGTCTCAGGAACCAGGTAAGGGGGACAACATCCAGGACAGGAAGCGGATAAAGGGTCAGGTTTCAGGTTACAGGTTACAGGTTACAGGTTACAGGTTACAGGTTACAGGTTACAGGTTACAGGTTACAGGTTACAGGTTACAGGTTACAGGTTACAGGTTTCAGACAGGCAAAGACAAGGCTACAGACAGGAATACTGAAGCACTGAACCTCAGTGAAGGACAGGCTTATATACCCAGCAGATCCACAACAGGTGTAGCCTGATTCCTGGCATGTCCATCTGCTGGGAGACCCCCGCTGGTGGCCACCAGAACTGCACCCTTTGATGTTGAAGGAAGTAGTGACACCACCAGGCGATCCAGGTAATAACACCATTCCTGACAATGTCCATCGGCTGGGAGACCCCTGCTGGTGGCCACCAGAACTGCACCCTTTGATGCCAAAGGAAACAGTGACACCAGCAGGCGATCCAGGTAATAGCACCGTTCCTGACAGATGCTCTCCTCTGTGGACCACTGCACTACTAAAACCGCAGGTAATCTTTTCTTTACCCTTTGCTCAGCAGAATGTATTTTGGTTTGTAATTGGTATGTACAGTACATGCTATGTGTTAGAAATATGAAGGGCCTTCAACAATGTGATAGGTTGGCAGGAATTTGTGTGTAATTTATGCTCCTAGAACACCTGACAGTGCTACTTGGGCCTCTGTATCTGGCCAGGCTGTGTAAAAGTCTCACACATGTGGTATCGCCATACTCAGGAGGAGTAGCAAAATGTATTTTGGGGTGTCAATTTTGCTATGTACATGCTATGTGTTGGAAATATCTTATAAATGGACAACTTTGTATAAAAAAAATGCGTTTTCATTTTTTTTCCACACATTACAAAAACTTTGGGAAAAAAATGAACCATTCAAAAGACTCATTATGACTCATATATTATACGTTGGGGTGTTAGCTTTCCAAAATGGGGTCATTTTGTGGTCGTTTGCATTGACCTGGTGCTCCAGGGCCTTCAAAAGTGTGATAGGTTGTCATCAAATGAGATGTGCAATTTATGCTCGTAGAACGCCTGACGGTGCTACTTGGATGTTAGACCTCTGTATGTGGCCAGGCTATGTAAAAGTCTCACACATGTGGTATCACTATACTCAGGAGGAGTAGCAGAATATATTTTGGGGTGTCATTGCAAGTATGCATGTGCTGTGTGAGAGAAATAACTTGTTTTTATGACAATTTTGTGCAAAAAAAATAAAATAATTTTTTTTTATAATTTTTCCAAGAATTTGGGGAAAAAATTACAACTTAAAAAAACTCGCCAAGCCTCTTACTAAATACCTTGGAATGTCTGCTTTGCAAAAAGGGGTAATTTGGGGGGTATTTGTACTTTCCTGGCTTGTTAGGGTCTCAAGAAATGAGATAGGCCTTCAGTGCATCAGGTGTGATCAGATGTGATCATTTTCAATGATTTGCACCATAGCTTTGAGACGCTATAACTTTCACAGCAACCAAATAATATACACTTATTTGGGTTATTTTTACTATTTTAAGATAAGTAGCAGTATACATTTTGGCCAAAATGTATGAAAAAAAATGTTTTATTTGCAAAAATTTTCAATAGAAACTAAAAAAATGTGGTTTTATTTCAAAAATTTCTCCCTTTTTCGCTAATATTGCAAAAAATAAAAAACCCAGCAGTAATTAAATACCACCAAAAGAAAGCTCTGTTTGTGAGAAAAAAATGATAAAAATTTGGTTTGGGTAGCATGTAGCATGACTGAGTAATTGTCATTCAAAGTGTGAAAGCGCTGTAAGCTAAAAATTGGTCTGGTAAGGAAGGGTGTTTAAAAGCCCTGTATTGAAGTGGTTAATCACCGCTGGGTTTTTTATTTTTTGCGCTATAAATCAAAAAATACTGAAAATTCGGTAAAAAAAATAAAAATAATTCTTTGTTTCTATTAAAAATTATTGCAGAGTATTGGCAGAGTATTGGCGAGTATTGGCGAGTATTGGCAGAGTATTGGCGAGTATTGGCAGAGTATTGGCGAGTATTGGCAAGTATTGGCAGAGTATTGGCAAGTATTAGCAGAGTATTACAGTGTTGCACAGTATTGGCAGAGCATTGCACAGTGGTGGCAGAGCATTGCACAGTGGTGGCAGAGCATTGCACAGTGGTGGCAGAGCATTGCACAGTGGTTGGTGGCAGAGCATTGCACAGTGGTTGGTGGCAGAGCATTACACAGTGGTTGGTGGCAGAGCATTGCACAGTGGTGGCAGAGCATTGCACAGTGGTTGCAGAGCATTGCACAGTGGTGGCAGAGCATTGCACAGTGGTTGCAGAGTATTGCACAGTGGTGGCAGAGCATTGCAGTGGTGGCAGAGCATTGCACAGTGGTTGGTGGCAGAGCATTGCACAGTGGTTGGTGGCAGAGCATTACACAGTGGTTGGTGGCAGAGCATTGCACAGTGGTGGCAGAGCATTGCACAGTGGTTGCAGAGCATTGCACAGTGGTGGCAGAGCATTGCACAGTGGTGGCAGAGTATTGCACAGTGGTGGCAGAGCATTGCACAGTGGTGGCAGAGTATTGCACAGTGGTGGCAGTGTATTGACCAGCGCTGTGGGCACTACACATCCAGCCCACAGCGCTGGTCCCATCTCTCCCCCTCTCCGCTTCTCTCCTCTCTGTACCGATCGGTACAGAGAGGGGAGGGAGGAACCGGCGTCATGACGTGACGCCGGTTTGTGTACATGTGATCGCTCCGTCATTTGACGGAGCGATCACATGGTAAACGGCCGCTATCAGCGGCTGTTTACCGTGATCCGTGATGCGCCGGGTCCCCGGGACCCGACAGTCACGGATGTTCCTGAGTGCGCGCCCCAGGGGGCGCGCGGGAGCAAGTTTCTGGGAGGACGTCCGTAGGACGTCCACTCAGAACTTGCCGACCGCGCTGTAGACGTCTTTCGACTATAGCGCGGTCGGCATGTGGTTAAATACATTTATGCAGAGTGATTATTGCTAACGTCTATAACTGGTTGTGCCCAAGTCAATCAATGGATCGACTTGGGTATGATCAGCCTGCCCATAGATGGTCTGACTCACGGCCCGTCTCTGTTGAACCAGCCAAGATTCGAACCATCTATAGCTGGTTTTCATGCTCAAATTAGCTGCACTGTATGTACAAAAGAATATTTGGTGACTAATAATTGTGTTAGCAAACCATCTACAAGAGTTTTCAGGAGACAGTAGCTAAGCCAGGGAGGTTAAAAGAAATGTAGTTGTCACGTTTCTGCTTAACAGTTTCTGACATGCAAAGATATAGCCCTCTGCAATGAATGCACATTTTGACTAATACAGATACATAAACTTTATATACAGAAGTCTCCTGAGTACAGTCTAAATTTACCAGATAAACTTAAAAAAATATCAGACATGGAGTTGGTAAGAGGAAAAATTATGACAACCACTAAAATTGATTTTCTCAGTTCAGGGCACTGCCTTTAGTAACAATGTAAATGGCTTCATGATTGATAGCGCTCAGGAAACAGGTCTGCCTGAGGCTTTGTGATGTAATGCAGGGAAAATAGTTTATATTTATTTGAACATCAGATTGATCCAGTCAACATGGAGCTAATAAGATTGACCTCTGAGAAAATAAATATATAAATAAATAAAAATAACTTGGACATTTTGCTGGCCAAGTACAGTGCAGCTGTAAGGGGAAAAAAGAATTATATTTTTCAAAGACTTTTTTAACACAAACAAAACACATAGAGATAGATTTATGTCAGGAAAGGTAAAGATAAGTAAGTGATCCTGTGATTTCCTAAAACACCCAATTAAGTGAAGAAATGTAATCTATTTTTTTTAAGTGGACCTGTACTCCAGATATTAAAGCCAGATCATAGTCTTTTTAATTTGACCAACTTTGAAGACAGCCTGGGACAGCATTTTTTTTCATGGAAAGATAAGTATTTCAAGCTAGTTCTCATTATTTATTAATTCTAGCAAAAATGCTAGCATAGTATCACAAAGCCTGTCCACCCAAGTCTGGGGTGGAGCCATTGATGATGATGGGTCTTCTGTTCTGCCACTACTCTCTTAACTGCATTAAAAATGGGACCAACTCCAGAGATAAAACGATAATTCTCCCGCTCTACAAGACTCTGGTCCAGCCGCACCAGGAGTATGCTGTCCAGTTCTGGACACAAGTCCTCAGATGTACTGGAAACGGAGCGAGTACAAAGAAGGGCAACTAAGCTAATAAAGGGTCTGGAGGATATTAGTTATGAGGAAAGGTTGCAAGCACTGAACTTATTCTCTCTGGAGAAGAGATGCTTGAGAGGGGATATGATTTCAATATACAAATACCATACTGGTGACCCCACAATAGGGATATGACTTTTTCACAGAAGGGAGTTTAACAAGGAGTTTAACATTAAAATTAGAAGAAAAAAGGTTTAATCTTAAACTACGTAGAGGGTTATTTACTGTAAGAGCGGAAAATTCTCTTCCACAGGTGGTGGTCTCAGCGGGGAGCATCAATAGTTTCAAAAACCTATTAGATAAGCACCTGAATGACCGCAACATACAGGGATATACCATGTAATACTGATATATAATCACACACATAGGTTGGACTTGATGGACTTGTGTCTTTTTTCAACCTCACCTACTATGCAACTTTGCAACTGCTCGGTCTCCACTGACATACATGGTCATACACTTAAGCCGTTTACACCTGTGAACTTAAGGGTCAGTAGGCTACCACTCTAAGCCCCCGTTGTGTGACAGTTTGGCAGTGTGACAAGTCACATTCTATTTGTGCCTATGGAACCGTTCAAATTGGTGTGACTCTGACTTGCACCGATTTGAAAAAGTTTTCTGAACCATTTTTGGGGATTTCTTGTGAGAATTGCATTGACATCCATACATGATATCGCACAGATGTTGGTAAGCTGCACATGAAATCGCAGTAACCGTGGCTTTGAAATCGTGCTGAGCAATTTCAAAGCCGCATTTGGTGTAAACGCGGGCTTAGAAGGCACACAAATAAGGCCACAAACAGCTTGGAGATAATTAATTACATTTATTAAGGCAATACAAACAAAAAGAGAGTAAATAAATAAAAATATAATTACACAGACTTAAAGCGGTAGTAAACTCTGATCATTGAACCACAAATTATAGATAATGAATGACATTTAGTTGTTTATAATCGATACACCGCATAGAGAAGGTAAATAGAATGCTTCTTAATTGATATATTTAACATTTTTTGTAAAGACCCTGCTGGTTTGCAGCCGCCACCATTGTTACTCCTGTCTTACGTGTCTATAGAGTAGTTTATTTCTGCCCTCACTTGCTCTTCATGGCCATAATCCAGTGCATGTGCGGTAGTTCCAAAGCCATGCCTTGTTTTCACTCTTTTTTTTGCCATAGCAACATAGTTCAGCGAATAATACCCAATCATGTGCTCCGTTCACCATCTCCACAACCCCTGTGACGTAGCGAGTTACATGATAAAGAAATGGATTAAGAAGAGAAACAGTTTATAGTAAAAAGAACTCCCTTGTTATCTGAATGATGATTATTTTATTAGTAAAAAATTCCCCTCATATTTCAAAGGCGACTACTATGGGAAAAAGCTCTAATAATACTATGTCGCTTTGTTGGACACCCACAAAGGAGGCCAAGAACCACAGGACCAATGAGTGTGCCAGATTGCTGAAAAACGAAAGGAACCTGCGACATCGGTGTATAACTCCATGTCAGCAGAAAAAACAAAATCTTCTTGAAGAATTGATCGACCGTTATAGTCAGCAGAAAACTGTGACCAAACTGGCAGATCGTCTTTGATGTCGGAAGTAAGGCAGATATGTAAAAAGGGGGATTTAAAGCTGGACATAGCCAATGACATTCTTCTGGAGAAGATTCTTCCCGCCAGCATGATCCGAGATCCAAACGCCAATAATCCTAAAAAAAAGACTGAAGTTCTTTCAATAACACTTTCTTCCTATGCAGAAAAAATTCTATTAAAGATTGAAGTTTTGAGATTTTTTAATATAGGAAGCTGATACTGAAATAATAAAGTACCAATGCTAATTCCTTAGAATTCAATAATTGGTGAAGGAAAAACAGTTTTTTCAAGAGCAATAGGAATGCCAAAAATGTTGTAATACGCAAAAATAATCATAACAATAGAGAACAGATAGGGGAATCCAACGGGCCGATAAAAAGGAAATCATCGAAATAATGAATTATATTGTCACAACCCGATTCATACTTGAGAACCCTTCGCAAAATGGTCGCAAAAGTTTTGAAAAAATGACATGATAGAGAGCAGCCCATAGGAAGGCACATGTCATAAAAGAAGCAACCCTCAAAACAAAATCCTAAAGAATTAAAGGACTTTGGTGCAATAGGTAATAACCTAAAAGCAGATTGTATATCAGATTTTGCCAATAGAGCATCGTGACCAAATTTTTTTATCAACCTTATCGCATCATTGAATGTAGTATACGTAACAGAAGACAATGAATGATCAATCTCATCATTCAAAGAACTACCTTGAGGGAAAGAAAGATGATGGATAGGGCGATACAAATTAGGCTCTTTTTTAGGCACCAAACCCCGTGGGAATATGCAACAGTTTTTGAAAGGCGGGGGCATGAAAGGACCAGCTACCCGTCCAGCAGAAATCTCTTTCATTTATTTATTCCTAACCACCTGACTATACATATCGACTGATTTTAGATTGTTCACTAAATGGCAACCGGAACCTAAAAACAAAGGAAGCTTAAATCCTGTAGAAAAACCTTCAATTATAATTTGAGCTTTCTTCCTGTCTGGGTAGAGACATAATGGTAAATTTTTCCAACCTCTCCGGCGTGCAGGCTTTTGGAATTGTCCCTTGCAGTTTGTGTGTGAGGATAGGTCCTTTTTAAAACACTTTGATAAGGGGTGGGTGCTAAAACAAAAAGAATATTCATGCCTATAACGGCATGATGTTGACTTTTGCATTGAGATTCGTTATAAGCATAACATACATTAGGATTCAATGTCAGCTGTTTTGAAAAAAACATTTTTTTGCAGGAGGATGAGGTTCAGCCACAAACCAATATCCTTCATACCCCATTTGAGATTGGGATACACAGCTAACTTTTGGCGGAAGGATTCATCATAACTGAACCAACCAAGTTCGCCAAAATTTTTATATGCTTCAAGAATATGTTCCAGATGCTGGAACAAGCCGCTACATTGTTCTGGGAATTTCTCACCCATGACTGCAAAGACTATGCAAAAAGCCTGCAGCCAGTTATGGAATAATCTAGGAACCATACAACGCCTATTATTCTTAATAGCATCTTCAGTTTGTTTCCGTTTTTATTCGAATATTCTTTAGCATTAGGAAGCAAAGACATTAAATCAATAAAATCACCTCTCCATATTTTTTCTTTCATTGAAGTCATTAAATGAAATCCCAGTGGGGACATTTCACAAGGCATAACTTCTATCTTTATAACATGTTTCAGACACAGGAGTAGTAACACTAGAACCCAATGTATTTAATTCCATCACAGGGTTAACATTAACAGTATTAGCAGCAACGGAAGAAACAGATGGCAACACCATACTAGACACAGGAGCTGACCAAACATTTGCAGGAGAGGAAACAGGCACAGATGACAGCTGTGGATTAGCTAAAGACTACATTTTGTAAGGAATTAATTATGTAAGTAACTGGTGTTGTGCTGACTCACCGTCCTGAAGGGGTTCAGCCAGAGGAGGAACATCTGCAATGCTGCCATCCTGTGTAGACAGACCAGCAGCAGCTGACATCACAGGAGATTCTGACCTCTGATGAGACACTGCAGTGTCTAGCCTAGACGGCCTAGATACATGCGATGCCGTTGCCCTGGAGACGGGGAAAGCTTGCCTATAGCTTTCTGGTTGGACAGGAGGAGCTGCTCTTCTGATAGGCGGGATCACCAAGCCTGGCCCCACCCCTTAACACCACACACAGGAGACGGCGACAACGCCCTCTTCCTAATCTCTCTTCCCTGCCGGAGCGCTGCATTATCCTGACATCAGTAGCCTCCTCCTCTTGTTGGCGGGATTCTACTATCTGACTAGAGGCGGCTGAGGACCCTGGTTGTTCCAGTGGGAGGCTATGCTGAAGCCCGCAGGCTTGAGAGCACTGGCTTGCGGTTGGGCTTGCGGGTGGAGGTGGTGCAGGTTTGGCATCAATCCCAGAGACTTGCTGCATTGCCGGCGGTTTCTCAGCTTCCAAATCCGGCGCTAGTTCTTCTCCTGTCACCACCAAGCATCTCCATAGACACTCCTCTCCTCCTTCTGACGCCACCTTCTCCAGAACCCTTCTGACCAGGGTGTTTATGACCTAATCACGGCCGGCGAGCTCCTGTATTACAGCTCTGTATTATAGCAGATAAAGCTCCCCAAGTCAATCCAAGGTCAACTGTGACGGGAGCCTTCATGCAGGGGCCTTGTATAGCCCCCAATACACGTGTTTCCCGCCTAACATGCACATTCAGGATTTTCAGGATTTTAAGATATAATAATAATAATAATAATAATAATAATATATATATATATATATATATATATATATATATATATATATATATATATATATATATATATTTTTTTTTTTAACAAAACTTGTCCATGACAACAGTAAATATGTGAATACTTAACAGGGTTGCGAACACATATCTACAACCTAAAAAAACAAGTTTAGCTTTAGTTACACATAAAAGACCAATTTCAGTTTACACAGTCTTCCTTAGACTCAAGTTCTCCAATGGGGAAGGTTGGGGTGGGGACTGGGGAGCCCAGACTTAGGCATTAATGATTTTTAATGAATACATAGTTGTATTAAAGTTTTTTTATACTTGTCTGAAGGTTGACTTTAGTCATAAGTGCTTAGTAGAGATTTCCTGTAATGTTTCAGTTTAGCAAGAAGAAAGAAGAACATAGTGACGTATTTACCAGATTCTGTGTTATATACAGTATGATATATGATTGGGTTGTGACATTGCATAAAATTGATTGGGCAAATAATATACAGTTTCAAATGAACTCAAAAATCCATGATGCATATACTCTCCGGAGAGTAAACACATTCTGAAATAGCAAATAACTGACCTTTTCTGCCAACCAGGAAAATCAATACAACTGCGATACGAAGCACACTACACAGGCTACAAAAGAACAAATTCTATATATGAAGTAAACAAAACATGTGAGTACATTCTAATCATAATATAAACATCCTTTCCTTCAAATTTGAAACCAATATTTAACCAGTTAAGCTCCAGAGCCATTTGTACATTTCAGCTATGGGTCTGTTAATTATTGAGCAATAACATTATTATTACTTATTGATCGGAAGTGAGAAACTTTTAGGGGAGGGCAAACAAAGCTTCTTCTTCTAGTGGTAATGTCTTAGTATATCCATTTTCTATATATTCAAGTTTGAAAAGTGATAGCTTTAAAACAAATGCTACTATACATGTTTCTGGTACAAAAAACTACAAAGGTGTTTATAATTGATTTTTTTTTTTAATTGCTTATGTGTTTAGTGATGTGTTCTGTGATTGCTGTTTCCCTTAGATTTTTACTCCAGGATTATATAATGAGTTTAGCAATTCTACAGAAATTCTTAAATAATGCATTATAATTTAACTAAACCCATTCGATTTTAGTCGACTAAAATGTACTGGAAGTTTTAGTCGACTAAAAAAACAACTAAATTTAAAACAATTCAAATGGCAAACATATGATTAAAACTAAAATGGCATTTTAGTCAAAAGGCGAAAATACAACTAAAACTAAAATGGCATTTTTGTCAAAAGACAATGACTAAAACTAAATCGAAATTTGACGTCAAAATTAACACTGCATTGGAAACTAAACCACATGTGAGGCACTGAGGGAATTATGCAGGCAAGGTGAGGTGAAGAGACGTCAGTGCTAGTTGAAAAGGAAATATAATAAAAAATATATTTACCTTGGCTTAACTAAAACTTAAAGGAATGGTGGATAGTGTCCACAATGTGTTATATGACCATTTTTATTTGTCTTTGTTTGGCTTTGCTGACATTTAGGTAATCATTATTCTCTTAAATATATCAATTCTCAATCAATGTAAAATAGTATCCTAGCTTCAAAGTATTAAGTGCAGCTATTTCTATTTTACAAATAAGTGGGATAATGCCCTCTAGTAGACTTCTGTATTACTTAGCCTCCAATGAGCTCACTACAGAGGCCAATACAATGTATGTTTGTAAAATATTCAGTCCTGTTCAGTCCACCTAGCAGCCACTAGGCCCAGATGGGAAAAGGTTACAATTGCAAACAGAGTGCTGTTGTTAGAAAATAGAAAATACATACTTATCACATATTGACAGTCCTAGAGGTATGTTTTTTAGGCCCACTGACCAACTGTTGTAATATGAAATACATATTGCAGCTATTGGGGAATAAATATTGTGGCTATTAGAGGTAGCAGCAGCAATTCATCTAACAGTAGGAAATAATATTCATTTATGAGTACAGACCCTGAAGAGCCTTGACATTCATGCTTGCACCATAAATTGCAGATAGAGCAGGGGAGACAAATGCTAGTAAACCTGTCTTACTGCATACAGTCATTCAACCATTCACTTGCTATGAGACACAAGTTGGAGGTATTTGAGTAAATTTAAGAATTTTCTCTTCTTTTGGTAAAATAAACAGTGATAAGTACTGTAAATGATTTCATGAAAAAAACAGGGGTGTAACTGCGCTGGTAAAAGGAAGAAAGGGAAGGGAACCTCAAAACAGCAGCAGCAATATAGTGTGACAACACAAAAATACAAATAAAATCAGAAAAATCTGCGCTTTAAAATTAATAAAAATGAGTCCATAAACCCACAAAGGTGCCAAGAGATTCTAGCCAAAAAATTGATCACCGGTAATATGAAGAATGTATAAAAGTCTCTGGTTAATGAACACCACAGTGCACATGCATAAACTTCAACAAGTGCCCGATCACCGTAGATGTAGATTGTGCTTACCAGATAGCAAGCATTAAAAGGCGATTGGCTAAACCCAGCCTAGGGCCTCTAAGCTTGCGGATGTCCACAACACACATCGGGGCCAGGTATACCTGAATACTGCATCTGTCCAAATGTCCGTGCACTATCATAAATGGCTAGTAAATTTAAGATGTTACTTGTAGGTTGAAGTCTCCTTTGTTTTTACTGCTCCAAATTCAAGGCACTTTGTTCACAAGCCTCTGTGAATGTTCATGGACGGATGCAGTATTCAGGTACAGTGGTGTGAAAAAGTGTTTGCCCCCTTCCTCAGTTCCTTTGCATGTTTTTCACACTTAAGTGTTTCGGAACATCAAACCAATTTAAACAATAGTCAAGGACAACACAAGTAAACACAAAATGCAATTTGTAAATGAAGGTGTTTATTATTAAAGGTGAAAAAAAATCCAAACCATCATGGCCCTGTGTGAAAAAGTGATTGCCCCCCTTGTTAAAACATACTATAACTGTGGTTGTCCACACCTGAGTTCAATTTCTCTAGCCACACCCAGGCCTGATTATTGCCACACCTGTTCACAATCAAGGCATCACTTAAATAGGAGCTGCTTGACACAGTAAGGTCCACCAGAAGATCCTTAAAAGCTACACATCATGCCGAGACCCAAAGAAATTCAGGAACAATTGAGAAAGAAAGTAATTGAGATCTATCAGTCTGGAAAGGGTTATAAAGCCATTTCCAAAGCTTTGGGAATCCAGCGAACCACAGTGAGAGCCATTATCCACAAATGGCGAAGACATGGAACAGTGGTGAACCTTCCCAGGAGTGGCCGGCCGCCCAAAATTACCCCAAGAGCGCAGCGACGACTCATCCAAGAGGTCACAAAAGACCCCACAACAACGTCCAAGGAACTGCAGGCCTCACTTGCCTCAGTTAAGGTCAGCGTTCATGCCTCCACCATCAGGAAAATACTGGGCAAAAATGGCCTGCATGGCAGAGTTCCAAGGAGAAAACCACTGCTGAGCAAAAAGAACATCAAAGCTCGTCTCAATTTCTCCACAACACATCTTGATGATCCCCAAGACTTTTGGGACAACATTCTGTGGACCGATGAGACAAAAGTGGAACTCTTTGGAAGGTGTGTGTCCAAGTATATCTGGCGTAGAAGGAACACTGCATTTCAGAAAAAGAACATTATACCAACAGTAAAATATGGTGGTGGTAGTGTGATGGTCTGGGGCTGTTTTGCTGCTTCAGGACCTGGAAGACTTGCCGTGATAAAAGGAACTATGAATTCTGCTGTCTACCAAGAGATCCTGAAGGAGAATGTCCGACCATCTGTTCGTGTACTCAAGCTGAAACGAACTTGGGTTCTGCAGCAGGACAATGATCCTAAACACACCAGCAAGTCCACCACCGAATGGCTGAAGAAAAACAAAATGAAGACTTTGGAGTGGCCTAGCCAAAGTCCTGACCTGAATCCTATTGAGATGTTGTGGTATGACCTTAAAAAGGCCGTTCATGCTCGAAAACCCTCTAATGTAACTGAATTAGGACAATTCTGCAAAGATGAGTGGGCCAAAATTCCTCCAGGACGCTGTAAAAGCCTCATTGCACGTTATCGCAAACGCTTGGTTGCAGTTGTTGCTGCTAAGGGTGGCCCAACCAGTTATTAGGTTTAGGGGGCAATCACTTTTTCACACAGGGCCATGATGGTTAGGATTTTTTTTCACCTTTAATAATAAACACCTTCATTTACAAATTGCATTTTGTGTTTACTTGTGTTGTCCTTGACTATTGTTTAAATTGGTTTGATGTTCCGAAACACTTAAGTGTGACAAACATGCAAAGGAACAGGAAATGAGGAAGGGGGCAAACACCTTTTCACACCACTGTATACCTGGCCCCGATCTGTGTTGTGGACATCCGCAAGCTTAGAGGCCCTAAGCTGGGTTTAGCCAATTGCCTTTTAATGCTTGCTATCTGGTAAGCACAATCTACATCTACGGTGATCGGGCACTTGTTGAAGTTTATGCATGTGCACTGTGGTGTTCATTAACCAGAGACTTTTATACATTCTTTATATTACCCATGCTCAATTTTTTGGCTACAATCTCTTGGCACCTTTGTGGGTTCATGAACTAATTTTTATTAATTTTAAAGCGCAGCTTTTTCTGATTTTATTTGTAAATGATTTCAGTTTGCGGGGTGCTTGTTGAACCCATTGTAAAGTCCAAAAATTGCATACTGAAATCCCAACCCTATTTAAGTATATGAGGGGAGAATTTTTAAAAATCTGTTCTGGAAATTTTCAAAGCTAAAAAGCAAAAGATTTGCCAAGCAAAGGACCTGGTTTGATGGACACTGTAATAGGGGAAATGTACCAATGCTATATTTTTTTTTAATTCCATTCAGCAGGAAGAGGGTTTACCTTTAATGTGACTTTAAAGGGCAACAGTACAATACTTACAGACAACTGTGACAGTTCTAGCATTACAATATTTTGTAATTGATGTTTTTACGTTTACATTATTGGTTGGCTTAACCACTTTCAGACCGGACCAATTTGCAGCCAAAGGACCAGGCCCCTTTTTGCGATTCGGCACTGTGTCGCTTTAACTGACAATTGCGCGCTCGTGCGACGTGGCTCCCAAACAAATTGACGTCCTTTTTTCCCACAAATAGAGCTTTCTTTTGGTGGTATTTGATCGCCCCTGCGGTTTTTATTTTTTGCGCTATAAACAAAAAAGAGCGACAATTTTGAAAAAAACACATTCTTTTAAATTTTTTGCTATAATAAATATCCCCCAAAAATATATAAAAAAACATTTTTTTTCCCTCAGTTTAGGTCGATACGTATTCTTCTACATATTTTTGGTAAAAAAAATCGCAATAAGCGATTATTGATTGGTTTGCGCAGAAGTTATAGCGTTTACAAGATAGGGGATAGTTTTATAGCATTTTTATTAATAGTCTTTTTTTATTAGTAATGGCGGCGATCAGCGATTTTTATTGTGACTGCGACATTATAGCAGACACATCGGACATTTTTGACACATTTTTGTGACCATTGTCATTTATACAGCAATCAATGCTATTTAAATGCATTGATTCCTGTGTAAATGACACTGGCAGTGAAGGGGTTAACCGTTAGGTGGCAGTGTAGGGGTTAAGTATGCCTAGAGGTGTGTTTCTTACTGTGGGGGGGGCGTGGCTGTCAGCTAGTGAATGCTGATCTCTGCTCCAATCACAGGGAGCAGAGATCGGCTACACTAGTTGCTAGGCAGAACAGGTATATGCTGTTTATTTCTGCATCTCCGCGTTCAGCCTTCCCGTGAGACGATCAAGGGTGTCCCCGCGGCGATCGAGTCCGCGGGACCCGCAACCGGCCTCACGGGGGTCCCGACCGGCGCTAGCATGGCATGGCGGCATCTTAAAGGGGATGTATTTATATGCCCTTATGCCTGTCAGTGCCATTCTGTCGACGTATATCGTCGTGCGCCGGTCGGGAAGCGGTTAAGGTGGTTGTAAACCTCAGACATGAAATATTAACAAAGCATATCCCTCTATAGTGTGTACCGAAGGGTTAATGATGGTTCTATGCTGTATATTCTTCTTCTTCTGTGTTTTTCCATATAACTATGCATGTCTCATAGCCATAATATTGTGTTTTGCACGTCCATATGTTTATCAGACTTGTAAACACTGCTGGGATGTATCATATGATTTTTTACTCTTGTTTAGACCCATTTCAAATGGTCTACCTCCTACTATTTTAACTGTATATAAGCTTGGGATCTTACCAGAATAAACCGAACATATTTTTGACCTCATCTTGTCTGTGGAGTCATTATTTGCTCCCGGAGCTCCATTCGGGAGTCCTCCAACTGTCCGGTTCTGAAAATCCCTAACAGTGCTAGAATGCACCAAAAATAAAGTACAATTCACTCACATTCTGTGACCTCACTAGGCCTGATCTAATGTCCACTAGGGATGAGTCTGATGTTTGCCCGTTCGCCAAATTTAGAACATTATGGGGCGTTCACAGGGAATTTGAGTGTCAATGCACTGTGAGATTGCAGTGCATTGATGGCTGCTGATTGGCCAAAGCATGCACCTGACCTGCATGCTTTGGCCAATCACAGCACGCTCCGCTGTGAGAGCCATGATTGGCCAAAGGCAGGGTGCCTTTGGCCAATCATGGCTCAGGGGGCTAAGTCCACGTCCCACACTATGTAAGGCTACTTACTTGGCGGCTGTACATAGTGTAAGGAATAAGAGCAGCAAAATTACATTTCTAAGGGAAAAAATGTCATTTAAAACTGCTCACGGCTGTAATTTATTGCCGACCCCGGCATTATACATAAAAATCATTAAAAAAATACCCTTTAGGTCTGGTATTGATATTAAGGGGAACCACGCGCCTAAAGAAAAATAAATAGCGTGGCAGTCCCCCCAAAATCCATACCAGGCCCTTCAGGTCTGGTATGGATTTTAAGGGGAACCCCGTGCCAAAATCAAAAAGCAAGAGGAAGAAGAAGATGAAGAAGAAGATGGAGAAGAAGATGGAGGAACAAGAACAACACTGAAGGAAGACCAGAAGAAAGAAGATGAAAGAAGAAGCGGAAAGAAGAAGAAATTAATAAAGGACTTGTCAAAAACTGTCTCTTGTGTTTTTTTAACCTTTTTGTCACTTTTTTGTGAAATGGTAGGGGTACTTTTTTACCCCATTACCAATTCACACAGGCGGGGCTGGGATCTGGGGGTCCCCTTGTTAAAGGGGGCTTCCAGATTCTGATAACCCCCCCGCCCGCAGATCACCACAACCACTGGGCAAGGGTTGTGGGGATGAGGCCCTTCTTCCCATCAACATGGGGACAAGGTGCTTTGAGGGGCTACCTCAAAGCACCCTCCCAATGTTGAGGGCATGTGGCCTGGTACGGTTCAGGAGGGGGGTGCTCTCTCGTCCCCTCTCTTTTCCTGCGGCCTGCAAGGTTGCGTGCTCGGATAAGGGTCTGGTATGGATTTTTGGGGGGACCCCATGCCATTTTTTTTTTATTTTGGTGCGGGGTTCCTCTTAATATCCATACCAGACCTGAAGGGCCTGGTATGGAATTTAGGGGGACCCCCACGCATTTTTTTTTTTAATTTTGGTTCGGGGTTCAAAATCCCCATGCCATTTTTAGCAATGAACTTTTATGTGTATTGCGGACCGACAATTCATTGTAGCCGCGAGTAGTTTTAAATTACCTTTTTTCCTTTAGAAATTTTATTTTGCTGCCAGACTGTTCTAAACAAGGGAAACATGCGCCCCTTTACAGGCATACTATAGACACCCCCCAGGTACGAAATTTAATGAAATATTACACTTTTATTGTTTCACTTTAAGCATTATTAAAATCACTGCTCCCGAAAAAACGCCCATTTTTAAAACTTTTTTTTGCATTGATACATGTCCCCTGGGGCAGGACCCAGGTCCCCAAACAGTTTTTATGACAATACCATGCATATAAGTCTTTAAAATTAGCACTTTTGATTTATCCCATAGACTTTTAAAGGGTGTTCCACGGCTTTCGAATTTGCCGCGAACACCCAAAATTGTTTGCTGTTCGGTGAACTGGCGAACAGCCAATGTTCGAGTCGAACATGAGTTCGACTCGAACATAAAGCTCATCCTTGATGCTAATATATGTTGTAAATATTTGTTATCTGATAGGTGGGTTGCTGTACTCCCATATATACTCTACAGTCCATCTTCATCCAATCACCCATAGAGGAGAGTGGCGCTCTGAAAGGTCGGTCCCTGCACAGTGTGCAGTGCAGAGACAGACCTGTCATCTGCCTGCTCAGCGGGGATCGACAGAGCGATTCGACGCTGAGCAAAGCGGAGCCCATACACGGACACATCCCCGTGAAAGGGCCCTTAGTCTTTGGAAATGCATGTTGGGCAAAGGATGAACAACCTTCCACAAAGGGGGCTCTGGCAGCAGACAGAAAGCAAAGTCGCTGTATGTTTAATACCTACCGTGTTTCTTTTACAAAAAAAAATGGGTTCCCAGCAAGATAAGGCTGACAGTTCAGACATTGGCCCTGCAGAGGTGATGATGGCCTTGCACATGATTCTTTGATGTAAAACTGTTTTTTAATCCCTGCGCACTGACATTTCAAAGGAGCTGAAAGTCTAACTTAGGGAACCCAAATGAAAGAGAAAAGGAAATTATATTTAAAGCATACAAGACAGTTGTAAAGAAAACCAATAAAGAGATTTCTCTCACTGAATTCATGAAATAAAAAATATTTGTCCATTATTGAGCTGAAAAAAAAATATTATACAGTAGACCAATAATAATCCAACTGTGGATGATCTAATGGAAGTCAAAAAAGACAATTAAAGGATGTAAGGATCATTTGAGATGGAAATAGCTACAAAGCAACAACACAGAAGAGTAGGTTAAAGTAGTGAATCTCTCTTAGTCCGTTTCCGTGCAGAAAAAAAAATTACACTGGATTCACAAAAGATGATGTCTACAAGGAAATAACACCAAGGAAAGTTATGACTCTAATGCTGCATACACACGATCGGAATTCTCGTCGGAAAAAGCTCTGATGGTTTTCCCAACGGAATTCCGCTCAAACTGTCTTGCCTACACATGGTTACACCAATTTCCGACCGTCAAGAACGCGGTGACGTACAATACTACGAAGAGCTGAGAAAAAAGGAAGTTCAATGCTTCCGAGCATGCGTCGAATTGTGTCCGAGCATGCATAGGAATTTTGCATGTCGGAATTGCTACAGACGATTGGAATTTCCAAAACCTTTTCCGTCTGAAAAATTGAGAACATGCTCTCAAATTTTTGCTGGCGGGAATTCAGCCAGCAAAATTCCGATGGAGCCTACACACGTTTGCATTTTCCGATGAAAAGCTCTCATCTGTCTTTTTCTGGCCGAAATTTTGATCATGTGTACGCGGCATAATAGTATAAAGGTGCATTTCTGAAGCACAAAGAGATTGTTGATGGTTTATATATATACATATGTTATTTGGATATGAGCACAAAGATATCTAATTTCTTTAGTGGAAAGAAGTGCATAGTCTAGGGACACTCTACAAGAACGATTGGACTTTATTGGTGGGTTAACCAGGCCCTCAGACACACCTGTGCAGATAGCAGTTAAACAGGAAAAAAATGAAAGCATGCAACACAGTTGCAAACTGACTCCAGATGTAATATGAATTGATGTGGATGCCAAAGTAAAAGGCCTTCTATCATATTTACTTTGTTGTGGCAATCAAATCTAAGTACCCAAGCAAACTTGATTTCCTTGCCATACAAAAAGAAAGAGTTTGAGGATAACTCTGACTTCTTTTAAACAATCCAATGTAAATGGACAAAAAAATGTTATCTGTTTATGCAGTTCATTGGTTCATTGTTGCCGTTTGGTTGTACCGTTCAGTAAATGGTGAGGGGGAGCACTGGACACCTTTAGTGCTATTGTGTTATTTGCTGGGTGTCCAGTGTGCCCCTGTGCCTTTAAGGAGGGATGGGCTCCCTCCAGGCATACCTGCCCTCAATCTATCTATTATTATAGATGTGCTCCTACTATGGAGGCAAAATGTATAGAGTTAAAGCTCCAGATAATACTGGGGTGCCTTGTTGTGGCCTCTGCAGCTTACACATGTGTTTGCAAATTTGTGCAAACAAAACCCCTGTTTTTAATGTGAACTTTTAGACAGGACAATTTGGTTTGTTGCAAGCTGGCTGGTAAGTTGATCTGAGAATATTTATTTTTTGTTTGACATACATTGTCCTTCCATGTGCCCCTTGCTGTTGAGGCCAGTTATAGATTGGGGCAGTTACCGAGACAGTTACCATTTGATTGTGCTGTTAGCAACAACTACCTGATGCGCTCTAACCAACCTAATTTTTAAGTTATAACTAAAAGAAAATAATAGTTTTAGTGTTAGTAAATAATTAACTAACTATTAACCAGTTATTGCATGCAGAGAAAGGGGATTTTTAGGTGTACAGATCTGTACACACAGGCAGGATACATAGGAAAATGTACCCCAGCACTGCAATTCAAAGAACTCAAGTACACTTTGTTAAAATAGATGTATACCCAAACACTAACGTGTGATATAAGATTTAATAAAACTTCTTCCTGTAAATCAACCTGTCAATTGTTTTCCTCAGAGGAAAGCTGCTGTGATGATGTACATTGCACAGGAGTATTACAATGTTTTTACAAATAAAGCCTGTAAAACAATTGCTAGCAATAATTAGGAAATATGCCCTGTGAAAATACACATGCAGCCACTTAGAAATGCACTGCATGGGGCTGTTAAAAATATAATGTAGGTAACAAAAAAATATATTTTTTTTGTTTTAACCACTTCAGCCCCGGACCAATTGGCAGCCAAAGGACCAGGCCCCTTTTTGCGATTCGGCACTGCGTCGCTTTAACTGACAATTGTGCGGTCGTGCGACGTGGCTCCCAAACAAAATTGGCGTCCTTTTTTTCCCACAAATAGAGCTTTCTTTTGGTGGTATTTGATCGCCCCTGCGTTTTTTATTTTTTGCGCTATAAACAAAAATAGAGCGACAATTTTGAAAAAAATGCAATATTTTTTACTTTTTGCTATAATAACTATCCCCAAAAAATATATAAAAAAACATTTTTTTTCCTCAGTTTAGGCCGATACGTATTCTTCTACATATTTTTGGTAAAAAAAATTGCAATTAGCGATTATTGATTAGTTTGCGCAAAAGTTATAGCGTTTACAAAATAGGGGATAGTTTTATAGCATTTTTATTAATATTTTTTTTTTTACTAGTAATGGCGGCGATCAGCGATTTTTATTGGGACTGCGACATTATGGCAGACACATCGGACATTTTTGACACATTTTTGGGACATTTGTCATTTATACAGAAATCAGTGCTATTTAAATAGCACTGATTCCTATGTAAATGACAGTGGCAGTGAAGGAGTTAACCACTAGGGGGCGGGGAGGAGTCAGTGTGACGTGTTGTGTTTTTTTTTACAGTAGGGGGGCGTGGCTGTACGTCTGACATCATTGATCGGCTTTCCCGATGACAGGGAACAGCCGATCAATGACAGGCAGAGTAGGAAGCGCGGGGAGAGGTTTGTTTACACAGACCTCTCCCCGTTCTTCAGCTCCGTAACCCGATCGCGGGATACCAGCGGCGATCGGGTCCGCTGGTCCCGCGGCCGTTGTCACGGAGCTCCCGACCGGGTCGCGAGCGCGCCGCTGGCGGCGCGCGCGCGACCCACAGGCAGGCACATGCACGATCACGTACAGGTACGTGATTTTGCCTGCCCGTGCCATTTTGCCGACGTATATCGGCGTTAGGCGGTCGGGAAGCGGTTAAAACACGCATTCAGGCAGTTATGAATGTAGACAGTACATGTGAAGAGGCTTTAAAGATGGTTAGGGTGGAGGGATTTCCAAATCCAATATCATTCTATTCACACGTCCTATTCAAGGGGGGTCAGTATCTTTGTCAAGAATGGCGTAACATTCAATTGTTTTCAGAAAAAGATTGACGAATGTGGGAGATACATCTTTCTTTACTGTAAGATAGAGAACCAGACTTTTGTCCTAGCTGGGGTGTATATTCCACCACCTTTCAAACTTGATATCTTCTATGACCTAGCAGAGTATGTGCTGGATAAGCCTGATAGCCCGATCTTTATGATGGGCGACTTCAATATGGTCATAGACCAAAACCTTGATAGGCTTCCACAACTAATTCAAGGGAGAGCTCTAATGGATAAAAGACTGGCCCATATAATGGGGGAGATGGGTCTCAAGGACCTATGGAGAATACAGAATTTGGGAGAGCAGGCTTACTCATGTTTTTCCTCTACACACTGTAGGCAATGACGAGGCAATCACTATAACTGACAGTCCTAAATACCTACCGAGGGGCCTCTCCGACCACTCCCCGTTGATAATTTCTTTGGGGATTGGTGGGGAGAGGCAACCTCGGGAATGGAAAATTAGTCTAGTATGGCTGGAACTTATTGGGGAACCACAGGAAGTTACAAGGTCCCTGACAGAGTTTATAGACTTAAATAATGGAACAGCATCACAGGGGGTCATTTGGGATACTTTAAAGGCCTCTTGATCCAACAGATTTCAAGAATCAAGAAGGAGTCCAGTAGAAAGGAGGGGGAGGCAGCACACAGGGTGATACAATTGGAAGAACAATACATTAAGGACCCATCAGTAGCGAACCTTGGGGCATGGACAGAGGCACAACGGGTCTATCGCTGGATAATGATGGGGAAAGCGGAGAAAAAATATATATTTCAAAAACAAGTTAGTTTTGGGGAGGGGGAATGCGTAGGTCGGATGCTCTCACAATTGGTGCTATTCAATTCGCCCTCATCACTGGTACCAATGATTAATACGACCACAAAGGGAACAACCACTAATACCCCAGAAATTGTTGAATGCTTTAAGGATTACTATAAAAGCCTCTACAGCTCTAATCAAGAAGAAGTGGGCGACTCAACGGAAAGGTTTTTTAAAGACCTGAATATCCCCCGCCTCTCTGAGGATAATGGGAGCAAATTGGATGCTCCCATTACACTAGAGGAGATACAACACACTGTACAGGCAATGTCAACTCGGAAGTCTCCCGGGCCGGATGGCCTACCGGTTGACGTCTACCGCCACTTTGGAGGTATTCTTCTCCCCGAACTACTGAAGACATTTAATTGGGCACTGGCTAATGGGGAACTCCCTCTCTCTATGAGGGAGTCAACCATAATAGTCATACCAAAAGAAAATAAGGATCCATTGGACCCCTCCTCATTCAGACCGATCTCCCTGCTTAATCTGGACGCCAAGATTTTGGCTAAGATCTTGGCGTCCAGACTGAACGGGGTGATAGAAGAACTTGTCCATCCTGATCAATCAGGATTTATACCTGGCAGGTCCACAAATATAAACATCAGACAAGTATATCTAAATTTACAAATTCCAACGGATGAGGAGGGACATAGAGCTATCCTATCTCTAGATGCCGCTAAGGCGTTTGATACGCTGGAATGGGGATACCTGTGGAGGACCTTGAGGGAGTTCCAAATTGGGCCAACTTTCTCTAAATGGGTAAAAATGATGTATAAATCACCGGAGGCTAAGGTGAGGATCAACAAGAACACTCCGCAAGGTTCCAATTGTTAAGGGGGACGAGGCAGGGATGTCCTCTGTCCCCCCTTTTGTTTGCCCTTGCAATTGAACCTCTGGCTATAGCTCTTCGATCCTGTATAGAGATTAGGGGCTTTAAAAGAGGCCTGGAGGAAGAAAAAGTAGTCTTATTCGCAGACGACCTGCTCATTCTCCTTGGCGACGTACGGAACTCCTTGAAACAAACTATGGGTAAAATCAGCGAATTTGGTGAATTTTCTGGTTTAAGGATTAATTGGGGTAAATCAACCCTACTGCCAGTGGACCCCCTAGATAGTCTACTCCCTCTAGAAGCTAGACGACTGCAAGTAGTAACCCAGATGAAGTATCTGGGAGTAATTATTACGCGAGACCCCAAAGCATATATAGTAAACAACTTGTCCCCACTGTTAGTTAGGTTTAAAGAAAAAATTAAAGTCTGGAGGAGATTCCCTCTCTCTTCGATGGGCCGCTGTAACCTAATTAAAATGATTTTTTTGCCACAGGCCTTGTACATTCTAGCTAACTCCCCAGTCTGGGTCTATTAAAAATGGTTCTCTAGGTTCGATACTGTATTTAGAGAACTGATTTGGAAGGGTAGCGTGGTGCGTATTAGTCTAAAAACTCTTCAACTCCCGACCAACGAGGGGGGAGTGGCAATTCCACACCTGTTTAGATATTTTCTAGCATCCCAACTACAGTATATGAGGAGCATCGGGGCAGGGGGAAACCTTCTTCAGACATTTTTAAAAAGACAAACCATCGAAATCATGGAGGCAGGTATGTCGATACGGGGAATTCCCACCTTGGACTTAATGAACAAGGTATGGGTAGCAGCCAAGGGAATACTGGGGTGCAGAGGCCATACGGAACACTCACCACTGTGGAAAAATAACAACTTGAGGGAGGTACAAAAAATAGGACCGATCAGGGAGTGGGAACGAAGAGATATAAAATACCTACGCCAGCTTTACATCAATGGGCAACTAAAAACCTTCCAAGAGCTCAGAGCAGAGTTTACAATACCAAGGAAATCTTTCTTCCGGTATCTCCAACTTAGGCACGCACTTACAGTACAATTTGAGGACTCGCCATTAGAATGGGGTGATATATCGACACTAGTGAGAATAACGCAAACAGACTCAACAAAAGGCCTCACTTCAGGGATATACGCGATCCTACACAAAGAAGCAAGGGGCTGTCGAGATACCTCTGTTTTCAGAGACAAATAGGTAAGAGATGGGAGTAATATTACAAGCTCCCAATGGGATAGGATCCTGGAGTTAGCACCATGGGTCTCTCTCTCTCCACCTCAAAGGATGTCGCATTTGTTCCTCCTATATAGAGCCTACTTTACCCATAAAAAACTCTTTAGCTTCGGACGGAGAACTGACCCCTCATGTCCTAGGTGTGGAAGGACAGAAGGCGACATGATACACATGTTTTGGAGATGCCCCAAGCTACATCGCTACTGGATGGAGGTAGTGGAAATAATATCACAAGTTTTTGAAGTCTCTATTGAGGCAGAGCCTAAGACTTGCGTAATAGGATGGGTAGATGGGAAGGGAAGGCCCAAAGACACTAACATGGCAACTCTGAGATGCCTATTTCAGGCGCGCAAACTCATAGCCCAGAGATGGCAGTCACCCACCCCTCCATCCAGTAGAGAATGGGAGCAAGCTGTGAATACTATGATATTAAAGGAAAAAACGCTTTACACAAGACAGGGATGCATTGGGAAATTTGGAAAGTTGTGGAAAATTTGGTGTAAAAAAAAAATCTTGACACTATATAAATATAGGAATAATTTTGCACTTAATAAGGAGACATGCGGAAAGGTGGATGAGGGATATGAATGGTTAAGACATGCTCACGAATGAATGGGGGGAAGAGAGCTAATGGAGAGAGCTATTTGGGAGGAGGGAGAGAGTGCACATGTTGCAGAAATGGGTCATCCTTTCTTCTATCCCTTTTTTTTTCTTTGCACCATGTTTGCTCTCCCGTCATTGTATATGTATATTTATGTATATAGTTTTATACTCAAATTTGTACCCTCTCTCCTCCTGTAACTATTGGAGGATGATGGGTTTCTTTATTCTCCCTTTGTGACACTTGGATAATGTAAGATGTAAGAATGTGATGTCTATGATGTAAAATGGGAAAACGATTAATAAAAAAAATATAAAGATAAAAGAGGTGCCGGACACATATCAGCAGTGTTAAGATGTAAAAATCCTTTCCTTCCCCACCCCTAAATTGCTCAAGATACACAGCATTTTTTCTCCATGAAGGACAGCAGTGGTAAGATCTAAAAATCCTTTCCTTCCCCACCCCTAAATTTCTCAAGATACACAGAATTTCTTCTCCATGAAGGACATTTAGTAGGGATTTATATCTACTTTAAGATATCAATGCCTACATGCTCTTCACTAATCTATTTTAGTGGTCAGGAAGTACATTATGGATACTTGGTTGTGAATTAATGCAGCGGTTTGCAAACTGTGTTTGGGTTGGGTTCATTGCAAACCCACAATCAACATGAAACTGAAGCTAATCCTAATAAATTGCATTCCTATCACTGCTCAGTTCAGAAAAACATACCTGGAGGAAAACGAATATATTAGAATATATTGTGCTATGGGGGCATTGAGGAACCAAGTGTTTAGAAACATGAAATGCACTTCAATATAGTGCAGAGGTTTATCATCAGACTTGTTTATTTTTTATAAAAGGAAGACTTTACAAATTACAAGTAGTACAGAAGAACTTTGTACATATTCCCCATCTGAATATCAAACGACACAGTGGCTATTATAGCTTCATAGATCAATATCTCCATTTGACATGTTTATTTTGGAATTATGAAAAATAAAACTCATTTATATGCAAGGTTTCAAGTTTTTTTTTTTTAAGTTTTTCATTTTCTCAGTACAGCCTTAAGTTCCTTTTAGGAATTATTAATGCTTTGCACTACCTTATGCTCATTTCCCTCTTACAAGGTATGACAGTTACATCTTTCTTTTGAAGCCCAGTAGCATGATCAACCTCAGTTTGTAACCTTTCTGTCTGCCAACTTCAATGAGACATATTACATTGGGCCCATGCATAATTTCTGTTTAAAGTGTTTGTGCTTTAAGGAGGCAAATAGGAGCAGTGAAATTTTAGAAGGGAGACACATTCTGTCAAAACACATCAATAGTAGGCAAGGATCTAAGGTAAATGTGTAATTTTCCTACTGTTAAATACAATGTTATTGTTACAAAGTATTTGAGAAGCAATTAGCTTATCAATGTTTGAAAATAACTTGCTTGAGTAATAAATATCCTTGTACATATATAGAGGAAAAAAACGCGCTAACAAATGTACATATATGGGGGCAGGCTGCTGCTCAATGTGGGATACACGCACAAGAATACATAGAATAAAAAAGGAGCTGCGCCAATAGCAAATAAAAATACAATTACATAAAAATAACTATTATAAATGTTGAGGCTGAGTGTATCCCAACACATAGGATGACCCAATGGTGAGAACCTTAGCCACACTTATGCCCCATACACACGGTCGGATTTTCCGATGGATTTTGTCCTATCGGACAATGTTGTCGGAAATTCCGACCGTGTGTAGGCACCATCGGACAGTTTCCATCGGATTGTCCGACGGACAAAGTTCTATCTCCTGCTGGATAGTTTTTCTGACAACAAAGTCCGATCACACCAATTCCGATCGTGTGTAGCGAATTCCGACGGACAAAGTGCCACGCATGCTCAGATCACATTACAAGACCAAAGCTATTGGCTACTAGCCTCTACGTAGTCCCGTCGTAGGCAACAAACGTCACCACGTTCAGAATGATCGGATTTTCCGACAACTTTGTCCGACCGTGTGTATGCAACACCAGTGTCGGACTAAATCCGTCGGACCAAATCCGATGGATTTGGTGGTCGGATTTTCCGACCGTGTGTATGGGGCTTTAGTCACCCTCAACAGTGACAAGAGGTCCCAGTCTCTGTCCACACAGTAACCAGTCCCCACAATGAAAAATAGATGACTCAAAAAGTCCAAATAGCAATCATGGGATTCTTCAGGTTGAAGCAGTAATACAGGCAAGGTGATCCTGGCATCCGAATGTAAGTAGAAGGAAAAAACACCTCAGTGACTTGTATCGTATATAGTGATGAACACAGTGCCCGACACCCTCATACATTAACTGCTTACCAGAAAGCAGAGGTAAATGAGCTCTGCTATAACATGAAAAACACACGTCTGCGATTTCCTAATCCCACGAGTCGCCAATCCTCGTTTTGATACTCTGAGTGGTTAAGTATTGGGGGTCCACTTGATCACATGCGGTCCATATGGGGAATGGAGGAAAAAAGGCAGCCCATAGCGTAAATCTGGTAACACCGGTTTATTAAAACAAATAAAAAGCACTTACATTGATCCCAATGGTAAGGCACATAAAGCATAAAAACGTTGCCGGCCGGCAAGATACAGGAGCCCGTCCTCCTCTAGGTCATGTGGTGGCGTCACTGCGTACCCTCCCAGACTAGTTTCGACAGATATGTCTTTCTCGATGGAGGATCGAGGAGGACGGGCTCCTGTATCTTGCCGGCCGGCAACGTTTTTATGCTTTATGTGTGATCAAGTGGACCCCCAATACTTAACCACTCAGAGTATCAAAACGAGGATTGGCGAATCGTGGGATTAGGAAATCGCAGACGTGTGTTTTTCATGTTATAGCAGAGCTCATTTACCTCTGCTTTCTGGTAAGCAGTTAATGTATGAGGGTGTCGGGCACTGTGTTCATCACTATATATGATACAAGTCACTGAGGTGTTTTTTCCTTCTACTTACATTCGGATGCCAGGATCACCTTGCCTGTATTACTGCTTCAACCTGAAGAATCCCATGATTGCTATTTGGACTTTTTGAGTCATCTATTTTTCATTGTGGGGACTGGTTACTGTGTGGACAGAGACTGGGACCTCTTGTCACTGTTAAGGGTGACTAAGTGTGGCTAAGGTTCTCACCATTGGGTCATCCTATGTGTTGGGATACACTCAGCCTCAACATTTATAATAGTTATTTTTATGTAATTGTATTTTTATTTGCTATTGGCGCAGCTCCTTTTTTATCCTTGTACATATCTCATAAGCCAGGTACAATATGACAAATACAGTGAACAATAAGATTCCGTGTCAATGCACATGCATACCATCGTTGCCCATTAAAGTGGTAGTATACTGCAGTGGGTGAAACATTTTTTTCCTGCAAGGCAAGTATGCATCACACCTTACCTTAGAATAAAGCCCTCCAGGTCACGCTGTCACTGCTGAGAGGGCTTCTATTTTCCCCCAGTCATCCTTCCGGGTTCGCGGCCCCCGGCTACATGAGTGGCTGGTGGCCAGATGGCGTCACTTACATGCACGCAGTAACCGCCATTTAAGGCACGGGCTCCGAAGGTCTGGCACTGTATGCCGGACCTTCAGAGCGCATAAGCCAGTGACATCACCAGGTGCTTGCACTCTGAATATCTCCTAAACAGTGCAAGTTTAGGAGATATTCACAGTACCTACAGGTAAGCCTTATTATAGGCTTATATGTAGGTATAAGTGGTGTAACAGAGTTTAGTACCACTTTAAGTGGAACTATTAAAATTGGCATATACAGTATGACGCACTCTGTGTACTAGCATTTACACTTGCGGTTGAGACGCAGTAAAAAAACGTAGTTAAGCTGCATTTTTGACCCCCCACTTAAACTGCAAAGGCAGTGAACAGCGTGTACACTTTGCATGCTGAACACAGCCCATTCAACTGAATGG